>BKCP01005583.1:157581-418834 GCA_008636005.1 Striga asiatica | reverse complement strand
GTCCCGAGTCCAGCCGCACCTGTCCGTGCCCAGCCGCACGACAGGGCTTCAGCCAAGCCTCGGCGTGCCCAGCCTGCACCCGAGAGGCACCCAGCCGTGCCCAACCGCGCCAATGCGCGCCTAGCCAGCCCAGCGGCACTAGGGACCGAGCCCGGCCGCACCAGCCGTGCCCAGCGCCGTGCCCGGGCACCAGCTGGCCCGGCACGGGGCCGAGGCCGGTCCAGCCGATCCAGCGCCCGACCGCCCGGTCCAGCCGAGCCGGCAGTCCGGCCAGCCAGCGAACCGGCCGGTTCGACCAGCGGTTCGAGTTAGTTTTGATTCGTGACTTCCGGTCCGAGTCTATTTTCGGAATTTCAGTATTTTTCCGAGCCCGTCCAGTCCAGTTTAATCGCATAATAAGTACAAGAATTTTAGCATATAATTAATTATTCTGAGCATGATACTTAGCATTATTTTGCTTAAATATTTATGTAGCCTAAGGAGAGTTGAGCCTCCTACCGCTACTCCAGCATCCGCACTTGCATATCAGATTTCAAGTTTTCAGGTGGGGGTCATGTACTGGATGTCACATCATAGATAATATCTGTACCATGGCAAAGGTATGTTTGAGACAGTTTAGTTCCGGGTTGGGTGGCCAAGGCCTTTATACCCACCTGATGACCGTTTGGGGAGCCAAGGCCTTTATACCCCATCGGAGTGTGCACACGAGCGGCCAAGGCCGAGGGTCATTTGACCACAGATCAGAACAGAAATCAAAGATCAGTTTACAGTTTCAGCTCATATATATTTATGTTTCATGATACGTTATTATAGATGATGTTTTGTTCAGTACTGGTCTTTGCGGAGCATAGTGGTTTGCTCACGCCCCCATTATGTTTTTCAGGAGGCGGAGTCGAGCATGCCGGATGAGCACAGATGTGGCGCAGCGTGGTCATGATAGATGGACATATTTTCCCAGCATTTTTATGTCCTAGAATTTATGATCATGTATATTTATTCAGTTTATGTATGCATGTTTATGTATTCGTATTTCGGATGCTTCCGCCAGCGAGTTTTTCTAGACAGTGCGAGATAGTACAGACTATGCATGTATAATTCCATAATCCGCGAGCGGACAGTTTGGTTGCATGTTTTATTATGTCTGTGAGCAAGCTCAAGTTCAGTTTAAGTTTTTATCTGCCACATCCTGGAATAAGTCTGTATTTTCGAAAACCCAGCTCGCACGACCTTTCGAAAATAAAATCAAAAATTTTACTCTGATTTTTCAAAGCTAGTAAGGCGGGGTGCGACAAAATTGTTACGAAAAACTTTATGCACACTAGACAACTTTAGATAAAAATTGATATATTGAATACTTATCTGACTCGGAACTTGACTATGCGACACATTTCATGCGATTTACCCACTACTCGGGATCCCTTCGGGTGCGGAACATCTACATGCACTGTATCTCAATGTTAATGTCACTTTCTAGCATCTTACTGTACTGAACTTGCTTCTCTACCGAGAAACCTTTTTTTTTACTCAATATCACAATTGATATTTTCTTACTTCAACTTTTCCGTCTTAACTATAGTCGAGAATTTCGTTGAAATTTCTGTACTGTTGTGGAATAACTTAACCATTTACTGATCATGCCAAAATTTTTCCATCATTAAGGTAAACTTGATTTACCTCTAATAATTCAACTGTCATAATTAAGATCGGTAATATCTCAATTATTGCAGACATCTCACATCTGATCTCGGCTGCATTAAATGCATACTGGTTGTGTATTCTGACATTCGGTATAATTTAATGCTAAAAAATTATATCCGAAAACTTATCTCATACACATCTTTCATCTATACTTGGAAATCCTTCCATCTTCTTCAACAATGGTCCGATTTTACCAATGGATTTAGCACTGCTAGAAATCCGAAAATTCTATTCTTTTCTCCCTCTTAATATCATAAAGAGAATATATCAAGCTCGTGTAGAAAGGTTGAGAGTACTTATGCTCAATAATATCCCAAATGATATAAGATGGTTGATTGAAGCAAAAGTTCGTGTGTCTGGCGAGTATCCCAATGCATATAAATATCTGACAGGTATGGGTAGAAGCACTTTTGCCAAGAAACGTAGAGCAAAAAGAATAGGCGGCTGCTATAAATGTGCTCGCTGGAACGGTGACACTTGTTGTACTTCTTTAAGCTTTGTCTCAAATAATTAGGAAGATAAAATAACTTTCATCAAGAATGGCTTGAGTAAAGAATCTCTGTCTCATACTATTCAACAGATTCTTGAGACACATTCTAGTGGATATGTGCATCGAGAACTGATGTCTTTATGGCTTCTGTTCAAACATGAAGAGAAACTCTATAGTCTGGACAATATTATTTCCAGAGATCATGTTTGTCAACACTGTTCTTGATAGTACCGATGACTGTATCTTATCGCTGCTGACAGATAAGAATCATTTAAGACTCAACTGCTTTCTTGTCGGAACTTTTCTTCTTTAAAAGGCGAATTTATCTTCATAGCCAAGTATCTCTCATAATAAATGGCTACTTCCGAATCTTCTCAAGGTATCAAACTTCTTCAACCAATCAAAACTGTGTGTGTTCTTGGGGGTTCTAGATTTGTACTCTTCCCTCATAACATCTATGTTGTAAGCCAACTGGTGAAAGAGTTGGGTAAACAAAAGATCAACATACTTTATGGAGGGACTAGTATCTTTTTCTTTAACAACCTCTTAATGGCTGCTAAATGCTTTGATATCGAGGTGAGAAGTATCCTTCCTTTTTATCTCACTTCCTCAAATATTATCAAAGATTCTGCTACTTTGATGATAACTCTCTCAATTTATGACTGTTTGATGGCGATGATATCTGGTTGCGATGCTTTCATTATTCTTCCTGATGGATATGGAACTTTAATGACTACTTTTACCCTTGCTACTTGGGCAGAAGTGAAATTTCATACCAAACCTATTGGTCTGTTGAATTTCAATAACTTTTTCCAAAACTTGATTGCATTTCTAGATGAAGGAGTGTATCAAACTTTTATATCTCCTTTCCAAAGAGAAATATTCAAGTCTGCTGACACTTCCTCTTAACTTATCAAGAAGCTTCAAAATAGCATCTCAACAGTTCAAGATTCTGTGGAAACTCCAGGATTCAAACGCAAGCGAGCTTTTGATCCTTTAGATCTATCTTTGTGAAACTATAGCCATGATGGGTGGTGGAGTCATGGAGTCTTGTGCTCTTGAGACGCACCCTCCTTTTATGTAATATAACTTTGTATTCGTTGAGGATTCACTTTTACTTGTCTGCATCTCCATTTTCTGTTATTTCTGTACTAGCTTTTAGAAATAATGAAATCCTCAACAGTGTACTTGAATCTAGTTCTCGACTTTTCTATGATACTAGAATTTCTATCTTTCTTATATTCTTCTTCTGATGAATGTTTGATTTACATTCAACTTTTGGACTGAAAAATTCTTGATTCAGCCAAAATTTTCTAAAACTTTACTCGGTTGTGGTTTTAAAACTCTGCCTCGCAGCATTTTGAATAACCACTAATCACTTGACTTGAACAGTATAGCCATTAATAAATAGCTACACTAAACTTAAGGAATTATTTATTTGCCGAAAACACCTAGCTTGTGCTAGAGTTCCGGTTAATCTCTTTCTTGCTTCTTCTCGCCATTTCTCACTTCTGGCTTTATACTCATTATTTATCTTTGGGAACGAATACTTTCTCCAAAGAGATAAAAACTTATTAGTCTTTGCTTATTAAACAGACTATCTTTAACTTTTACATGTCCAGATTACTCTTGCTTAACTTCTAAAATTCTTTATAGAAGTTTAATTAATCATCTCGGTATTTGGAATGTGATACTTATTAACTGATATCTTTTAAGGTTCGAATTCAAGTCTGCAGGTAAACTCGGATTAATAACCCTTATTTCAGGTTTTCATAATTTACCCGGCTAAGTGACTATTATATGTCGATACCTTAAACTCATACTCATTGGTTTCTGAAAAGTACTTTGTATAGTTGTACTGTCATTAACAAGTACTAATACAGAATAACTGATAACTTGATCTCGAACTTTGCAAATTTTAGTTCATGATATCTAACTGATAAGATACCCAAACTTCTGACTATAAAGATTGGCTACTTTCTTGTAACTTTATTTTTACGGTTTAGTTTCAAGCCTCCAGGATCTTATCCGGCTTTTGGTTCTTATTTCAAACCCCCATGATTTACCCAGACTTATGGCTATTATATACTGAAATACCATTACTTCTGATACTTGGCTCAAATACATAGTCAACCTCAATAGTCAGATCTTAAATCAAATCTTAATCTGATGTCTTAACTTAGAATGTTTGAGTCTATTTCTTGATCTAGTTAACTTGATAAACTAGATTTCAAACTTTAATACTTGAACATATAGACAGATTTCTAGAGTTCGTATATCTGAATTCTTATTGAGCATAGACTTAGTAAATTAGAATATATTTAAAAACTTAGTAAAATTGAATATATTTAAAACTTGTATACAACTTTTAACAGCACTTACCTGGTAGTCGACGAGGTGTGAGCGAGGTGTGGTCGGGTTTCCTTGACACTTTCTGTAAAGACTTTGGCTTCTCTGAAACTTTTCTTTCAAAAACTTAAACTTTTAGTATACAAAGCGTTTAAAACTCTAGCTCTGGTACCACCTGTAACACCCCACTCATCATAGTAACTTTTTTGCAAATTTTACTTCGAAAATACTTATAAATCTTTCAAAATCTTTTGCGACTAACTCGGGATGCTACTCAAACTCATCTTTTCTGAAAATCCGTTTATCTTTAAACTTTGTCTAATACTTCTTTAGACATAAAGTAAACAGATTTATATAACTTGCATTTAACTGTACCATATTCATAATCCGGAATGGTAAAAACTTGAAATCTGAAATTTATTAAAATGCAAGTTCAATTCTTAATATGCATAGCGGAAATACTTAAAAACGTGGTTAATTATACAGACTGTTATAAATGTCCATATAAAAGCTTGTCATAATCTGAGTCCACGATCCACACCAACACTGTTCCACTCACACCTCCTCCTCGACCTGTTACCTGAAAATAAAATTATGGGGATGAGTACTAAATAAAGATAATCATAAACCGATATCTTATCGGTAACCAGAAATCTGTTCTGGTACTGGAACTTAATCTTTTCTCTTTTTCTTCCGATATCTGATCGGATACGTGTGCACACTCTGATGGATATTTCTCAAGGCAACTCAAACGACCTCCATCAGAACTTAGGATATACTCTGAGACAACTGAATGCCTCCTCATCCCAAGCGTATAAATCAGAACTTAGGATATACTTTGAGACAACTGATGACCTCCTCATCCCAAGCATATAACTTAAACTTTTATCAATATCGTACTCAATGTGATACCCACTCCGGGTCCCCACCTTTCTTCTTTGAAAACTTTTGAAAAATGGTAAGTGCTGTGCTGGGTAACTGTATCTGCGAGTTACATAAAAATATAAACAAATATACTAAGTATTATGCTCGTATACTCAATAAGATTCTTAACTCTTTCGGATAACTTATCCAAATCTTATAGAAATTAAATAAGCATGTTATTGCTCAAATGAATAATTAAACTTACTTTTCTTTTAACTTTTACTCAAGGTCAATTACTTAACCCCATTTAAATCATGTCTTCAAAAACATAGATATTGGCTTATACTCGCATGTCACTTAAGTAACTCGAGTGTGAAAATAACTAAATTTCACCTTATACTTGATTGAGTATTTAAACTCAAAGCATGCTTAACTTTTACCAATATCATATTCATGATTTATAAATAATGAACTCATCTTAACTTGTATGGTACTAAATATTTCAACTTAATACTCATACACTACAACTTTTAGTCATAATACTTAATTATGATATTAATATGTGAAACTTAAAACAATCTTTATAAAATTGTATACTCAACATATTAAACTAAAACTTTGTCAAATTGCTCATCACTTATATGAAAATTTTTCATAAACATCTCACTTTAAAACCTTGAACATATAATGAATATTCTTGCATATATACTTATCTTTACATATATGCTTTCTAATCATCTTAACTCCTTCATTTCTCATCTTTAAATCATGAAATTTAACAGTCATAATCTTAACTCATAATTAGACATGTCATAAAAATTTCATAATTTTATCATGCATATACATCAAGTTATTGGAATTTAAATTCACAACTCAAATAGTGAACATAAAGTTCACCTTGCCTATTCATCTTCAAATCTCTATAACATAAGCTATACTTTGTCAAATGACTTAATTCTTGTTCTCATGTACTCCTTTTTACACAAGAATTACTCATGTAAATCATACTTTTCCAGAATATTCATATCTTTATCAAAATCTCATTCAAATCAAGCACATATATCATATAATTGATCTTGAACAACTTTAACTCTTTGTATTCATAGGATCAATTGTAAACTCAACTTCTAAATCATGATATACATACTTATAAACATGTAAACTCATTATCAAAACATGAACTTAAGCATGTAACTTTAAGATAAGTAAATTACCTCCTTCTTGCTAGAATAAAAACTTCATTCTTCACTTCTAAATTCTTCACTTCTCCACAAATTCTACCACTTATACTCTCTTACAAACTTATATAACTTTTGGTAATTATCTTTGGTGTAAACACTCTCAATTTTAGGCCTCTACTTATAGGCACAAATTCGAGACATCAAGATTGAGTGAAGAAATGAACAAAATAAAGAATTTAAACTTATAAACTTAATTAATCATAAACTAGTTAATGAGTAACTTGTATACTTCTCAAAAACATAGTTGGACCTCAAAAATAGCCTCTTGTTGAAATTGTTGGGTTTGCTAGTACCGTACGGGCTGTACGCAGCGGAATTTAAAATTTTTAAAGTAAGTATTTATCGTATAAATAGAACACCCGTACATACTAATTGCGAATTAACTGATCGTCATCTTTAAAACATGCATCATATACAAATTTTGATTTGTTACAATAAAGTAAATACTAATACGAAATATTTACCGAGTGTCTTGAACTCCTTCAACAAAGATGTGGATTGTGGAAATCGGTTCCCGGTTGTAACTTCAACGGCTTGAGGTTACTCGCTTTAGGAATTCAAGTGTCTTCCCTCTAATCGTATCCACCCTATGAAGCCCGGTTCCGACGACCTTTCTTCGCTAGTAGAAATGTCTCGGTTTTCTTGTATAGGAATATATATATAGATATAATTTGGGAATTATCAAGAACACTTTCTTGAAGAACACTTTCTTCTCTCTTTGATTTTCTCACAAAATCACTTTTCAATATTTGCAAACATTTTGCATCTATTTATACTAAACATTTTAGCATAAAATAATCAATATTTAGTAATATTTAAATAAAATCATATTTTATTTAAATAATGTTTACTAACTATTGACTTTGAAAATAATAATCTATGTTTGGTTGTTCATAACCACCATTACCAACCATCTATTATAATCATATTTATTATTTTAATCCTTAAATCATATTTAAAGATATAAATAATAATTGAATAATAAATCTTGAGAATCTTTCTCAAGACTTTATTATTATATCATTTTCCCAATTTTTATCCATATTATAATAATCATATTATTATTATTTTGGATTTTGAAATTTAAAATCCTATTTTAAAATTCAACTTTATTAATTTAGTAATTACCTTAATTACTAAAGTAATATCCAAAATGTAATTAATCAATCTTATTGATTAATATATTCCTTTAATTGACATCTAATCAAATTAGATATTTATCAATTAATTCTAACCATTAAAAATACAATCTTTACCTTTGTTCATAATTAGTGTGACCTTTTAGGTTCACTATTAATACTAGTAGTGGGTTTACAACACTTTGTAATTTGAGTTAAATCTAATTAACTCTTATTCTTGAATTAACTCTTTAATTCTAGAACCCACATATCATGGTAACACCTAGCAAGCAGCATGAATCTAGTATTAAGTGAATAGCGAGTAAACCTATTTCAATTACAACTCCATACATGTAAAATCCTTTCGACATCTAATTTCCCGATTAAGTCTTGGGTATGATTTTGTCGAAACCCAAATTGACTTAATAACTATGATTCTATTTCAAGTTTATTAACCCGTTTATGAATCACTATTCATCTCTGCCTTGGCCAAGGACTTTGGATTAATAACTATGAAACACATAGGAAATTCACTTATCTTCATAAGTGTCGAATCCTTTATTGGCCACTAACAAACTTCCATACATATTAACATAATACCCAAAATATCCCTTTATACGATAGTGCTAGCTACCAAAAGGATAAATCAAAGTAGAATGTAATATGCACAAAGTTACCATTGTGCCTCAAGTCTTAGGATTAGTCATGTACTATTGTAACATGAAAATTCTTATTCGACAGATTATTAACTAAAATAATTCTTCATTAAGAATTTTCATACGGTCATGTTCAGTGAACTTGTTCTCTAACAAGCACCCACATAAATGTATTTGCGTCACACGCTAATGTTGATGGAATGCAACATTCTTGTCCAACAAGCGTACAAACTATGTGCAAGTCTTTTATGGATTATTCGATATCCCATCTCGAAACATCCATCGACTTGGAACTGTATTTAAGATCACGGCTTTCAAGGTATGTTCCATGATCACCATCTCTATGCGCAACCATACCTTATAACCATAAGTGATCTAGGGATTTTATCTTAAGTGTATTTATAAGATAAATGCTTTCTCTTAAGATAAAGAAATGCCTTATTCATAATATAATTCCAATAGACTGTATTTACAAGTAGAATACGTCCAATTAGATTGGAACGCCGGGTACCCTACTCTAACAATCTCCCACTTGCCCTAGTTCCAATCACTCATGTATCTAAGACCCATCTTCTCAAGATGTCCTTCGAACACTTTCTGTGATAAGGGTTTAGTTAAGGGGTCTGCTATATTTTCTGCTGAGTCGACTCGCTCCATCACGACATCGCCTCTACCAATGATTTCTCTAATCAAATGGTATCGCCTCATAATGTGTTTGGATTTTTGATGAGATCTTGGCTCCTTTGCTTGCGCAATAGCCCCATTGTTATCACAATAAATCATTATTGGATCAACAACGGATGGTACTACACCCAACCCTTGGATAAAGTTCCTTATCCAAACAGCTTCTTTTGCAGCATCAGATGCAGCAATATATTCAGCCTCTGTCGTAGAGTCAGCAATTGTTTCTTGTTTGGAACTTTTCCAACTAACTGCTGCTCCATTCAGAGTAAATAAGTATCCAGACATGGATTTATAGTCGTCTTTATCGGACTGAAAACCAGAATCAGTAAAGCCTTCTAGTTTCAGTTCTCCATTGCCGTATACCATAAAGATATCCTTAGTCCTTCGTAAGTACTTAAGAATCATCTTAACGGCTTTCCAGTGTTCTTCACCTGGATTAGACTGATATCTGCTCGTTACACTAAGTGCATGAGCCACATCAGGTCTTGTACATAACATTGCATACATAATGCTACCAATAGCTGATGCATAAGGTATATGACTCATCCGTTCTCTTTCTTCAGGTGTCTTTGGAGACATCGTCTTAGAAAGAGAAATCCCATGACTCATTGGAATATATCCTCGTTTGGATTCTTCCATGCTAAACCGTTGTAGCACCTTATTTATGTACGTCGACTGGGATAGTCCGATCATCCGTTTAAATCTATCCCTATAGATTTTTATCCCTAGGATAAAGGATGCTTCTCCCAAGTCTTTCATGGAAAACTGTTTTGACAACCATGTCCTAGTTGACTGCAACATCCCTACATCATTCCCAATGAGTAGGATGTCATCAACATATAGAACAACAAATGTAACTGCACTCCCACTAACCTTCTTATAAACACATGGTTCATCCGGATTCTTATGAAAATCAAACGTTTTGATCGTTTCATCAAACCGAATATTCCAACTCCTCGAAGCTTGTTTAAGTCCATAAATAGACCTTTGAAGTTTACAAACCATTTGTTCACTCCCATTGGATATGAAACCTTGCGGTTGTTTCATATAAATGTCTTCCTTAATATTTCCATTAAGAAAAGCAGTTTTCACATCCATTTGCCATATCTCGTAGTCATAATACGCAGCTATGGCTAGCAATATCCGAATAGATTTAAGCATTGCTACTGGTGAAAAAGTTTCCTCATAATCAACACCTTGTTTTTGAGTATAACCTTTAGCAACCAGTCTTGCTTTAAAAGTATTTACTTCTCCATCTACACCACGTTTTCGCTTGTAAACCCATTTACAACCTATGGGTACAATACCCTGTGGTGGATCAACCAAAGTCCATACTTTGTTTGAATACATGGAATCTATTTCGGATTGCATAGCTTCTTGCCATTTATCTGAGTCAATGTCCAACATTGCCTCATCATAGCTTATTGGATCATTATCCAAAAGGAGTCCCTCTTCATTGTCTTTTGACAATAGGTATAGCCTTTCAGGCGCCCTAGAAACCCTTTCGGATCTCCGAAGAGGTTGTGTTTCAGATGGTCCAGTCTCTACTGGTATGTTATTTGTGGTACTTTGTGGAATTTCTTGTGGTTCTTCATTAAGTTCTATGACTCCACTATTCTTTGAGAGAAACTCTTCCTCTAAGAATATAGCATTCCTCGAAACAAACACCTTTTGTTCAGAGGGATCATAGAAATAGTATCCAATAGATTCTTTTGGATACCCCACAAATTTACATAAGATGGATCTCATATCCAACTTACCTCCCACTAACTGCTTCACATAAGCAGTACAACCCCATACTTTCAAATATTTGTATGAGGGTGATTTACCACACCATATCTCATAAGGTGTGCTGGGTACAGCTTTACTCGGCACTCTATTCAAAATATGTGCAGCTGTTTCTAAGGCATAACCCCAGAATGAAAGAGGTAAACTAGTGGAACTCATCATTGATCGAACCATGTCTAACAGTGTTCGATTTCTCCTTTCTGAAACCCCATTGAGTTGTGGAGTTCCAGGAGGTGTCCACTGTGAGATAATCCCATTATCCCTTAAATAATCAAGAAACTCATTAGTCAAGTATTCACCTCCTCGATCCGATCGAAGGACTTTAATACTACGACCAATTTGTTTCTCCACTTCATTTCTGAATTCTTTGAACTTTTCAAATACTTCAGATTTGTACCTTAATAGGTATACATAACCATACCGTGAAAAATCATCAGTAAAGGTTATGAAATAGTGATAGTTCCCCATAGCACTAACATTTAGTGGTCCACAAACATCTGTATGGATCAAATCCAACAGACCTTTAGCTCGCTCCACTTGTCCAACAAATGGTGATTTTGTCATTTTACCTTTAAGACATGATTCACATGTAGGCAACCTATCCTCTCCCATAAGGTCGAGTTTTGGTCCCAATTTGTGAATCCTCTTTTCAGATATATGACCTAATCTAGCATGCCAAATTGTGAATGAACTATGATTATCTAATTTCCTTTTATTTTGTTGAATGGTTAGGATGGGACTTTCTGGTGTAATGGTATATAAACCATTTGTCAAGTTTCCTGAATATATAAAAGTTGTATCTTTGAAAATAGAACATCTTCCATTTTCAATGACAAACTTAAAACCTTCCTTATCCAATATTGGAATAGAAATAATGTTTCTTATAATATCAGGAACATACAAACAATTTGAAAGACAAACTTTTACACCATTATTTAAAGCTAGATAAACAGTCCCAATTGCTTTGGCAGCAACCCTTGCCCCATTGCCCATCCTTAGGATTGTTTCATCATTTTCTAGCTTTTTACTTCTTGCCATAATTTGCAAATTATTGCAAATGTGTGAGCCACAGCCGGTATCCAATACCCAAGAAGAATCGTTAACAGACAAGTTAACTTCAACAAAATAAATACCTGAACTTTTCAGACTAGCAAGATACTCCTTGCAGTTCCTCTTCCAGTGCCCAGTTTTGCCACAATGAAAACATTTATGATCGGCCTGAGAATTAACCTTCTGTTTATTCTTCCCTTTATCATTATATGCCTTCTTGTTGGGCTTATTGGGAACCTTTCCCTTCCCCTTCCTTTTCTTAGACTTAGTAGCCTTTGATCCGGAAGTGGATCCAACAAGAAGTACCGGCTTGTCCTTTTTAATGGTGGACTCAGCCGTCTTCAACATGTTTAATAATCCTGGAACATCAGTTTCCATATTATGCATGTTGTAGTTAACGACAAAGTTATCGAATGACGCTGGCAGAGATTGCAACAATAAATCCACATAGAGTTCATTATCCATAATGACTCCAAGTGATTCGAGTCTTTCCACAAGAGCTATCATCTTCAGTCCATGATCATGAACTGAAGAGCCCTCGGTCATACGACACCTGAAAAGCTCTTTAGATATCTGATATCTAATTTGTCGCGTCCGATCACCATACAACTCTTGCAGGTGAGTTAGGATTTCAGAAGCATCATTCAGTAATTCGTTCTGTCTCTGTAGCTCATTAGACATTGATGCTAGCATGTAGCACCGAGCTTGGAGATTGTCATCAACATGACGCAAGTAGGCTCCATACTCTTCAGCAGTCTGATCCTCCGGTGGAGGAGGAGGAGCTGTTTCCAAAACATACTCTCGCTTCTCAGACTGAAGAACAATCTTTAGGTTCCTCAACCAATCATTGAAGTTGGGACCAGTTAATTTATTATGATCAAGGATACTCGCAATTGGATTCTTAGCCATTTTAGTAGTTTGATCTACAAAAATAACAAACGAAGCAAAAAATAATTAGACTATGGAATTCATATTCATTTAATATTAGGTCTTTAACATTAAATGTCTCCCACTAATTTAATTAGACCCTAATTTAATTATGAAAATTTAATTTTCATAGTGGGCTTGAAGTCCAATAAAAATATTTCATGTCCCAATTTTATGATGCCACCATGAAACAATTTTATCGGTAGTCAACTTTTTGACAATTGTATCTTTATACAACCTTCAAGATGTTTTGCCTCACCTTTCCTTATATACCTCAATTTTATGACCATATATATTACTTGGTGTCAAATCAAACCCATCAAACATACATGATAACGGCCCATCAAAATGTCCCACGACTCATGGTCAACACAAAGAGGAATCCGTCTCACGTGTATCGATATACTCAGTAGAGTTCACAGCTTTCAACACAAAACCACCCCACGACTCATGGTCGGTGATAAAGCATCGTAGCGTCTCATGTCGTCTACTTTTGATGGAAGGCCTGGATTAATAAGTTCCAACTTATTTTTATCCATTATTGATTTGATATGGAATCAAATTAATCCGTTTGGGTTCCTTGATCTCATCGATTACCATCTTTACGTTTATTTACCGGTTTCAGTCATATAATGAAACGAAAGCGTAAATAAACCTAACATACATCTAATGCATGGTGGGATGATCATGTCCTTTCCTATTCGATCCATTCGAGCCAAAATGGATCTATGCATATGTACGTGATAAAACAAATAATAGAACTACTTCTATTACATTTATTCTATCTACCCGTACAAGCACAGGCCTTCGAGATTACAACTTGTAAAATTACCCACACATGCGTGGGCCTTTGTCATCGAACGGTCTCCACCTTGATCTAATCTCTAACGATACAAAATTTAAAATTTTACAAATTTCATCTCAAGACTCGCAGGTCTCGATAAATTACATTTCTTCAATCATATTGAAAACATAATTAAACATCCATTCATTCATTCAATCATATTGAAAATGAAAACATCCATTCAAACATAATGAATATGAGGCTCATGATCATCCCTAAAACATTCATCTAATGAAATGAACATAAAATATCAATTTATGAGTCACACGACTCGTGTGAGCAAGTCACACGACTCGTGTGAGGGTCACACGACCCGTGTGATCTTATCACACAACTCGTGTGAAAAATACGAATGGAAATCAAAATTCTTCCCAGACTCACACGACTCGTGTGGCTCGTCACACGACTCGTGTGAGCTCACACGACTCGTGTGACAAGGTCACACGACTCGTGTGAAAATCACGAAGCTAAAATCAAAATTTTTCTTCATGCCACACGACTCGTGTGACAAGGTCACACGACTCGTGTGGCTTAAAAACGATTTTTAATTTTATAATTAATATTTTTATCATATAAAAAATTAATTATATTGCTTATCTCATAAGTCTTAACAAATCAAAATCTGTTTTAAAGACGATAACCGTGGCTCTGATACCACTGTTGGGTTCGATAGTACCGTACGGGCTGTACGCAGCGGAATTTAAAATTTTTAAAGTAAGTATTTATCGTATAAATACAACACCCGTACATACTAATTGCGAATTAACTGATCGTCATCTTTAAAACATGCATCATATACAAATTTTGATTTGTTACTATAAAGTAAATACTAGTAAAAATATTTACCGAATGTCTTGAACTCCTTCACTATTGATGATGGATGAGGGAATCGGTTCCCGGTTGTAACTTCAACGACTTGAGGTTACTCGCTAGAGGAATCCAAGTGTCTTCCCTCTAAACGTATCCACCCTATGAAGCCCGGTTCCGACGACTTTCCTTCGCTAGTAGAAAAGACTCGGTTTTCTTGTATAGGAATATTTATGAATTTTATTTGGGAATTTTAAGAACTCTTTCTTGAAGTTTTATGAAGAACACTTTCTTCTCTTTCTAACACTTAGAAATTTAGGATCAAAACCTCACTTAAATGCAAAACCATTTTGCACATATTTATACTAAACATTTTAGCATAAAATAATCAACATTTAGTAATATTTAAATAAAATCAAATTTTATTTAAATAGTATTTACTAACTTTTGACTTTGAAAATAATAAGATATGTTAAGTAGTTCAAACAACCATCAACAACCATTTTATTATAATCATATTTATTATTTTAATCCTTAAATCATATTTAAAGATATAAATAATAATTGAATAATAAATCTTGAGAATCTTTCTCAAGACTTTATTATTATATCATTTTCCCAATTTTTATCCATATTATAATAATCATATTATTATTATTTTGGATTTTGAAATTTAAAATCCTATTTTAAAATTCAACTTTATTAATTTAGTAATTACCTTAATTACTAAAGTAATATCCAAAATGTAATTAATCAATCTTATTGATTAATATATTCCTTTAATTGATATCTAATCAAATTAGATATTTATCAATTAATTCTAACCATTAGAAATACAATCTTTACCTTTGTTCATAATTAGTGTGACCTTTTAGGTTCACCTTAATACTAGTAGTGGGTTTACAACACTTTGTAATTTGAGTTAAATCTAATTAACTCTTATTCTTGAATTAACTCTTTAATTCTAGAACCCACATATCATGGTAACACCTAGCAAGCAGCATGAATCTAGTATTAAGTGAATAGCGAGTAAACCTATTTCAATTACAACTCCATACATGTAAAATCCTTTCGACATCTAATTTCCCGATTAAGTCTTGGGTATGATTTTGTCGAAACCCAAATTGACTTAATAACTATGATTCTATTTCAAGTTTATTAACCCGTTTATGAATCACTATTCATCTCTGCCTTGGCCAAGGACTTTGGATTAATAACTATGAAACACATAGGAAATTCACTTATCTTCATAAGTGTCGAATCCTTTATTGGCCACTAACAAACTTCCATACATATTAACATAATACCCAAAATATCCCTTTATACGATAGTGCTAGCTACCAAAAGGATAAATCAAAGTAGAATGTAATATGCACAAAGTTACCATTGTGCCTCAAGTCTTAGGATTAGTCATGTATTGTAACATGAAAATTCTTATTCGACAGATTATTAACTAAAATAATTCTTCATTAAGAATTTTCATACGGTCATGTTCAGTGAACTTGTTCTCTAACAAGCACCCACATAAATGTATTTGCGTCACACGCTAATGTTGATGGAATGCAACATTCTTGTCCAACAAGCGTACAAACTATGTGCAAGTCTTTTATGGATTATTCGATATCCCATCTCGAAACATCCATCGACTTGGAACTGTATTTAAGATCACGGCTTTCAAGGTATGTTCCATGATCACCATCTCTATGCGCAACCATACCTTATAACCATAAGTGATATAGGGATTTTATCTTAAGTGTATTTATAAGATAAATGCTTTCTCTTAAGATAAAGAAATGCCTTATTCATAATATAATTCCAATAGACTGTATTTACAAGTAGAATACGTCCAATCAGATTGGAACGCCGGGTACCCTACTCTAACAGAAATCACAATCGGATTCTCAATAATCAGACCTTACTGTCGGTCACACTACTCGTGTGACCTCACACGACTCGTGTGACACCACACGACTCGTGTGGCTATGTCACACGACTCGCATGAAAAAGCCGAAGCTAACTTTCCTTTCTTCTCCTCCCACACGACTCGTGTGGCTTGTTCCTTGAACAAATCTTAATTTCGAACTTATAACTGTATACTTGGCCTCGAAATTAGTTCATCTTGGAACAAAACTGATACTTCACTGATAGGGATATTACAAAAATAATTGAAGAACCTCCTAGATATGCTGCACAGTTGTGACCTTGGTCAAATTCACCTCCATAATGTAGACCAAATGTGAAAAACTCACTTTCGATTCCTACAAACCAAAAAGCAATTTTTGTTGATTAGCAACATAAATGTAAACCTTAATTTCAAAAAGTACAATAAAAAAAATATAATAAACAAAGTCTAAAAAACCCTAATTTCAGAAATTATAAACCTAATTTCAAAAATTATAATCTCTAATTTTTAAAAACCCAAATTTCAACAATTATACTAACCATATCTAAGAGGGGGAAGGTAATCAAGCTTTTCTCGCCGCAATTTCATCTCGCAGTTTGGGACTTTAACTCCTAGAGCAACTTTCTCGATCAAACTGAGATTGTCTACATCAAACTGAGATGTTTTCTCCATTGCCGATTTCGATTGCTGCTTCACTGGTTGAGACTGAGAGGTCTCCATCGCGATTTCGCCGATTTCGATTGTTGTTTCAGTGGTTGAGACTGAGAGGTCTCCGTCGCCGATTTAGATTTTTTCCTCACCATTTCAAGCAATTTCGATTTTGTTGAATTTTGGGAGTTGAGATTTGAAGATTTTCTTGAGTGGAAGTTGAGAAATTGCAGTCGATTCTGAGAAATTGAGAGTAGAGAGGAGAAGATAGTTTTAGGGTTTTGAGAAATTGGGATCGATTATGTCAATTAAGTTGCACATTTGGGAGGGTATATCTGATTCATTTCGCGCCTTCTCGTATCCTGCCACGTAAAACCACAATCATGCCACATCGGATAAAAAAATGCCACGTCAAATTTTTATCCGGATAAAATAGGACCATAAATGATGAAATTGACAAGTTATAGGATCTAAATTGAAAGTGGTCAATATAGGGGTGGTTTTTTGGACTGTGGCCAAGTTATAGGACCAAAAATGAAATTTTGCCTCACTACCTTTTCTGGGTAGCTGACTCCTCAAGCTACATAAAAATATATGCAAAATAATACACTAAGTGCTATGCTCGCCATATGCTCAAAAAGATGCTAAGATGCTCGGTTATGACTTAAATGAGGCTCGACAATTGAATGGGCTCGCGGACTTGGGCACGACCCTTGCTTGGGCTCGGCATCACTTAGGGTCGAGTATACTTAAGCTCAAGGCTGAAATGATGAGCCCCAATACTTAGGAAAAATCCCATAAAACTTATCTATCACTCAAGCACACCTCGGACACGGCCTTGGGACTCGCTCGCAGAACTTGGCGCGAGTGGCTTGGATCCAGGCACGAGCTAGGTGTGGGATACTTAGGCTGAGGAAATGCTAGTTCTAGGGCTCGATGATGATCAACTCATACTTAGAAAAATTCTAAGTAAGGCGACAAGCACAACTAGGGCTCGATCAAGACTCGACACTACTAGGGCTCGAGACTTGGCTAGACACGAACTAGGCACGAGACTCGTGACCGAACATACTTGGTTCCGGACACGACTTGACTTGGACGATTTATCGAAATAGACATTATTCGTCAACTTGGAATAATTAATCCTGACTGCTGAAGTCTATTTCTAAAATAGACAGACCGGGATTAGTAACTGAAACTGACTCGGTTACTGACTGTAGTTAACTGAGAATACTCACGACTTAAAGCTGAGCTTAAAACTGAATAGCTGAACAACTGGGCTCGGAACTCAGAACGAGCAATATTAATAAAAGGAAATAGTTCAAACTTGGAACTAAAACTATCACTTTTATTAGTAAGTGAACTGGGTTATTACAATCTATCTCCCTTAAAATTATTTCCGCCTCGGAAATACTAAAACTAGAAAATACATACAACTAGGTACATATCAGAACTCAAAATCTGGAAAACCAGCTCTAATGTCAGCTTCGCGCTCCCAAGTGGCATCAAAATCTCCGTGGCGATTCCATCTGATACGAACGAGCAGAACATCTCGTTTCCTGAGCTGAAGAACCTTTCGGTCCAATACTGCTACCGGCTGCTCCTCGTAAGTCAAAACTGGCTGAAGCTGAATTTTATTGTGCTGAAGCACATGCTCGGGATCTCACACGTACGGGCTTAACATCGAAACGTTAAACACGTTATGCACGCTAGCCAACTCTGGAGGCAGTGCTAGTCTATAGGCAACTTCGCCCACTCGCTCTCGAGAGCCTCGAACGGGCTTATATATTGAGGATGCAACTTTTCTTTCTTTCCGAAACGAACGACACCTCTCATCGGTCGAACTTTCAGGAAGACATGATCTCCGGGCTCAAAATGCATCTCTCGTCTATGCTTGTCGGCAGAGGACTTTTGCCGACTCTGAGCTGTCTTGATCCTCACTCTGATCCAAGCTACTTGTTCAACTGTCTCCTCGATCATCTTCGGACCGAGTACTCATTGCTCCCCAATATCGTCCCAATAAAGGGGTGAACGACACTAGCGGCCATAAAGTACTTCGTAGGGAGCCATCTGAATCGACGCCTGATAACTGTTATTGTAGGCATACTCGAGTAGTGGCAACCACTTCTCCCACTTAGAATCTCTATCCAGAATTAAGGCTCGGAGCATATCCTCGAGTGCCTGGATCGTCTTTTCAGACTGGCCATCTGTCTCTGGATGGTAAGCCGAACTGAACTTCAACTGGGTGCCCATTGCCTCATGCAAACTCTCCCAGAATCAGCTGATGAATCTGGGATCTCGATCAGATATGATCATAACGGGTACTCCATGGAGTCGAATGATATACCACGTGTATATATCTCAGCTAGCTGGTCCATCGACATGGTCATCGTCACAGACATAAAGTGTATGACTTTCGTCAGCCTGTCTACTACTACCCAAATTGCGTCGTGATGCTCAGACGACTTAGGTAGTTCTGTAACGAAGTCCATGGTCATTTCTTCAAACTTCAACTTGGGGATCTCAAGTGGCTGTAGCAGACCCAATGGGCTCTTGTGCTCGGCCTTAATTTGCTGGCAGACTAAACACTTCTTCACGAAGTCTGCTACATCTCTCTTCATCCCTCGCCACCAGAACGACATTTTCAAGTCGTGGTACATCTTGGTACTCCCGGGGTGGGCTAGGTATGGCGCACTATGGGCCTAAGTCAGGATTTCCTTGCGTAAAGTTCCCGACTTTTGGCACGACAATGCGGCCTCTGAACTCCAAGGCTCCATCTGTGCCTCAGTAAAAGCCCTCTACTCCTCCGGCGTCAACCTTCGTATCTATAGTGCGAATGAAATGATCGCACGACTGTTCCCGCTGGATTCTCTCTCTCTCAGCGTGGGTTGAATTCGCATCGAGCGCACACTCCCCGAAATCTCCTTAGAAAGTGAGTCTGACAACCTCAATCTGCATCAGGACGAACTCTCTGATGAGCTGGCTCTGCTGGGAGATAGAACAAGCCAACTCACCCCTCACCTTTCGGCTTAGGGCGTCTGCTACCATGTTCGCTTTTCCCGGATGATATTGTATGGTGTTGTCATAATCCTTCACGAGCTCCAACCATCGCCTTTGGCGCATGTTGAGCTCTTTCTGTGTGAAGATGTACTGCAAACTCTTATGAACGGTAAAGATCTTGCACCGACCACCATACAAATAATGGCGCCAAATCTTGAGTGCATGTACAATTGCTAATTCTGCTCATGTGGCTTCAAACGTGAAGCATACGCTATGACTTGGCCATCTTGCATCAGCACACACCCAAGACACTGCTTCGAGGCATCACTAAAGATGGTGAAACCTCGAGTAGGGTCCAGAATAGTCAGCACTGGAGCCGTCGTAAGCCTCTTCTTAAGCTCGCCTCACAACGACTCGTCCACTCAAACTTCACAGATTTTCTCGTCAACTTGGACAAAGGGAGGGCAATCTTCGAAAATCCCTCAATAAATCTGCGATAATACCCTGTTAAGCCAAGGAAACTCCGAACCTCGGTGGGACTCTTGGGCGCTGACTAGTTCCGAACTGCGGCAATCTTTGCCAGGTCAACTTCTATGCCTCTATCGGTGATGATGTGGCCTAAAAATGCCACTCTCTTCAGCCAAAACTCACACTTGGAGAACTTGGCGTACAACTTTTCTCTGTTTAGGGTGCCGAGAACAACCCTAAGATGCTGCTCATGCTCCTCCAAACTCTTGGAGTAGACCAAAATGTCATCAATGAAGACGATAACAAATCGGTCTAAGTACTGATGGAACACGCGGTTCATCAAGTCCATGAAAACAGCTGGTGCGTTACTCAGACCAAACGACATAACCACAAACTCGTAGTGTCCATATCTCGTCCGAAACGCAGTCTTGGCTAAGTCAGACTCCTTAATCTTCAGCTGATGATAGCCTGAGCATAAATCGATCTTGGAAAATACGCAAGCTCCTCTTAGCTGGTCAAACAAATCGTCTATCCTGAGGAGCGGATACTTATTCTTCTCCGTTAACCAGTTGAGATCCCGGTAGTCGATGAACATTCTCATGGATCCGTCTTTCTTCTTGATGAATAGGACGAGTGCTCCCCAAGGTGAGACGCTCGGTCGAATGAAACCGAGTTTCAACAACTCCTCGATCTGAGTCTTCAACTCCTGCAACTCCTTCGGTGCCATTCTGTACGGTGCCTTCGACACTGGTGCCGCTCCTGGCACAAGATCAATAGTGAACTCCACTTGTCTGCTCGGTGGTCCTCCTGGTAGCTGCTGGGGGAACACATCCATGAACTCACGAACAACTGGGATGTCATGAGGTGTCTGTGCTCTCGAATCTTCCTCGACAATGTTTACCAGGTAGCCCTAGCAATCTTCCCTTCGCAAGATCTTTCTCTCTTTCGCCATAGAAATGATACGATGTAGGGTTCGCGTCTTCGTGCCATAGAAAGAAATCTGACTGTCCTCCGGCAGATGAAGAATCACTTCCCGGTCGTGGCAACGAATATCCGCTCGATAACGCGTCAACCAATCCATACCGAGAATGAGGTCGAAGTCCCTCATCTCGATAACATGAGCCTCGGCCTTCAAGATTCAGCTGCCGATACTAAGACTAAGGTTCTCTGCCTTGGAGCTCATCACTATTTTCCTTCGTGAGGCTAGGCTCACCTCAAGAGAGTCAACAGTGTTGATGGGTTGAACTCCAATGGCCTCTATACATCGGGTTGACACAAACGAGTGTGTCGCACCAGTGTCGAACAGGGCAAATATAGGCATGTCATTTAAAATAATCATCCCAGACATAGTATCTGGGTTCTGCTCTGCCTTTGCCTGCTCCACAGCGTAAAATCTGAGCCTGTTGTCCTCGCCTCTGCTGCTGTCAGGGCTGCTGATGTGGCTGTTGCGCCTGTTGCCTATCTGGGCAGTTCCGGATATTATGTCCGGGCCTCCGACAGTTATAGCAAATGTTTTGTCCAGCAAGACACTCTCCGCGGTGCGGGCGTCCACAGGTGCCGCATGCTGGGATCTGTGGCTGTCTCTGTCTATTCCTCCGGTCATTCTGCTGACCCTTCCAATTCCTCTTGTTCTTAGGCTTCGCCTGCTGAATAGGCGCTGGCTGTGCTGGGGGCAATGCTGGATACTGACCTGGACCTGATCATCACCCATCTTGAGACTGGCATCTATCTCTTGAGCCCTGGCAACCATATCAGCGAAGGTCTGGATGCCATGTCCAGCTACATGGTGACGGACCCTCGGCAGTAGCCCGTCACGAAACCGCCTCTCTTTCTCCACCTACGTATCCACTAAGTAGGGAACGAAGGATCCGAGACGAATAAACTCTCGCTCATACTCATCAACCGAGCAGTTTCCCTGAACTAACGCCAAAAACTGGTGCTCCATATCTGCCTTTTAGTGGTCGGGATAGTACTTCTCCCTCAGCATCTCCTTGAATGAGGCCAGGTGAGATTCTCCTTCTCGCCAGGGCGCATGCCCCATTAAAAGTTCCACCATAGCCTGGCTTCTCCAGTCATCTGCAGCTGGGCACAAAGGACGTTGTGCCACTCTGAACACTCGGTGATCTCGAAAATCGACTCGAGACCCTGGTTCCACCCATCAACTAGGCGAGGATCTCTTTGTCCCGAAAACTTCTTGGGATTGTAGCCGCGGAACTGGGCGACTACTTCTGCCTGGGTCATCTCTCACTAAGCTTGATTCGCACGGTGTGCCATCAGAATAATAAGCCGAATAACTTGGTCAGAACGAGAGATAAACTTATCATAATTGAGGAAGAAACGCTGAATTCTAGAAAAGGCACAATTTCTTGACGAGTCGCTAAAATCAACTCGATAATCTAGAGTTCAAACTAGAGTTCGAACTAATGTTCTGGCTAGAATTCTGAATACTGATAGGGAAGAGATCTGATATTGCTAGGAGTCTTCATACTGGTCTGAGCATCTAGAGTTCGGATTATCTGAATCCTATTGAGCATAGACTTAGTACATTTTGCTTATATAAACTTTGCAAAAACTTTTACAGCACTTACCTGGTAGTCGGCGCGGTGTGAGTATGGCGTGGTCGGGTTTTTTTGAAATTTCCTGTCTCGCTAAAGTATTCAGATGCACAAAAGGTGCTCTAATACCAACTGCAAAACCCCGCTACTAAAAACTTATCTGCTTCAAAATCCGTTTACAAACGCTTATAAATTTTTTCGAAATTCTTTGCAAACTAACTCGGGATGCTACTAAAAGCTTATCTGCTTCAAAATCCGTTTCCTTTAAATCTCAGTCTAACAACTGGTTTAGTCTTAGCGAAAAACAAATTTAAATCTTTTATCGAAACAAGCATTTAAAACTGGACCCGTTCATACTGGCGAACTGGGTAAAACTTTAAAGTCTGAAAATACTGTCATGAAAGTTCGAAACTGAAAATAAACGTAGCGGAAGTCTTAAAATGTGTGGCATAATAGTTATACAGACGAAAGATAACAAATGTCCACAGGACGGCTAGCTGTACAAAATCCGCGACCACAACCACCATGGCTGACCTCACAGCTTCCTGCCGACCGTGTCATCTGAAAAACATAATGGGGGTGAGTATTGGTCCTCTTGTACTCCATAAAAAACCCGTACTAAAGTAAACAGAAATAATAATAATGATATCACAGTCATAGGTATATATAAGTAAACTGAAATCTCTCGGACTCTCAGGCCGGTAACTGAACTGTAATCTCCCGGACTCTCTGGTCGGTAACCATGTGCACACTCTGATGGTGTATTTAAGGCGAACTGGGCCACCACCAGAACCTAGGGGAGGGCAACATCAACCTCGACCCAAAGTGGATAACTCATATACATACCTGAACATGATATCAGCTATTATATTCAATGTAATACCTAGGCTGGGTCCCCACCTTTTCTGCTTTGAAAATATGTAAGTGCTGGTGATCTGGGTAGCTGACTCCTCAAGCTACATAAAAATATAAGCAAATAAATATACTAAGTACTATGCTCGTCATATGCTCAAAAAGATGCTAAGATGCTCGGTTATGACTTAAATGAGGCTCGGCAATTGAATGGGCTCGCGGACTTGGGCGCAGCCCTTGCTTGGGCTCGACATCACTGAGGGCCGAGTATACTTAAGCTCAACGCTGAAATGATGAGCTCCAATACTTAGAAAAAATCCCATAAAACTTAGCTATCACTCGAGCACACCTCGGACACGGCCTTGGGACTCGCTCGCGGAACATAGCGCGAGTGGCATGGACCCAGGCACGAGCTAGGTGCGGGATACTTAGGCTGAGGAAATGCTAGTTCTAGGGCTCGATGATGATCAACTCATACTTAGAAAAATTCTAAGGCTACAAGCACAACTAGGGCTCGATCAAGACTCGACACTACTAGGGCTCAAGCCTTGGCTAGGCGCGAACTAGGCATGAGACTCGTGACCGAATATACTCAGTTCCGGACATGGCTTGACTTGGACAATTTATCGAAATAGACTCGATTTCGATTATTCGTCAACTTGGGATAATTAATCCCGACTACTGAAGTCCATTTCTAAAATAGATGAACTAGGATTAATAACTGAATCTGACTCGGTTACTGACTAGAATTAACCGAGAATACTCACGACTTAAAGTCGAGCTTAAAACTGAATACCTGAACAACTGGGCTCGGAACTCGGAACGAGCAATATTAATGAAAGGAAATAGTTCAAACTTGGAACAACAACTGTCACTTTTATTAATAAGTAAACTGGGTATTTACAGCTAATCATGCAGGCAGTCCTAAACGAGTTCAGTTCCTACACTGTTAGGATTTTCACATTTTTGGACCTCGTCGAAAAGCCTCCTTTGGTACTTTGGACCCTCTTTTATGCTTCGCTGATGGTAGCCAAGCCCGTAATCGATCTTCGAGACTACCCTATTTACTTTCGTTGATCGAACTGGTCCTAACTCCATGGTAGCGGTTGACCACCCTTCGACGCCAGTCGTCGCAAAGAATATTCACGCGGTGTCTGATTGG
This sequence comes from Striga asiatica, assembly GCA_008636005.1. Taxonomy (NCBI): domain Eukaryota; kingdom Viridiplantae; phylum Streptophyta; class Magnoliopsida; order Lamiales; family Orobanchaceae; genus Striga; species Striga asiatica. The sequence goes on along the minus strand of BKCP01005583.1, from coordinate 393,730 downwards.
CCTATCGGTCCTAAGAACAACATCGATTTCCTTCGTTGGAAAAATTTTTCCCGAAAGAATGTATAACTATCATCTTTCCCGAGGCTTAGACACCCTCTAGAGTCACGATAGTACTACGCATCAGATTTCCACAACCACCTGGGGTCGTATCAATGACATGGATATGGCACCTAGACTCCACCTCCGGTTCTCATTGACTGGGTCCTAATACGCATCTAATGGACTTATCAATAAGGGTTCCAAATTTCTGAATAATCCCATACACTAGGGACTTCTTCGGTTCCCTAAACCTTTCTCGGTCGAGATGGTTTACTAATAGTCCTCGCACGGAGATACTAATAGAACCTAATGCGAAAGAATCACTATAGACAGAATTTAACTCGATAACATCATACCGAGATTCTCAACCAAGAACTTCTAAGCCAGAACTTAACTCTATACCACTAGAGTTCAAGTCCATATCCACGGAGGTCAATTCCTATGCCCCAAAGTCTGAAGACCGAAAAATAAGCACTTCATAACCAATTATCAGGCACATCATCATAACATAAGCAAGATTATTATTACTTATGAATACATACCTTGAGCTGGCGCGACATGACGAAGACGAGTGTCATTTACAAGGTCACATAAGCACATTATTCACATAAAGCAGTCTACAGAAACGTAGACCTGCTCTGATACCATATTGTAACGCCCCACTTTTGATTTTAAAGAAATTCCAGACGTTCAGAAAAATCAAGATAACATTTTTGAAATTCATTTTTCGAAATCAACTTTAACATGGGCATTATCATATTTCAAGTCATATTTGAAACCTCACGGGGATTCATTACCCGGTTTATCACATGGACCTCATTGTCCCAAAACATATAACTCAACATGATATTCAATTAACACATCAATCATGAATATCCAAACCAACATAGTTCAATTATATGAACCAAAACACAAGTTTTCAAAAGAGATCCAGAATCCCAACATTTTCAAAGCACATGTTTGAAATCTTAAATTCATAAATCAGTTCATCATAGCGGAAGCAAAAAATAAATAATCAAGTCATGAAGACCGACCACCACTCGCTTCACTCTGCCGTCATCCCTGCCCTGCTTAACCTTAAATGTTAATTTCAGGTGAGAGTGAGCACATATGAAAACCCGCGGTGCTCACCACTATGCAAATAAATCATCTATAACAATATAGAAGTATGGTCGCAGCAAGAACATAAAACAATTAATCCTGTCTCATCTTCTATTCACACACCATTAAATTACTCCTGTGTACACATCTTTCATTAGCCACGAAAAGGGGATTCATTACCCTAACGGTGGGAGTACATGTCTCATAAGGGCACAACCTTTCATTAGGACTTAAGGAGACTTACCTCACAAGGACAACCGTATTACATCGACGTGGACAACTGTACCGACGGCCGAAACAACATACATCGGTAGGCTACATGGTTCACATGCATACCTCGATCATACCAACATAACAAGACATAAACAATTTACCACATAGTAATTTAAATAAAACCCACCTGGATTGAAGCAAAAGATTGCATGATAAACACGTGTAGGTAGAGAGCTCAGCTCGTCAAACATCTACAATAAATATGATAGTCATATCAATAACTATCCGACACAAGGATTAACTAACTTAAGGCATCTAAGATTCATACCATCATCACTTAGTCTAACTCAACCCATATAAGTCATATAAGCATGTATTAAAAAGTAAATTTTATTTTTGAAAGCACAACATAAGTTTTTCAAAACTTAACCCGCGCAGCGATTTTGAAATAAACAAAACATGCAGCACACAAGTCATATAAACATTATTCTAGTTGCATATGAATCCTAATACATGCCTCTACAACTCTTATGAGTACATCGATAACAGATAAGGTCATCTACTAGGAGATAATCCATAAAACATTTATAACAGAGTTGCAGTCAACAATTGAAATTATACAGCTGACAGGACTTCAGTAATTGCAAGATAACTGAAGCTACAGACATGCTTTCCATTTGATTCAAAAACCACTGGAAAGATAACTTCATAATCTACAACTTTGATGAAGACCACTTTGAAAAATAATGATATTAGAACCGAGTTTAAACGTCAAACATTCAATATATATAATCGGCCCATTCAACTCATGTACTAATCATAACACGAAATTAGACTATTTACACGCGAGATTTCAAAAAAATTTATAAAATCATATACTCCACATATTAAGCTGAAACTTGGTCAAATTGTTCATAACTCATGTGATATTTTGACATAAAAGTTTCACGTTAAAAGCTCGAACGTGGACAGAGTACTCTTGCATATAAAATCATCTTGACATGCATGCGGTCTAAACATTTTAACTCATTGATTTCTCAACCTAAAATCATGAAATTTAGCAAACATTCTCTCAACACAAATGTAGACATGTCATAAAAATTACACATTTTTATCATGCATATATTTCGAGATACTCAAGTTTAAAGCCGAAGCTGAAACAAAGCACATAAATTTCAACTTGCATGCTTAACTTAAAAAATCTATAACTCGAGCTATACTAGGCCAAATGGCTTGATTCTTGTTCCTATGTACTCCTCATTTACTCAAGAAATATCTATATAAAGCATACTTTCCCAGGTTTGTCATATCATAGTCAAAATTGCATTAAAATAGAGTCTTCAGAGAAGTTGTAGAGAATTGAGTTAGCTACCTTGGGGTTTTTGAATTTCAGTAATATCATGTCTGTAGCTTCGGTTATTGTACATACACTGAGAACCTGTCAAGCTGGGCAAAATTACAAAAATGATACACTAAGTTGGGCGTTGTCAATAAAAGAGACAATTTGGTGTCCCTCACGGAAAAGACACTTAGTTGGCCTTTTTCATGAAAAAGATACAAATTTACAAAAACGATACACTAAGTGTATCGTTTATGCCTGACTTTGGATTGTTTATGCATGACTTAGTGTATCGTTTTTGTATATTTGAATCTTTTTCGTGCAAAAAGCTAACTAAGTGTATCTTTTCCGTGAGGGACAACAAATTGTCTCTTTTGTTGACAACGCCCAACTTAGTGTATCATTTTTGTAATTTTGCCTGTCAAGCTGTATGTCTTCATTTATCCACTACACCTATGTTTTGGATGTTTGTTGTATTATGTGCATTTAAATGATGTTATCTTCCTGAGTGTTCTTCATGAAAGTGATAGGGGCATGAGTTAGGGATATTTTCCAAGTTGTTTCATCATGGTATGATATGTAGACTGAAAGTTACATGCATTTTAAATTCATCGCGCATGCTGAAAATTGGTGCAAGTTCATGTTTAGGTATCTAAGTTGAGTGGTGTTGTTTAAAAGCATGTTCATGTGGCATAACTGAACCGTGTCATGCTATGTGATGTTTATATGATCCTTCGATGTACTAAGCATTAAAATTTAAGCAAGCCAAGTATCCACCGAAAAGACTTAAACATAAAACGTTTTCAAGCCGAGCGAGCTAGTTTTTCAAAGCTTATGTATATGTATAAGACTAGTAAGTTTAAGTTAAGCCTTGATGAGATTCTAAGGCATGTCCCAACGAATGTCGGTGATTGAGGAGTCAAGCCTCGACCTACGAACCTTCTATTTTTGCTCTTATCAATCCGAAAATCCAAGTGGGTTAGTTATTCTAAAATATCTATGCATATGTGTTTTGTTTAAATGTGTTAAACCGGTATGATCTATGTATGCATGTGAGCATGTAGCCTATCGATAGCCATCGGTACGGTTGTCCCCATTGATACGGTTACCCTTATGAGGTAAATCTCCTTAAGTCCTTTAGATAAGGTCGTATCCTTACGTGGCACGCACTCCCGTGTCATAGATGTGGCATGGCTGAGCGTAGATGTACATGAGTGAGCCATAGCTATGGCAAGAGTCATTGATGTGACTAGAGATGAGACATGATTTACTATTGGTTATGTTATGCTGCGACCATACCATTTTAACATATTCTGAGTTGTTCATATGCATAGTGTGAGTACAATATTTTCCAACTGTACTCACTCCCACCTACTCTTCACGGATGCAGGTTAAGCAGTTGGCGGCTGACGAGACAGGACGAGTGGGTGATCTTGTTTCTTTATTTATGATTATTATTGCTTCCGCTTATTTATGATATTGTCAGACTGTTGCTTAGACTTGGATTTCTTTCCTACTTTTTTTTTTGGGGATTTGATTATGTTTTGACATTATTGCTTTGGAACTTAATGAATATTAGATAAATTTCATTAACTGTTCTTGATGGATTAGCTACGATTTCTATAAATAAATTTGATAAATCTTTAAAAATAAAGTGGGGCGTTACAGTTTTGGTATCAGAGCTAGTCTGCGTTTCTGTAGACTGGTTTATATATGATTATGTGTTTAGACTTTGTATTACAACCACTCGTCTTCGTCATGCCGCGCTGCTTAAGATATTTGTTTAAATAAGTATCGAGGAAATACTTATAATGTGAAATGTGAAGTTTATATTTTTGCATAAGCAGTACTGAACTGCCTATGTTATGACTTGTTGAAATTTGGGTTTCGGATCTATCCACCTTTGAATAATTTGAATCCTAGTGTTTTCATGGCGAACTCTAGACTTCCTTTATTTTATTATGCTAAATTTTATTCGGCTTATTCAATGTAGAGCTATGAATACCCGCAACAACCGCAAGCAGCCATCCCCGCCTCCATCTCCTCCTCACCAGCAGGCCCCTCCGAACATGGACTTTTAGAGGCTCCTAGTCCAGTTCCAAGCATGCATGCGCCCACTTTCTCGGGGACTGAGAACCCCACCGCTGTGCTTGAATGGATGAAGGAGCTAGACAAGATCTTCGCTGCGCTCCCTCTCCAAGACAGACAGCGTGTTTCTCTCGCCTCTTTCCAGATGAAGGCGGATGCTTCCGACTGGTGGATCGACCATTGGGCTCGGAGGCCAGAAGCTGAGCTTAACGCTCTCACCTGGGAGTAGATGAAGGCAATGATCCGAGGCAAATTTCTTCCACAGAGCTTCGGGGATCGGATGGAGCACGTCTTTTATCACTTGCAGCAAGGCAACTCCAACATGGACGAGTACATTCGCACCTTCACCAGGATGAGCGTCTTTGCCGGTGACTCGGTGAGCACTAATGAGAAGAAGGCCCGTAAGTTCCTAAAGGGGCTGAATCAGAGAATCCGTGAGTTAGTTGGGAGTCACGGTCCGATGTCTTATGCCGACACTGTAAGTCAGGCTCAGGCAGTGGAGAGCTGTCTCATCCCGATAGCTCCAGTCCCATCATATTATCTTGCTGCTCAGTCTGTCCAGGCTGTGTCCCCAGTTATCCCTCCGCTGTCCTATCAGCCGCTACTCATTTCCCAGGCGCTTTATCAGTACCCTGTTCCTTATGCCTCAGTACCCCCATCCTCTAGCTCCAACAAGAGGAAGAGCGACCATCACAACAAGATGAAAGGAAAGAAAAGGACTGTTGAGAGGCGCGACGACCGACCCAATCAGGGTCAACGTCCTAGATGTCCTAAATGCGACAGGTCGCATCCCGGAGAGTGCTTAGCAGGCCATCACATTTGTTTCAACTACTATCGCCTCGTCCACATCTCTAATCCCTGCCCCGAGCCTAGGAGGCAGCAACAACAGCCTTTTCAGCACCAGCATCAGCAGCAGCTTCCCCCGCCGCCACCTCATCAACAGCAGCAGCTCAGGCAGCCCCCACCACACCAGCAGAGTACTGGAGGCCACACCCGCGTCTACACCATCACCCACGACGAGGCCACCACAACGCAGGTACCATGTCCGGAATGCTCTCAATATCCCATATACCTGTTTTGGCATTATGTGACATGGGAGCAACTCATTCATTTATCTCTTCCCGTTGTCTTGAGGACTTATCTATTACCAATTTGTGCAAAGTTGATCTTCTCGAGGTTTGTCTAGCCTCGAGAAAAATTATTATATCTGATTCATTGGTTCGTGATCTTCATATTACTATCGGTGGGCGAGTTCTGAATGCCAACGCTTATGTCCTTGAAATGCGAGACTTCGATGTGATCTTGGGCATGGACTGGCTCACTCGTTATCGAGCCGTCATCCGGTGCCAGGAGCGTGAAGTCACTCTCTTTCCCGAAACCGATCAGCCCATTGTATTCTTTGGGGTGAAGTCGAGGACTGTGCCTCGAGTCATCTCTCCTATTCAAGCTAGGAAGAGCCTTTCCAAGGGTAGCTGTCAAGGCTATCTCGTATCCTTGGTGTCCGATGATGTGGACGAGCGAACTCCCGATAGAGTATCCATCGTTTGCGAGTATCTCGAGGTCTTTCCCGATGAACTGCCCAGAGGACCACCAGATCGCCAAGTCGAGTTCACCATTGACCTAGTACCAGGAGCTGATCCCATTTCTAAGGCCCCCTTCCGTATGGCGCCGAATGAGCTTCAAGAGCTCAAGGCACAAATCCAGGAATTGCTCAAGCTCGGTTTTATTTGACCGAGTGTCTCTCCATGGGGTGCGCCCGTTCTATTCATGAAGAGAAAGGACGAATCCATGCGCATGTGTATCGATTATCGTGAGCTTAACCACTATACGGTTAAGAACAAGTACCCTCTTCCTCGTATTGAGGATCTCTTCGACCAGCTGAGGGGAGCCAGCATCTTTTCGAAGATCGATTTGAGGTCTGGCTATCATCAGTTGAAGATCCGGGAGTCGGATATTTCTAAGACTGTGTTCTGTACCAGATATGGCCACTATGGGTTTGTGGTGATGTCGTTCGGACCTAGCAATGCCCCGACGGTGTTTATAGACCTCATGAATAGAGTCTTCCATCCGTATCTGGACTAGTTGGTAATCGTGTTTATCGACAACATTCTTGTTTATTCTTGGGACAACGACCAGCACAAGGAGCATCAGAGGACTGTGCTGGAGACTCTTCGCCACGAGAAGCTTTATGCTAAGTTTTCGTAAGTGTGAGTTCTAGCTGGATCGTGTGGCATTCCTTGGCCACATTGTGACGGCTAGAGGCATTGAGGTGGATCCCGGCAAGATCGAGGAGGTGAGCAAGTGGGATACACCAAGAAGTGCCAATGATGTTCATAGTTTCCTGGGGTTAGCAAGATACTACATGAGGTTTGTCGAGGGCTTCTTGAAGATATCCAGCCACTAACCAACCTTACGAAGAAGTCTGTGAGGTTCGAATGGATTCCGGAGTGCGAGAACAGTTTCCAAGAACTGAAAGAGAGACTTACTACCGCACCTGTCTTATCGATACCCGACCCTACTTTGGAGTTCACGATCTACAGTGATGCTTCAAAGATGGGTTTGAGATGTGTTCTTATGCAGCAAGGGAAGGTCGTAGCCTATGCTTCGAGGCAGCTGAAGCCTCACGAGCAGAACTACCCCACTCATGATCTTGAGTTAGCTGCAGTTGTCCACGCCTTGATGATTTAGCGGCACTACCTCTATGGAGACAAGTGTGAGATATTAGCTGATCATAAGAGCCTGAAGTATATTTTTACTCAGAAGGGGCTCAATATACGCCAAAGGAGATGGCTAGAGTTTGTCAAGGACTACGATTGCACAATTAGCTACCATCCTGGGAAAGCTAATGTGGTCGCCGAAGCGTTGAGCCGGAAGAGTCATGGCCAGTTGTCTTGCCTATTCACTGGGCAAGATGTCCTAGTTCAGGAGTTCGAGCGACTACAGTTGGAGGCAGTAGAGTCGACTTCGACGGCCGGTGGTATGTTGACCGCCTTGGTTGTGGGACCGACTCTTCGTGAGAGGATAGTCACCGAGCAGCCGAACCACCATTTTCTATGTTGGATGAAGGAGTTGATGAAAGCCGGCAAGGTTGGAGGATTCGCAATTGCATCTGATGGAGCATTGGTCTTCAAGGGTAGACTATGTGTTCCGAAGGTGTGGGAACTGCGAAAGGAGATTCTGATAGAGGCTCATAGTGCCCCGTACACCATTCATCCTGGTAGCTCGAAGATGTACCAGGACCTCCGGAAGTCGTTTTGGTGGCGAGGTATGAAGAGGCAAGTAGCTCGTTTTGTGAACGGTTGTCTAGTGTGTCAGCAAGTGAAGGCTGAGCACCAAAAACCGAGAGGGCTGTTGAAGCCACTAGAGATTCCCATGTGGAAATGGGAGCGACTCACCATGGACTTCTTGGTGGGATTGCCGAGATCGAGGTCCGGTCACAACTCCATTTGGGTGATTGTGGATAGACTCACGAAGTCCGCCACTTTTTGCCCGTCTGGACGACTATGAAGGCTAGTGCGTACGCCAAGTTGTTCGTTGACGAGATCGTCAAACTTCATGGAGTGCCCAAAGAGATTGTGTCGGATCGGGACCGAAGTTCACGAGCCAGTTCTGGAGGACTCTGCACCGAGCCATGGGGACGAGGTTAGAGTTGAGCACCGCCTTTCACCCCGAGACAGATGGCCAGTCGGAGCGGACGATCCAGTACCTAGAAGATATTTTGAGGGTTGTGGTCTTGGACCGGAGCCTGACTTGGGAGAATGCCCTTCCGTTGGTTGAGTTGATCTACAACAACAGCTATCATTCCTCGATCAAGATGGCCCCTTATGAGGCTCTGTACGGGCGAAAGGTCCAAACACCCTTGTATTGGGATGAGGTCGGGGAGAGGAAGATCATGGGTCTGGAGTTCATTTATAGGACATCGGAGGCTGTTGAGGAGATCCAAAAAAATATCCGGTCTGCACAGGAGAGGCAGAAGGTCTATGCCGATCGGAAGAGGCAGGAGCATGAGTATGCTGTAGGTGACCATGTCTTTTTGAAGGTCTCGCCCATGAAGGGTGTGATTCGCTTCGGAAATAAAGGGAAGCTTCGGCCTCGCTATATCGGACCCTTTGAGATCCTTGCCCGAGTTGGAGACTTAGCTTATCGGCTGGCTTTACCACCGGATTTGTCGGGAGTGCATGATGTATTTCATGTCTCAATGTTGCGTAGATACGTACATGATCCTGATGACGTAGATACGTACATGATCCTGGTGCAATCGCAAACTCGAGAGAACCCCGAGCACATAAGGCCAGTAAACACATAGACAGAAAGTACCACCTTATGCGAGAGATCGTAAAACGAGGAGATGTGGTTGGGACTAAGGTAGCATCATTTGACAACCTAGCCGATCCCTTCATGAAGACTCTGACTGTCAATGTCTTCGAGAAACACGTAGAGGGTATTGGTTTACGATGTGTTGTAGCTAGACTTTGAGTATAAGTGGGAGAATTGTTTTGACATGCGGTTGTATAATAAAAGTTTAGCTTTAGTATAAGTGGGATATTGTTGGAGTATACTGTAAAGCAAACTTTTTTTGTGAGCTTTTAGATTGTATTTATTCTATTTTTCATTTAACTGAAATAAATATTTTCACATTGTTGCATTCTTTATGATTGCTTGTATGCTAAATGTCCAATTATCTTATATTGTAGACAATGTGGTGTGTTAGTAGTCACACAGAAGATTACATTGTCGGTCCCTTATAAGATATAAATGGTATTCACTACTGAGATAGTTATGGACATGACTATCGATATAGGTTGTAGTATGAACTGGATGTAGCTTGTCTTGGCTATTGGTTTATACTAGTGCGCTGCGTCGCATTCAATGGATCACAGTTGAGATGTGTTCTTCTGTTCTGACTATCATGAAGAATCAAGGTCTCAGTGACTCTACTAATTCTTAACCCTAACTGTGATACTTAGATATGTGGGATATTTGTTTGTAATTTTGATTTACCATGGGCGAGAACCAAGCTTTGGTTCAATATGCTCCATATCTTGGGTAACAACATTGTCTGCATGATATCTAATTATTGGTATTAGGGAACCGTGTCCTGGACATCTAGGTTGATGACGTCCCCTTAAGGAACTTATAAGGATTATCGTATCAAACCCTGCAGGTGGATTTAATCCATACGATAATAAGGTTGAGTGGTACTACTTAAGGAATAAAAGATATTAATTAATTAAAGCAGTCAGAAACTTTAATAATTAATGGATGTGCGATATCTTAAACACGGAGAATTATATCGAGTGTAATAGAAGCCCTGATTCATTTCGGGATAGGACGGGAGTGCAATATTAATTCTCTAGTTGAATGAATTAATATTTACAGGACAAATTGTGTTCTGGGCTGAACATAAGAATTTGGGGCTACATCGGTTCAGTGGAACTTGGAGCTCTCGTTTCAAGGCTTAGAAGAAAAAAAAAATCAAGGAAAAATTATCTGTTGACACCAAAAACCCGTCGTACAAATCAAAAAGGGATCAATGGTTCGGGTCAATGCACTGTCACCCGAGAAGTAGCACACTCGCTGGCGCTGCATAAGCGGGGCAAGTTCGGAGACCAGATGCAAGGTCGAGGTTTAGCCGCACACATTGGCTTGGGGAGTTCTTGAGTTCGGTGATGGTGACTGCAGCTCTCGTGCGAGTCAACGGTCGGCCCTGCAGTTGGCCTCACGTCTCTCAGCACGACCGTGCGTGCTCGACCACCACTTCGCGTGGCTCCCCCCAGCCAAGGTCAGCGTTTGATTCGAGGTACAAATAAGGGATTCTCTTATTCAGGGTTCATAATGGCCAACGTAACCCGAAAGAAAAGGTTTTTCACAAACTTCCTAAACAATGAAATTTTTGGGTTCAACTAAATAATTTCCTCTATCATTTAGGCATTAAACAGTCCCGAAAGTTTTCAAGGGATTCAAATCATCACAAGACATAAAACCGATTCCTAAGTTCACCACCCTTTTCCAATCAATACAATTTTGAGTGAATATCTAATACTAGAGATACGGAAAATTCCTGAAGCAATAGAGCATCGGCTCTTAAGCCAGGAATAATCCTAACTCAGCGGTCATTGCCGAACAATGGAATGGTTAGCTCGCTTGACTCTTCCAACTAACAGTGTCGGCCGTCATGTCAGCTCTAACTCATGTAGCTAATGCAACACCCCGCTACTTAGGGCCAATTTTTCGCAATTTTACTTTCGAAAACGCTTATAAATTTTTTCGAAATCCTTTGCAAACTAACTCGGGATGCTGCTAAAAACTTATCTGCTTGAAAATCCGTTTCCTTTAAATCTCGGTCTAACAACTGGTTTAGACTTAGAGAAAAACAGATTTCAATCTTTTATTGAAACAAGCATGTAAAACTGGACCCGTTCATACTGGCGGACCGGGTAAAACTTTAAAGTCTGAAAATACTGTCATGCAAGTTCGAAACTAAAAATAAACGTAGCGGAAGTCTTAAAATGTGTGGCATAATAGTTATACAGACGAAAGATAACAAATGTCCACAGGACGGCTAGCTGTGCCAAATCCACGACCGCAACCACCACGGCTGACCTCACACCTACCCGCCGACCCTGTCATCTGAAAAACATAATGGGGGTGAGTACTGGTCCACTTGTACTCTATAAAAAACCCATACTAAAGTAAACAGCAATAACAATAATGATATCACAGTCACAAGTATATATAAGTAAACTGAAATCTTCCGGACTCTCAGGCCGGTAACTGAACTGTAATCTCCCGGACTCTCTGGACGATAACCGTGTGCACACTCTGATGGTATATTTAAGGCAAACTGGGCCACCACCAGAACTTAAGGGAGGGCAAAGTCGGCCTCGACCCCAAGTGGATAACTCATATACATACTTTAACATGATATCAACTACTATACTCAATGTAATACCCAGGCTAGGTCCCCACCTTGGCAAAATTTCATTTTTGGTCCTATAACTTGGCCACAGTCCAAAAAACCACCCCTATATTGACCACTTTCAATTTAGGTCCTATAACTTGTCAATTTCATCATTTATGGTCCTATTTTATCCAGCCCCGGGATAAAAATTTGACGTGGCATTTTTTTATCTGATGTGGCACCTCATGTTAAGATAATAAAAAATTGGAGCAATCACGTGGAAAATAAAATTGCAACATCAGGTATAACTCTCCTTAAAATCGATTTGCCCCAAAATCGATCCCTGTAACCCTAACTGAGAGAAGCTCGACCGAGAGAGAGAGAGAGAGAGAGAGAGCGAACAACAATGTCTTCTGCTTCTTCCTTCTTGACGCCTTCCAATTATTTTTGTGATTGTAACAAGAGAGCTGTAATACGCAGATTATGGACTTCAACAAATCCTGGTAAGGAATATCACGGTTGCAAGTATTGGGAGGATGAAGGTTGTACGTTCTTTAGATGGGTGGATGAAGATGGTCCGGAGAGCTCGAACAATCATATTCTGGCCAATGAAATGATTGAGGTCAGGAAGAAGATGTTATTGCTTGAAGCCGAGAACAAAAAAATCAAGGAGATTGTTGAACTCTAACTTCAGCATGTGGAGGACATCTATGAAGAATTTTCCAAAATTCGTCAAAAAATCTGGAAGCTTGTTGTGTTTGTTGCTGCAACATGGTTTCTCTTCATTATTTTGATTGTTGTCATGTGGTGAAAGTTGTATGTTTTTATTGTTGTTATGTGCTGCAACAAGGTTGTCTGTTTTTTCTTCATTTTGTGTTGTATGTTTTCCAAGGTTGTTTGTGTTGTTTGTGTTGTGAACACTTTGTGTTGTCTGATGAATGAACGAACACTATGTGTGTCAAACTTTTGTACCTATGTTGTAATGGAGTTGTTGGTCTTGTTAATCTTGTTAGTTTTGTTTAACTTATTTTTGTTTATCTTAAACAGAACAATTAAAGTTCATCTACAGAACAAGAACATTATAAGCAATAAGAGGTGTACTTGTCCATAAGCAGAACCTATAAAATCAAACCATAACCTGAAGTCATAACCAGAACTTGGAACAAAAGTAACCCGAACTTTGAGTTCATCTCCATAACCATAAAATCAAACCATAAGCAGAACCAGACAGAACCAAAAATTTTTCACATACATTTCCATAACAAACACAATTCCAAACCAAAAGAACTTGTCCACAACCTGAACCAACTAAACCATCCAAGCAAAAACCAACCATTCAGTGACAATAACAAAAACACCCTAATCCAGTTAATATCCAAAAACCAACCATCAATCAACAACACCCAAATTCAGTTTCAAAACACAACCAACTTATTTGGTTACATTCTTTCCCTTCTTTTTAGGATCAACAGATGGAACAAGATAGAGGTGTACTTTTGGCCACATTCTTTGAATATCTCCTTCAATCTTGAATCTCTCTCAGTTAGGCAGCTCTCTTGGCTTTGTATGAAATGACCACTAACAAATGGTACTGGTCGTCTGATGACCACTCCTTTAGTGGGATGTCTCATCTGCATTTGTTGGTAAGGAGTTGGGGCAGCTTTGAAACATTGTGTTGCCGGGGAAGGGGCAGGTAGAGCAGGAGCAGGTTGAGGAGCAGGTGGAGAAACAGGTGAAGCAACATGTGCAGATTGTGTTATAGGGGCAAATTTATACCACTTTGTTGTAGCAGGAAAAACAGGGGTAAGGACAGGTGGAGCAACAAGTACAGATTGGTTTGTAACCTAACAAGCAAGTTTTGGTTGTGTTAGTTTGTAAAGATAACTATTAATAGTTGAAAGTCAAAGAACCTGAAAGATGACTACTTACATTACTTGTGCTTTGTTGAGTTGACACTCCAACTGCTGGTACAGGATCAACCACCCTCTTTCTAGTCTGAAAACATGAACAAGTAAGGTCAATTTGTGTTATTTTATAAAGATGACTATTAATAGTTGAAACTAAAAGAACCTGAAAGATGACTACTTACTTTGCTTGTGCTTTCTTGTGTTGACACTCCAACTTCTGGGACAGGATCACTCCCCCTCTTTCTAGTCTGAAAAAATGAACAAACTTATATGAATCAACTTTATATAAATGAAAACATGAATCAACTTATACATGAAGACATGAAAGAACAATTTATTATACTATTACCTTTAACTTTTCTGGTCTTTGTTGACCTTGAGATTTCAAGAGCAGACATCATTTCTTATTGTGACCCTCCCTCTGACAGAAGCTGCACTTAACTGTCATTTGTTGCCTCTTTATTGTATTTTCCTTGGTCACAACCCTAGGCTTATCCCTTGGCCTCTTTCTCCCACTAGAAAGAACCTCATCAGGTTCCATTCTCCTAGCCTTTCCTGGCCTTCCTGCTGATCTTCCAACATTTGGTGGCTCAGGTGGAGGATAAGCAGTTGCTGCCCATTCTTTCCTTCCATTAATAGGCATGATTGCAGGCTCATACACCCACTTGTATGTCTCTATCTTGTAGCAAGGGTTTACAAAATCTTCAATGCTCCAGCCTTGCAGATTAATTGCACTCAATGCATGAACACAAGGGATTCCAGAAAACTCCCATTTTCTGCACCCACAGCTCTGTGCCCTTAGATCCACCTTAAACTTATCACCATTCACACATTCAACTTGAAAATTATACTCATCAGATTTGAGAGGGATGCATTCAACCAAATTATCAATATGAGCATCTATGATTTCCTCTATCTCGGGACACAAAGAAAAGTTCCATTTTTTTGCACATCTATCCCTATTCTGCTGCAATCTCCTCATCAAATACCTCATTATCCACTCAAGCATTGACAGAATTGGTTGTTCCCTGGCCTCAAGGATATTGCTGTTGAATGTCTCACAAGCATTGTTAAGAAGTATGTCACACTTAGGAATACACTGAAGTGTGACCTACTACACTCTTGTGGTGGTTTTTTAGACAACCAACTCCAAGCATCTTCACTCAATTGTCTAACTGCACCCATTTTCCTGTGGAACTCATTCACTGTAGTGGCTGTTGCACATCTCCAAACAGCATTCTTAAATGTTATCCCCCTAAAGCCAGCATCTCTGAAATTTCCCATCAAATGTCTAACACAGAACCTGTGATCACAATTTGGAAAAATACCTTGTGCAGCCTGTATCAATCCTTTTTGCTTATCTGATATGATGGTCCATTCATGCTGATTGACAATCTCCAAATCATTTTTCAAAAGAATAAAAAACCACTCCCAATTGTCAAAATTTTCAACACTAACAACAACATAAGCCAATGGGAAAAGTGCATTGTTGGGGTCAACCCCAACAGCATTAAGCAAAATCCCCTTATTGGGACCTTTCAGATGGCAACCATCCACACCAAACACTTTCCTACAACCTGCCTTATATCCCAACTTCAATGCATTCAAGCAAATATATAATCTATTAAACTCTTACCAGTTTCAAAAATTGTATCCCAAACAACTGTACTACCAGGATTTGTTCTTCTAATCTCCTCACAATAATCCCACAACAATGCATACTGCTCTTTAGGTTCACCTTTTTTATCAGCAATGGCATGCATTTTGGTTATGTATGCTTGTTGTTTAGAAATGTGAACCCTAAGCTCTCTTGCTGCTTGATTTCTAAATCCCTTAACAGCCCTCTGAGGATCATCTTGAAAAACAGCAGCATATTTCCCAGCCAATCAAGTGGATTTCAAATTTTTTACCTTTCCAGTCACTGCACAAGTGTGCCTAGGGTTATGCTTGCTAACCTGAAAGGTCTGCTCATTTTTCACCCTAACTGCACTAATCTTCCATGAACAGTTACTATCACCACACTTAGCTCTAAGGTACTGTTTCACATTTTTGCTAATTACCACAGTTCTTTTTGCCTTAATGGCACTTGAATGTATAGCTGTCCTAAGCTCAGATTTTATGGCAAACATCATACCAATCTTGAAGTTTGGTTCATACAAGTCATTAGGATTAAATACAGGATACTTATTGCAACACCCCGCTAACTAGGGCCAATTTTTCGCAAATTTAAACTCATTCGAAAACGCTTATAAATTTTTCGAAATCATTTGCAAACTATCTCGGGATGCTGCTAAGGACTTTTCTGCTTAAAAACTCGTTTCTTTAACCTAGGTCTAACAACTGGTTTAGACTTAAAGAATTCAGGTATATATTTTTACGAATCATGCATATTAGTCTGAACCCGTTCGTACTGGCGAACCGGGTAGAATTATTTAAGTCTGAAAATAGCATCATGCATGTTCGAAAATAAACACAAGCGTAGCGGAAGTCTGAAATGCGTGGAATTATTTAGTTTACAAACAGTTTAAACAAATGTCCCGGGAACAGCTTTCGTGCGGAACTCACGACCACCACCACCACAGCTTGACTCACGCCTGCCCGCCGACCCTGCCATCTGAAAATATAAAGTGGGGGTGAGTATGGTCCACTGGTACTCCATAAAAACCCATTCCAAAGTAAACAACAATATTTAATAATGATATCACAGACTGGTATATATAAGTAAACTGTAACTCCCGGAACTCTCTGGCCGGTAACTCCCGGAACACTCTGGCCGGTAACCGTGTGCACACTCTGATGGTATAACTAGGGCAAACTGGGCCACCACCAGAACTTAGGGAAGGCAAACTGGGCCTTAACCCAAAGTGGATAAAACTCATATACATACCTGAACGTGATATCGACTATTAAACTCAATGTATAACCCAGACTGGGTCCCCACCTGATCGGTTTTGAAAATGAGTAAGTGCGGCTGTGCTGGTAGCTGACTCCTCAAGCTACATAAAAATATAAGCAAACAAATATACTAAGTACTATGCTCGTCATATGCTCAAAAATATGCTAGGATGCTCTACTCTATCAGATTACTCATCCGGATATAAAGGAACGCTCTAAGGGTTCACAGAAATAATTCTAAGTCCGGAAATAATACTGATATGCTTAACTGATCTGGTTTGGCTCGGAAAAATACTTAAATTTCGGAATAAGACTCGGACCGAAAATCACGAACCAAAACGGACTCGAACCGCCGGCTAAACCGGCCGGTTCGCTAACTGGCTGAACCGGGTCGGGCTGGACCGGACCCGGTTGGACCACCGGGTCACACTGGACCGGTTGGTCACGGGCTGCTCGGACTGGCCGGGCTCGATCCCGTGCCGGGCCTGCTGGGGCCATGGCACGGCGCTGGGCACTAGCTGGGTGCGACCGGGCACGGTACTAGGCGCTGCTGGGCGCGGGCTGTGCGGCTGGCACGGGCCCTGGCACGACTGGTGCCACTAGGTGCGGCTGGGCACGACCGAGAGTCACTGGGTGTGCTGGCGTGCTGCTGGGCACGGTCGAGCACGAGGGACGCGGGAACTGGCGCGTACCCGGGTTGACTGGGCACTGGGCGTGCGGCTGGCACGACCCGAGTGCGACTGGCGCGAGAACGGACGTGGCCAGACACTACTCGCGCGGCTCGGGCGCGGCTAGGGCTGTCAGGGTGCTACCGGGCGACCCTGGGCACGCGGGCATGCTGCTGGGCACGTCCCGGGCTAACTGACTACTCGGGCGTGCTGCTGGGCACGTCCCGAGGCCTCTGGACCTGACTCGGGGTCACTACAGCACGGCACTGGACACTCGGGTGCGCTGCTGGCACGACCCGAGGTCGACTCCGCGTGGTACGAGCGACTGGCTCGGGATCACGCGTGCATGACACTGGGACAACACTGCCGGGCGCTATCGGAGGTGCTCTGGCGCGACTGGCGCTGAGACCTCGCGGGCTGGCACGGACAGGCGCGGCTGGGCGCTGTCACGTGCACTGGGGACTGCGGTGCCTCGCGAGCGCTAGGCGCGGGCACGGACAGGGGCACTGCCTGGCCCCTGCGACGCGGCACGGGCACGGCACGCGCGACTGGCGCGGCTGGTGACCCTAGCCGGTCCCTTGCCAAACTTCCGACAACTTTGCCGGGGACTACTGAACCAAATCAATCTAATATGACATAAAATGCTCAAAAATGCCAAAAGTCACTGAGGGACCTCGGTTGGATTTGGTGGTGGGCTTATAGGGCCGATTAGGCACGAGGCCATCCTAGGGCACAAAAATGAACTTGCTCAACATAAAAAATGACCTAGGGCCGAATGATATACATCAAAAATCATGGCTAATGAGGCTAGAACATTGGTCAATACATGCATGCACATATACTTAGGTTCGGGGGTGAAAATGGCTCGATTTCACTTAACAAATTGACCGAACAAATGAACTCAAAGCATGAAACTGTTTTAACCATGTCATACTCATGATTTTTGAGGATTTTTAAGATGCTAATCTCGGCCATATCATGCATGTACCATAACTTACGAAATTAGGGCTTAAATCATCAAAAATCCAAATCTCCATATTCTTCTCGTGCATGGCATCATTTTTGTACATGATAAATCTTATTTTATCATGAATAAGTTAGGAAAAATGGTTGGCACGAGCTAACCTTGCTCAAAAGTCGAAATGGTGCCAAAGGACTTTGCTCGGGGATCTCGCGGCCCTAGGAACTTGGTCTCGGCTTTGGGGCTTGAATGGCTGAGGAGGATAACTTCATGGGACTTAGAAAAATCCAAAATAATATTTGGAAGATGCTAAGACTCGAGATGAAAGGCTGGAGCACGAATTAGCCGAGCATCCTCTTCCCCGGGGTCAATGTGCGTGCGCGGCTTGGGCTAAGGCACACTTCGTTTTTCTCTTGTTTTCCCCTCAAATATGATAAGTGATTAATGTGTCCAAGAGCTGGGGAAGTGCTGAGGACATCCCTTGTATAGAGAATATGGGCGGAGGATACAAGGTGCACAAGGCTCACAAAATTGGGACAAAATGCACTACACATGCGCATGGGACAAGGGTGATGGGGTTTGGGCTGACATGCACGAACTTGGAGGAGAATCCTGGTGCTTTGGCAGGTTTTGGTCAGCTCTGGACGTTTCCAAGGGAGTGGCACCACTAAGGGACAAGGCCAAGCATTAAACAATGCCCCCACTCAAGCCCACTACCAATAAAAAAATGCTAATAGCCATGTGATTGCCCTTAATCCTTTCTTAGGGATAATTAAGCTGAATTAATCCCTAATTAACCTCTTAATACACGCATGAGGTTGGGCCCTGGGGAAGTGGGCCGAAAAACTCCACATTGGGCTCGAGAAGTGGGCTGGTGCGCTGCCAGCGCTGGGCCTGGGCGCTGCTGGGCCCTGGGCGCGACCTGGGCGCGAGCTAGGCGCGGGCTGGGCGCGGGAACTGCTGGCCCGGGCTGCGCGCGAGAAAAACACTTGGGCCGATTATGCCACATGCTTAGGGCTGGAAAAAGAGTTCTCCACACTTAGGAAAATTCCAAAGGTGTTTGGCCATGACTTGGGCCACCATACTTGACTCGCGCGGGGCTAGGGTGCGGGTACTAGGGCGCGACTCATGGCCCGGCTTGGAATGCACTTGAACCGAGGCTAACCCTTGGCTAGGGCTGAAAAATGGCCACACTTAGGTGCCACCAAACCTAGGAAAATCCCCTCAATACTTGGTCATGACTTGGTGCGAACTCGGCACGGCTTTGGCCCGAACTCGCGAACCCTAGGCGCGAGTGATCTCGGGGCCACGCACGAACTAGGTGCGGTATACTAGACCGAGGGAATAACATCCAAGGCTTGACAAATATAATCTCATACTTAGAAATATTCTAAGTAAGGCTATGAGCATGGCTAGGGCTCGAACAAGACTCGAGACAACTAGGGCTCGAGAATTGGCTAGGCGCGAACTAGGCGCGATACTCGCGACCGAACAACTCGGTTCCGGACACGGCTAAACTTGGACGATTTATCGAAACAAACTCGGTTTTGATTATTCGACAACTGAAATAACTAATTCCGACTGAATAAAATCCATTACTAAAATAAATGGACCGGAATTAATAACTGAGATTGAATAGCTGATAACTGGGCTCGGAACTCAAGACGAGCAGTATTAATAAAAAGAAATAGTTCAACTGGGAACTAAAAACTGTCATTTTTATTAATACAGAACTGGGCTATTACACTTATAACTCACTTTGTCCTCATCAGAGCTATCTTCACTATTTAACTCCTCTTGGTATACCATATCTTCATCCCCTTCACTTTCATTTTGATTTTCAGTTTCATTCACATTTTCAGGTTCATTTTCACTCTGACCAACATCATTATCAACATTCTCATCAAACAATTGATCATCTACTTTTTCATCCCCCATATCATACTCCCAATCATAAAGTTCATCACTGGATTCATCACTTTCAAGACACTCTCCCTCACTACCCTGACCCTCATCTTCATCACAGAAGTCTCCTTTACTACCCTCACCCAAGCTCTCAATACCATCTCCCTCATCCCCCTCACCAAAGCTCACAGCACCACCATCTCCCTTACTTCCCTCACTCAGGTCATCCTCAACCTCACATTTATCACCCACTTCCTGTTCCTTTTGCATTTCTCTCATCTCATCAACATATAAGTTTACTTCTCCAAACTTTCTATTATCTTCCCAAATTTTTCCTAAATCACGCTGAGAGCTTACTAACACAAACATATGTCTTTTATTTTGATACAGTCTGAAAGGTTTTTTTACACCTTTTCCTTCAGCAAGCTTTCTGAAATCATCCAGACATACCTTTGTATGGTCAACAAAATCAAAAACTATAACACCCCGCTCATCAGAGTAACTTTTCGCAACTTTTACTTCGAAAATACTTATAAATCTTTCGAAATATTTTGCGACTAACTCGGGATGCTACTCAAACTCATCTTTTCTGAAAATCCGTTTATCTTTAAACTTTGTCTAATACTTCTTTAGACATAAAGAAAACAAATTTATATAACTTGCATTTAACTGTACCATATTCATAATCCTGAATGGTAAAAACTTGAAATCTGAAATTTATTAAAATGCAAGTTCAATTCTTAATATGCATGGCGGAAATACTTAAAAACGTGGTTAATTATATAGACTGTTATAAATGTCCATATAAAAGCTTGTCATAATCTGAGTCCACGATCCACACCAACACTGCTCCACTCACACCTCCTCCTCGACCTGTTGCCTGAAAATAAACTTTAGGGGATGAGTACTAAATAAAGATAATCACAAATCGATATCTTATCGGTAACCAGAAATCTGTTCTGGTACTGAAACTTAATCTTTTCTCTTTCTCTTCCGATATCTGATCGAATACGTGTGCACACTCTGATGGATATTTCTCAAGGCAACTCAAACGGCCACCATCAGAACTTAGGATATACTCTGAGACAACTGAATGCCTCCTCATCCCAAGCGTATAAATCAGAACTTAGGATATACTCTGAGACAACTGATGGCCTCATCATCCCAAGCATATAACTTAAACTTTTATCAATATCGTACTCAATGTGATACCCACTTCGGGTCCCCACCTTTCTTCTTTGAAAACTTTTGAAAAACGGTAAGTGCTGTGCTGGGTAACTGTATCTGCGAGTTACATAAAAATATAAACAAATATACTAAGTACTGGCTCGTATACTCAATAAGATTCTTAACTCTTTCGGATAACTTATCCAAATCTTATAGAAATTCAATAAGCATGCTATTGCTCAAATGAATACAAAACTTACTTTTCTTTTAACTTTTACTCAAGGTCAACTACTTAACCCCATATAAATCATGTCTTCAAAAACATATGATTTATATGCCAATATCTATGTCTTCAAAAACATAGATATTGGCATATAAATCATGTCT
Source organism: Striga asiatica (assembly GCA_008636005.1). Taxonomy (NCBI): domain Eukaryota; kingdom Viridiplantae; phylum Streptophyta; class Magnoliopsida; order Lamiales; family Orobanchaceae; genus Striga; species Striga asiatica. The sequence goes on along the minus strand of BKCP01005583.1, from coordinate 372,159 downwards.
TCAAATACTTGATTGCGTATTTAAACTCAAAACATGCTTAACTTTTATCAATATCATATTCATGATTTATAAATAATGAACTCATCTTAACTTGTATGGTACTAAATATTTCAACTTAATACTCATACACTACAACTTTTAATCATAATACTTAATTATGATATTAATATGTGAGACTTAAAAACAATCTTTATAAAATTGTATACTCAACATATTAAACTAAAACTTTGTCAAATTGCTCATCACTTATATGAAAATTGTTCATTAACATCTCACTTTAACAACTTGAACATATAATGAATATTCTTGCATATATACTTATCTTTACATATATGCCTTCTAATCATCTTAACTCCTTCATTTCTCATCTTTAAAAAATGAAATTTAACAGTCATAATCTTAACTCATAATTAGACATGTCATAAAAATTTCATAATTTTAGCATGCATATACATCAAGTTATTGGAATTTAAAGTCACAACTCAAATAGTGAACATAAAGTTCATCTTGCCTGTTCATCTTCAAATCTCTATAACTTAAGTTATACTTTGTCAAATAACTTAATTCTTGTTCTCATGTACTCCTCTTTTACACAAGAATTACTCATGTAAATCATACTTTTCCAGCTTATTCATATCTTTATCAAAATCTCATTCAAATCAAGCACATATATCATATAATTGATCTTGAACAACTTTAACTCTTTGTATTCATAGGATCAATTATAAACTCAACTTCTAAATCATGATATACATACTTATAAACATGTAAACTCATTATCAAAACATGAACTTAAGCATGTAAATTTAAGATAAGTAAATTACTTCCTTCTTGCTAGAATAAAAACTTGATTCTTCACTTCTAAATTCTTCACTTCTCCACAAATTCTACCACTTATACTCTCTTAAAAACTTATATAACTTTTGGTAATTATCTTTGGTGTAAAAACTCTGAATTTTAGGCCTCTATTTATAGGCACAAATTCAAGACATCAAGAACAAAATTAAGAATTTAAACTTATAAACTTAATTAATCATAAACTAGTTAATGAGTAACTTGTATACTTCTAAAAAACATAGTTAAACCTCAAATATAGCCTCTTGTTGAAATCACAATCGGATTCTCAATAATTAGACCTTACTGTCGGTCACACGACTCGTGTGACCTTACACGACTCGTGTGGCTATGTCACACGACTCGTGTGGCTGTGTCACACGACTCGTATGAAAAAGCCGAAGCTAACTTTCCTTTCTTCTCCTCCCACACGACTCGTGTGGCTTGTCACACGACTCGTGTGGCTTCACACGACTCGTGTGGCTTGTTCCTTGAACAAATCTTAATTTCGAACTTATAACTGTATACTTGGCCTCGAAATTGATTCATCTTGGAACAAAACTGATACTTTACTGAAAGGGATATTACAATCTACCCCCCTTAAAACTATTTCCGCCCTCGGAAATACTGAAACTAGGATACATACTAACTATGTATATATATCAGAACTCGAAATCTGAAAAAAACGAGGGCTAATATCAACTTATCACTCCCCAGTGGCATCTAACTTTATATGTGGCGATTCCATTTTATACTAACGAGGGAATATCTCAATTCCTCAGCCAATGAACCCATTTGGTCCAAAATTCTATGGCTGGTTCTCGTAAGTTAAATATTTTTGAAACTCATTGTGCAGAAGCACATTGTAACACCCCGCTTATCAGAGTAAATTTTTCGCAACTTTTACTTCGAATATACTTAATTCTTTCGAAATCTTTTGCGACTAACTCGGGATGCTACTCAAATTCATCATCTTGAAAATCCGTTTATCTTCAAACTTTTGTCTAATACTTCTTTATACATAATTAAAACAGATTTCCTTTAAACTTGCATTTAAAATACCATAATCATATTTCTCATAATGGTAAAAACTTGAAATATGAAATTCATTAAAATGCAAGTTCAATACTTAATGTGCATAGCGGAAATACTTGAAAACGTGGTTAATTATACAGACTGTTATAAATGTCCGTATCAAAGCTTGTCTTCATCTGAGTCCACTATCCACACCAACACTGCTCCACTCACACCTCCTCTTCGACCTGTTACCTGAAACTAAAACTCATGGGGGTGAGTAACGAATATGGATAATCATAAACCGATATCTGATCGGTAACTTAAACTTTTCTCTTATCTTGCCGATAGTTAATCGGATACGTGTGCACACTCTGATGGATATTTCTAAGGCACCTAACGGCCTCCATCAGAACTTAGGATATAATCTCTGAGAACAAATTAATGCCTCCTCATCCCAAGCGTAATAAACTTAAACTTTAGGATATACTCTGAGACAACTGATGGTCTCCTCATCCCATATGACATCAATATCGTACTCAACGTGATACCCATTCAGGGTCCCCACCTTTTTGTCTTTGAAATCATTTGAAAAACGATAAGTGCTGTACTGGTACTGTATCTGCAAGTTACATCAAATATAGACAAATATACTAAGTACTATGCTCATATACTCAATAAGATTTTTAGGATTTTTAACTTATCCAAATCTTATAGAAATTCATTAAACTTGCTTTTTCTCAAGTTTATACTTAACTTCTCTTTTTATTTATACTTAAGGTCAATTACTTAACCTTGTATAAATCATGTCTTCATAAACATTAATATGGTATTATACTTAGCATGTCATAACTCAAATGTGAAAATAACTATTTTTCACATTATACTTGATATAAACTTAAAATATGCTTACTTTTACCAACATCATCAACATGATTTATAAACTTATCTTAACTTAATTTGATCTTTTACTCAATCAAATACTTAATTCATCATTCATCATATCTCCAAATTGGCTTATACTAAATTTTCACTTAATTAACTTGAAAGTGAAAATAATCTCAAGCCATATCATCTTTTACTCATAACATTTAATCATGATGTTAATATATAATACATAATACAATATTTATAAAATTGTATACTCAACATATTACACCAAAACATCATCAAATTACTCATCACTTATATGAGAATTATTCATGATCATCTCATTTTAACAACTTGAACATTTCATGAATATTCTTGCATATATACTTATCTTTACATATATGCCTTCTTATATTCATAACTTATTCATTTCTCATCTTTAAATTATGAAACTTAACAGTCATAATCTCAACTTGTAATTAGACATGTCCTCAAAATTTCATAATTTTATCATGCATATTCATCAAGTTATGAGAATTTAAATTCAATAGTGAACATAAAGTTCATCTTACATGTTCATCTTTAAAAATTCATAACTCAAGCTGTATTTTGCCAAATCTCTTAATTCTTGTTTTCATGTACTCCTCTTTTACATAATAATCATTCATTTAAATCATACTCTTCCAGCTTATTCATATCTTTATCCACATCTCATCAAATCAAGTACATATATCATATAATTGATCTTGAACAACTTTAACTCTTTATATTCATAGAATCAATTATAAACTTAACTTCTATATCATGATATACATACTTATAAACATGTAAACTTATTATCAAAACATGAACTTAAGCATGTAACTTTAAGATAAGTAAATTACCTCCTTCTTGCTAGAATAAAAACTTGATTCTTTACTTCAAATTCTTCACTTCTCCAAAGTTTCTACTACTCATCTCTCTTACACTCTTATATAACTTTTGGTACTTAACTTTGATGTATAAAATCTGATTTTTAGGCCTCTATTTATAGGCAAAATTTGCAAGACATCATAATTGAGTGAAGAAATTAACAAAATAAACAATACAAACTTGTAAAAATAAATATAGATAATAAATAGTATTCTTAACTTGTAAACTTCTCCAACCCATAGTCAATGCTTAGAAAGGCCCCTCTTCTGATCCTAATCTGATCTCAATGATTAAATTCGATATTGAGTGAAAATTCTCCAATTTAAGGAACCAAAGTCTGACTTAAAACGAACAGTTGCCGTAAAATCGAAAATTCTTACAATTTTCGAATTTCCTTCTTTTCTTTTGGCATTTTTCCTTTTTATGCTAAAAAATTTTTCTTATCTTGTAGTCTACTAAAAATATAGAGAGAAAATAATTTAATTTATTTCTCGGAACTGAAATCGGATATATATTCCGACTACAATCGAAACCGAAAAAAACGAAAATTCTAAAAATTTCATATTTCTCTCTAATAATTTAAATAGACTAAAATGTCTAAATAAATTTTCTCACTTCTTTGAACATTTATAACTTAAATGTTCATGGATACTTAACCGAACTCAAGACTTAACTTGTCTCGACTCATTATTCTTTTTCTTTCTCATTCAAACTAGAAATGGCCAAATTTACATCCATTTAGCTAAATAAAATGGAATGTTACTTGAACTTGAACATCATCTTAAATAACTTATTTCAATTCAATAAACATTAATGTCTAATTAATCCTTATAACTTGATCAATACTCAAAACTAAGCTAGGCTCGAGAATCATTTACTCGGTAATAATCTTAACTCGTAACCGAACATGCTTGGTTCGGTTCACGACTTATCTTGAACGAGTAATCAAAATATACTCGATTTTTATTATTCGTCATCTTATTATAATTAATCCCATCTTATAAATCCATTTATAAAAATAAACAGACCGGAATTAATTAATTACTGAACTGGCTCGATTACTAAATAAAATTTAACCGAGAATACTTTCAACTTAAAGTCGAACTTTTAATTGAATAACTTAATAACTTGGCTCGAAACTAGGAACGAGCTTTATTAATAAAAGTAATTAGTTCAAACTTAGAACTAAAATAATTACTTTTATTAATTACTGAATGGGATATTACACACATACTCTGGATCGCACACATACTTACGTAAAATTATTACGAAAAACTTTATGCACACTAGACAACTTTAGATAAGAATTGATATATTGAATACTTATCTGACTCGGAACTTGACTATGCGACACATTTCATGCGATTTACCCACTACCCGGGGTCCCTTCGGGTGCGGAACATCTAGATGCACTGTATCTCAATGTTAATGTCACTTTCTAGCATCTTACTGTACTGAACTTGCTTCTCTACCGAGAAACCTTGTTTTTACTCAATATCACTATTGATATTTTCTTACTTCAACTTCTCCGACTTAACTATAGTCGAGAATTTCGTTGAAATTTCTGTACTGTTGTGGAATAACTTAACCATTTGACTGATCGTGCCAAAATTTTTCCATGATTAAGGTAAACTTGATTTACCTCTAATAATTCAACTATCATAATTAAGATCGGCAATATCTCAATTATTGTAGACATCTCACATCTGATCTCGGTTGCATTAAATGCATACTGGTTGTGTATTCTGACATTCGGTATAATTTAATGCTAAAAATTATATCCGAAAACTTATCTCATACACATCTTTCATCTATAAACATACTTGGAAATCCTTCCATCTTCTTCAACAATGGTCCGATTTTACCAATGGATTTAGCACTGCTACAAATCCGAAAATTCTATTCTTTTCTCCCTCTTAATATCATAAAGAGAATTTATCAAGCTCGTGTAGAAAGGTTGAGAGTACTTATGCTCAATAATATCCCAAATGATATAAGATGGTTGATTGAAGCAAAAGTTCGTGTGTCTGGAGAGTATCCTAATGCATATAAATATCTGACAGGTATGGGTAGAAGCACTTTTGCCAAGAAACGTAGAGCAAAAAGAATAGGCGGCTGCTATAAATGTGCTCGCTGGAACGGTGACACTTGTTGTACTTCTTTAGGCTTTGTCTCAAATAATCGGGAAGATAAAATAACTTTCATCAAGAATGGCTTGAGTAAAGAATCTCTGGATCATACTATTCAACATATTCTTGAGACACATTCTAGTGGATATGTGCATCGAGAACTGATGTCTTTATGGCTTCTGTTCAAACATGAAGAGAAACTCTATAGTCTGGACAATATTATTTCCAGAGATCATGTTTGTTAACACTGTTCTTCATAGTACCGATGACTGTATCTTATCGCTGCTGACAGATAAGAATCATTTAAGACTCAACTGCTTTCTTGTCGGAACTTTTCTTCTTTAAAAGGCGAATTTATCTTCATAGCTAAGTATCTCTCATAATAAATGGCTACTTCCGAATCTTCTCAAGGTATCAAACTTCTTCAACCAATCAAAACTGTGTGTGTTCTTGGTGGTTCTAGATTTGTACTCTTCCCTCATAACATCTATGTTGTAAGCAAACTGGTGAAAGAGTTGGGTAAACAAAAGATCAACATACTTTATGGAGGGACTAGTATCTTTTTCTTTAACAACCTCTTAATGGCTGCTAAATGCTTTGATATCGAGGTGAGAGGTATCCTTCCTTTTTATCTCACTTCCTCAAATATTATCAAAGATTCTGCTACTTCGATGATAACTCTCTCAATTTATGACTGTTTGATGGCGATGATATCTGGTTGCGATGCTTTCATTGTTCTTCCTGGTGGATATGGAACTTTAATGACTATTTTTACCCTTGCTACTTGGGCAGAAGTGAAATTTCATACCAAACCTATTGGTCTGTTGAATTTCAATAACTTTTTCCAAAACTTGATTGGATTTCTAGATGGAGTGTATCAAACTTTTATATCTCCTTTCCAAAGAAAAATATTCAAGTCTGCTGACACTTCCTCTTAACTTATCAAGAAGCTTCAAAACAGCATCTCAACAGTTCAAGATTCTGTGGAAACTCCAGGATTCAAACGCAAGTGAGCTTTTGATCCTTTAGATCTATCTTTGTGAAACTATAGCCATGATGGGTGGTAGAGTTATGGAGTCTTGTGCTCTTGAGACGCATCCTCCTTTTATGTAATATAACTTTGTATTCGTTGAGGATTCTCTTTTACTTGTCTGCATCTCCATTTTCTGTTATTTCTGTACTAGCTCTTAGAAATAATGAAATCCTCAACAGTGTACTTGAATCTAGTTCTCGACTTTTCAATGATACTAGAATTCTATCTTTCCAGTATTCTTCTTCTGATGAATGTTTGATTTACATTCAACTTTTGGACTGAAAAATTCTTGATTCAGCCAAAATTTTCTAAAACTTTACTCGGTTGTGGTTTTAAAACTCTGCCTCGCAGCATTTTGAATAACCACTAATCACTTGACTTGAACAGTATAGCCATTAATAAATAGCTACACTAAACTTAAGGAATTATTTATTTGCCGAAAACACCTAGCTTGTGCTAGAGTTCCGGTTAATCTCTTTCTTGCTTCTTCTCGCCATTTCTCACTTCTGGCTTTAAACTCATTATTTATCTTTAGGAACGAATACTTTCTCCAAAGAGATAAAAACTTATTAGTCTTTGCTTATTAAACAGACTATCTTTAACTTTTACATGTCCAGATTACTCTTGCTTAACTTCTAAAATTCTTTATAGAAGTTTAATTAATCATCTCAGTATTTGGAATGTGATACTTATTAACTGATATCTTTTAAGGTTCGATTTCAAGTCTGCAGGTAAACTCGGATTAATAACCCTTATTTTAGGTTTTCATAATTTACCCGGCTAAGTGACTATTATATGTCGATACCTTAAACTCATACTTATTGGTTTCTGAAAAGTACTTTGTATAGTTGTACTGTCATTAACAAGTACTAATACAGAATAACTGATAACTTGATCTCGAACATTGCAAATTTTAGTTCATGATATCTAACTGATATGATACCCAAACTTCTGACTATAAAGATTGGCTACTTTTTTGTAACTTTATTTTTACGGTTCAGTTTCAAGCCTCCAGGATCTTATCCGGCTTTTGGTTCTTATTTCAAACCCCCATGATTTACCCGGACTTATGGCTATTATATACTGAAATACCATTACTTCTGATACTTGGCTCAAATACATAGTCAACCTCTATAGTCAGATCTTAAATCAAATCTTAATCTGATGTCTTAACTTAGAATGTTCGAGTCTATATCTTGATCTAGTTAACATGATAAACTAGATTTCAAACATTAATACTTGAACATATAGACTGATTTCTAGAGTTCGTATATCTAAATTCTTATTGAGCATAGACTTAGTAAAATTGAATATATTTAAAACTTGTATAAAACTTTTAACAGCACTTACCTGGTAGTCGATGAGGTGTGAGCGAGGTGAGGTCGGGTTTCTTTGACACTTTCTGTAAAGACTTTGGCTTCTCTGAAACTTTTCTTTCAAAAACTTAAACTTTTAGTATACAGAGCGTTTAAAACTCTAGCTCTCATACCACCTGTAACACCCCGCTCATCATAGTAACTTTTTCGCAACTTTTACTTCGAAAATACTTATAAATCTTTTGAAATCATTTGCGACTAACTCGGGATGCTACTCAAACTCATCTTTTCTGAAAATCCGTTTATCTTTAAACTTTGTCTAATACTTCTTTAGACATAAAGAAAACAGATTTATATAACTTGCATTTAACTGTACCATATTCATAATCCGGAATGGTAAAAACTTGAAATCTGAAATTTATTAAAATGCAAGTTCAATTCTTAATATGCATAGCGGAAATACTTAAAAACGTGGTTAATTATACAGACTGTTATAAATGTCCATATAAAAGCTTGTCATAATCTGAGTCCACGATCCACACCAACATTGCTCCACTCACACCTCCTCCTCGACCTGTTACCTGAAAATAAACTTATGGGGATGAGTACTAAATAAAGATAATCATAAACCGATATCTTATCGGTAACCAGAAATCTGTTCTGGTACTGAAACTTAATCTTTTCTCTTTCTCTTCCGATATCTTATCGGATACGTGTGCACACTCTGATGGATATTTCTCAAGGCAACTCAAACGGCATTCATCAGAACTTAGGATATACTCTGAGATAACTGAATGCCTCCTCATCCCAAGCGTATAAATCAGAACTTAGGATATACTCTGAGACAACTGATGGCCTCCTCATCCCAAGCATATAACTTAAACTTTTATCAATATCGTACTCAATGTGATACCCACTCTGGGTCCCCACCTTTCTTCTTTGAAAACTTTTGAAAAACGGTAAGTGTTGTGCTGGGTAACTTTATCAGCGAGTTACATAAAAATATAAACAAATATACTAAGTATTATTGTAATAGCCCATTTTCACTTAATGTAAATTACGTACTTAGTTTCGTAATGTTCATATTATTCTCGGAATCATTAGATATTCAAAGTATAAGTCAATTTATGTTCAATCGCCCGATAAAAATATTATCGAATTAAATCATATTTAATCGAGCGATAAATGTGCTAATCTTGCGCTAATCGTGCGTAATCATACGCATAATCGTACTTAATGGTTCCTTAAGTACCTCAAATATGTTCATTTTAAGCCTATGTAATCATTCTACTATCATATGTCCTTAAACATTGATCAAGGCACGGCTAGGGTGCTTAATTTTCTTCTAATCGCCTTAATCTAGGGTAATCACGCATAATCGAGCCCTAAGCGTGCTTAACTAATTAATGAACTCAAGTGGATGGAAATTTGGGGCAAATTCACGTGATATCTATCATTCCTAGCCAAGTGGCCTCTTTGTGCCAAGTAAATGGTGACTAAGCAACAAAAAGTACACCTCGTGGCCCTAGGACGCGACAAATGGCACGAGCTCATTGGCTATGGATATTACTTCAGATTTTCATCCATTTTCACGGTTTATAAATCAAACTTTTGGACATATTTTTAGCATATTACTTAAGCTATTTCCTAAGCAACTCTTAAGCAAACAATAAACAAGATTAAGATATTTTAATCCAAACTACGTACGCGCGCAAGGAAGAAGAAAAGGAATAAACCATCATCAACATCTTGCTAATTTTCCTCGGGGAACAAAAGGGTAATATGCTCCTAACCTTATTATGATGTTATATATATCATACCAAGTTCAAATTATAGGTCTAAGTTCATGTAATGATCGAAAATGTCCTCGGGTGCACATTTTAAACCCTAACGATTCATCTCTTTATATAGTCAACTTCTCTCGAGCAAACCATGCATTATTAGTCGTTATTTAATGTTAAATGTTCAGTCTTAAAAGATAGCCCGAGATAAGTTGTCGATTTGTTGATGAAATGGCCAAAGGAAGTGGACCGTGCACGTAGCACGCGCCCACGGGCCGTGTATTACCCTACTAGGGTATCTTTCATTGTGATCAACTTTATTAGGGACATTTGTGTTCCAACAGCATTTAAATAATAAATTATGGTCAATCAACTCATATTGCTCGAGAAAAGTTCATGTTTGGTCGAGGGTACACGTTAGGGCCGTCGGACGCGCCTATCGCGCACGACGTGGCCCATCATGTCAAATAAGATCAAATTTCATGTTATTATCATGACCCTCAGACCCATGTAAGTATAAATGTGTTAATCATGTCATGTTATGTCATTTTGATCAAGGAAAGTGGCCGAACGGCCGGCAAGGGCCGGTCACGGCATGCTGCCGCACATAGCGGCCATGCTGTCCCAGGGTCATGTATGCGCGACCCCGCGCCAGTTGCCTGTGCCACGCACAGTGACCTCGGGTCGTGCCAACAGCGCACCCGAGTGTGTCACACCATGCCTCAGTGAACCCGGGTAGGGTTCCGGGGCCTCGGGACGTGCCCAGCCGCACGCCCGAGCAGTCAGTTGGCCCGGGACGTGCCCAACAGCACGCCCGCGTGCCCAGGTTTGCCCGGCAGCTCCCTGACAAGCCTCAGTCGCAACCGAGACGCACGAGAAAGGTCTGGTCGCGTCAGCCCTCGCGCCAGCCGCACCTGGGTCGTGCCAGCCGCACGCCCAGTGCCCAGTCAGCCCAGGTACATGTCTATTCCGTGTCCCTCGCGCTCGGCCAGTGCCAGGGCCAGTGCCAGCCGCACTGCCCGCGCCAGCAGCGCCTAGTGCCGAGGCCCGGTCACACCTAGCCCGTGTCCAGTGCCGTGCCATGGCTCCAGCAGGCCCGGCACGGGACCGAGCCCAGCCAGCCCATGACCACCCGGTCCAGTGTGAACCGGTGGTCCAACCCGGTCCAGTCCGGACCGACCCGGTTTATTCAGTTAGCGAACCGGCCAGTTTAGCCGGCGGTTCGAGTCCGTTTTGGTTCGTGATTTTCGGTCCGAGTCTTATTCCGAAATTTAAATTATTTTTCGAGCCAAACCAGATCAATTAAGCATATCAGTGTAATTTCCGGACTTAAAAATATTTTGTGAACCCTTAATGTTTTCCGTTATATCCGGATATCATATTAAGTCGAGTCGAGCATCTTAACAGTTAAATTTACTAATCTGAGCATAGTACTTTGTAAATGTTTATATTATGTTACAGTTTGATCAGTTCACGACTATCAGCACTTCCAGTTTCATATCTTCAGTACAGGTGGGGACTCAGACTGGGTATTACATTGATTATAATTACGATATCATGTTCAAGGTATGTCAATCATGTTTTCCGCTTGGAATGGATGTTGGCCGGTTCAGGTTGCTATAATTCCGTTCTAAGTTCTAGTGGCGTCATCTACCACTAGTATGTGCACATGGATTCCGGTAAACATTATTATCATCCTTATCATTATTATCATGGCAACCGGTAGATTCACGGGTCCCGGTCCGGTTTATACTGTTGACCAGGAAATTCACGGTTATGTTATATGCTTTTGATCATGATGTTACTATTATTATTGCTGTTTACTTTAGTATGATTTCCTACGGAGTACAGTGGTACTCACGCCCTATTTTTATAAAATTTTTCAGGTCATGAAGTCGGTCCGGAGCTGTGAAGTTGACGGGTGGATTGAAGTTAAATATTTTGTTGTTTTATTTTGCCACGCTATATTCCGCTGAACTTACTATTTGACAAACTTTGATTTTTTATCCGATTTCATAGTCGGATTGTATATTCTGTAAATCCGTTTTTGTTGTAAATTTTAAATGATCGTAACGGATTTTTAAAGATAAATTAAATGTTTTAGTAACGCTCCGAATCATATTCTTAAACTATTTTTAAAAAGATATCTTACAAACGCACTCTGATAATTAAGTTAGGGTGGGGCGTTACAGTTGGTATCAGAGCACGTTTCTGCGTCTCTGAATGGTTTTAGAGTTGAAAAGTTTTCAAATATTTGATCACGTCAAGTTCACACTCCACCGGCTATCAGGTAAGTGCTGATACATGTTTTAAATTATAAACAATTTACTATGCCTATGCTCAGTTATGTTATGGAAATCACTGTTATGGACTAGTTAAGGTGCTCGAATCATGCTCAAGGCTTATAGCCTAAAGTATTCATGATAGAATTGACAACTCGTCAAGAAATTTGTATGTCCCATTAAATCAGTCAATGTATCTTATTCTTATACTTAATCATGTCAAAACTCTTTCAACATTCAGATGTCGACTCATAGAAGTTCGGCTCATCGTGAACCTTCACAGTCTGAGGTAGTCGCACAGTTTCGCGACTATCATCTAGAGAAGTTTTCCGGTCAGGGAGATCCCCGCATTGTCGACGAATGGGTCCAGGGCCTTGAAACGATTTTTGAGGTCATGGACTGTCCCGAACGTTATCGCGTGTTATGCGCACAAATCCAATTAACCGGTGATGCACGACTTTGGTGGCACGCCTACTGGGGTATGCGTCCTGGAGAAAAAGAAAACTGCACGTGGGACATGTTCAAGGAGTTAATTCGCGATAAATATTATCCTCCTTACTACAAAGCTGAAATGGAGCGTCAATTTTTGGCGCTTAAACAAAATACTCGGACAGTGGACGAGTACGAAAGAGAGTTCACTTGACTTGGAGCTTTTGTACCTGACTTGATGACCACAGAAGCAACAAGGACGAGACGTTTCATCGACGGGCTTATTCCAGTAGTCCGTCACAACATCGTGGGCCATGGAGTCCAGTCCTATGCCCGTACTGTTACCATTGCAGGAGAAGTTGATGCCAGCATACGAAGGGAAGCCAACCGTGATCGTCTTCAGCCAATTTCCTCCACTCAATCCTCAATACCAAACGTTCAACCCGCAGCCGCCCCACAACAAAGATACAAGAACAAGAGGAAGAACAGGGGAGGCCCAGATGACCGCAGGAACCGTCAGCGACAGCAGCAACCTATACCACCTTGCCTCACTTGTGGAAAGATTCACCGCGGGGACTGCTTGATGGGCCAGAACACTTGCTATTATTGCCGACAGCCTGGTCATATCCGACCGAATTGTCCATGATTGCAACAGCAACAACAACCTCAACAACCTCAGCAGCCCAGACAGCAGCCACCGAGACAGCCTCAGCAACAGCAACGCGGAAGACAGTCAGCTCGCGTTTATGCAGTCGATCAAGCGGAAGCAGCTCAACACCCAGGTACCATGTCTGGGATGATTATACTTAATGATGTTCCTATTTTCGCTTTATTCGATACCGGTGCAACACACTCTTTCATTTCACGACGATGTCTTGATGCCATTGGGGTTCATACTATTTCTACTGTTGATCCTCTCGAGGTGAGTCTAGCCTCGGGAAGAAAGATAGTAACTGATGCTAAAGCAACCGATCTTAGCCTTTCTGTCGGTGGACGTACCTAGCCTACCGAAGCTTATGTTCTCGAGATGAGGGATTTCGACCTCATTCTCGGCATGGATTGGTTAACATATTTTCATGCAGATATTTGTTGTCACGACCGGGAGATTACTCTCTATCTTCCGGGAGATGATTCTATTACCTTTTATGGCTCCAAGACTCGTGCTTTACCACATGTTATTTCTATGGTGAAAGCCAGAAAAATGTTGCGGCGTAATGATTGCAAGGGTTATCTTGTAAGTCTTGTCAGCGATGAACCGAAAGCACGGACACCTCACGATGTTCCTATTGTTCGTGAGTTCGTGGACGTGTTTCCAGACCAACTTCCAGGAGGACCACCTAACCGGCAGGTAGAGTTCTCTATTGATCTTATTCCAGGGGCCGGTCCTGTGTCCAAAGCACCATACCGCATGGCGCCAAAGGAGCTACAGGAGTTAAAGACTCAAATTCAGGAATTACTTAAACTCCGTTTCATTCGGCCGAGTGTTTCACCTTGGGGAGCACCCGTTCTCTTTGTCAAGAAGAAGGACGGATCTATGCGCATGTGTATTGATTACCGGGATCTTAACCGGTTAACTATCAAGAATAAATATCCGCTTCCCAGAAACGATGATTTATTTGATCAGCTGAAGGGAGCTTGTGTATTTTCTAAGATTGATCTCCGTTCAGGCTACCACCAGCTGAGAATCAAAGAGTCAGATATTCCTAAAACAGCATTTCGTACGCGTTACGGTCATTATGAGTTCGTAGTATTGCCGTTTGGGCTCAGTAATGCCGCGGCAGTATTCATGGACTTGATGAACCGTATATTTCACCCTTATCTTGATCAGTTTGTTATTGTTTTTATTAATGATATTTTGATTTACTCGAAGAGCCGGAAGGAACACGAGGAGCACTTGAGGGTTGTTCTTGAAACCCTTAGGCGAGAAAAGTTATATGCAAAATTCTCCAAATGCAAATTCTAGCTCGAGCGAGTTACTTTCCTTGGTCATGTTATCACGCAGGCAGGTATTGTGGTTGATCCATCCAAGATATCTGCTATTCAAAATTGGTCCAGACCCAAGAATCCATCCGAGGTCCGTAGTTTTCTCGGTTTGGCGGGTTACTATTGCAGGTTTATTGAGGGATTTTCCAAAATTGCCCTCCCATTATCCCAATTGACGAGGAAATCTGTCACGTTCAAGTGGACTGATCGTTGCGAGTCCAGTTTTCAGGAGCTCAAGAGGAAATTGACCATTGCACCCGTATTAATTATACCGGATCCTACTCGGAGTTTCACCCTTTACAGTGATGCCTCGAGACAGGGTTTGGGATGTGTTCTAATGCAGGATGGCCAGGTTGTTGCTTATGCCTCTCGTCAATTAAAGCCGCATGAACAGAATTATCCTACACACGACTTGGAACTTGCAGCAGTGATACATGCCCTCAAGATTTGGCGACATTATCTGTATGGCGGCAAATGCGAAATTTTCACTGATCATAAGAGCTTGCAATATATTTTTACTCAGAAAGAGCTCAATATGCAACAACGGCGTTGGTTAGAACTTGTGAAAGACTATGATTGTACCATTCAGTATCATCCGGGGAAAGCGAATGTCATTGCTGATGCCCTAAGCCGTAAGGTGAAGGGTGATTTGACTTACGTTGTTACTCAGCAGAATCATCTTATCCAAGAATTCGCTCGGATGCAAATTCAGATTGTTGATGCACTTCCTACGACGATTATTGGGAGTGTTAGTGCAATGCAGATTCAACCAACGTTAAGGGAGAGAATCCGGCGGGAACAGATGTCTGATGAATTTATTCGTGTTATTAATGCTAAAGTCCATGCCGGAGGTGTTGAAGGATTCCAATTGGGCTCAGATGGAGCCTTAGAATTTTGAGGTAGAATCATGGTGCCGAAAGTCGAAGTGTTGCGGAAAGAAATTTTATCTGAAGCTCATACCGCACCTTATTTAGCTCATCCAGGGAGTACGAAGATGTATCATGAGCTGAAGAGATCGTTCTGGTGGTGTGGAATGAAGAAGGACGTTGCCGACTTTGTAAGGAAATGTTTAACCTGTCAACAAGTCAAAGCAGAACACAAGAGTCCCTTGGGCCTTCTGCAACCACTCGAGATTCCGAAGTGGAAGTGGGAGGAAGTCACGATGGATTTTGTCACAGGGCTACCGAAGTCATCTAAACATCACGATGCTATCTGGGTAGTGGTGGATAGATTTACTAAGGTTGCTCATTTCATGCCAGTATCGATGAATATGTCTTTGGATAAGTCAGCCGAGATTTATACCGAGGGAGTTGTCCGACTTCACGGAGTGCCTGTTACTATTGTGTCAGACAGGGATCCCAGATTCACTAGTAGATTTTGGGGAAGTTTGCACAAGGCGATGGGCACGAGATTTAGAGTTTAGTTCCGCTTATCATCCAGAGACTGATGGACAATCCGAGCGGACTATTCAAACATTGGAAGATATGTTGCGATCTTTGGTTGTTGACAGGGGTGCTAAGTGGGAGTCGTTATTTCCATTATGTGAATTTGCTTATAATAACAGTTATCATTCTTCTATTCAAATGGCTCCTTACGAAGCACTATACGGTCGTAAATGTCGTTCCCCTCTCTATTGGGACGACGTCGGTGAACGCCGAGTACTTGGTCCGAACAGGATCGCGAAAACGGCGGCAGACGTGGAGTTGATCAGACAAAGACTCCAGGCGGCTCAGAGTCGGTAGAAATCGTCAGCCGATCAACATAGACGCGATATTCAATTTGAAGTTGGGGAGCGAGCCTTCCTTAAAGTTCGTCCATTCCGAGGGATCATTCGATTCGGAAAGAGAGGAAAGTTGCATCCTCGTTATATTGGCCCGTTCGAAGTTCTCGAACGAGTGGGCGAAGTTGCTTACCGTTTAGCTTTACCTCCTGAATTATCCAATGTTCATAATGTCTTTCATGTGTCCATGTCACGTAAATACGTGTGCGATCCAGATCATATTCTTCAGCATACCGATATTCAGATTCAGCCAGACTTATCTTACGAGGAGAAACCGGTAGCCGTTTTGGACCGAGAGGTTCGTCGACTCCGGAATCGCAAGATTCCCCTCGTTCGTATTCAATGGGATCGCTACGGTGCCACTTGGGAACAGGAAGCTGATATTCGCGCTCGTTTTCCTGATTTCCAATTTTGATGTATATATTTCTCATGTATCATGTATAGGTGTTCAGTTTGATATTTCCGAGGACGAAAATATTTTAAGGAGGGCAGATTGTAATAGCCCATTTTCACTTAATGTAAATTACGTACTTAGTTTCGTAATGTTCATATTATTCTCGGAATCATTAGATATTCAAAGTATAAGTCAATTTATGTTCAATCGCCCGATAAAAATATTATCGAATTAAATCATATTTAATCGAGCGATAAATGTGCTAATCTTGCGCTAATCGTGCGTAATCATACGCATAATCGTACTTAATGGTTCCTTAAGTACCTCAATTATGTTCATTTTAAGCCTATGTAATCATTCTACTATCATATGTCCTTAAACATTGATCAAGGCACGACTAGGGTGCTTAATTTTCTTCTAATCGCCTTAATCTAGGGTAATCACGCATAATCGAGCCCTAAGCGTGCTTAACTAATTAATGAACTCAAGTGGATGGAAATTTGGGGCAAATTCACGTGATATCTATCATTCCTAGCCAAGTGGCCTCTTTGTGCCAAGTAAATGGTGACTAAGCAACAAAAAGTACACCTCGTGGCCCTAGGACGCGACAAATGGCACGAGCTCATTGGCTATGCATATTACTTCACATTTTCATCCATTTTCACGGTTTATAAATCAAACTTTTGGACATATTTTTAGCATATTACTTAAGCTATTTCCTAAGCAACTCTTAAGCAAACAATAAACAAGATTAAGATATTTTAATCCAAACTACGTACGCGCGCAAGGAAGAAGAAAAGGAATAAACCATCATCAACATCTTGCTAATTTTCCTCGGGGAACAAAAGGGTAATATGCTCCTAACCTTATTATGATGTTATATATATCATACCAAGTTCAAATTATAGGTCTAAGTTCATGTAATGATCGAAAATGCCCTCGGGTGCACATTATAAACCCTAACGATTCATCTCTTTATATAGTCAACTTCTCTCGAGCAAACCATGCATTATTAGTCATTATTTAATGTTAAATGTTCAGTCTTAAAAGATAGCCCGAGATAAGTTGTCGATTTGTTGATGAAATGGCCAAAGAAAGTGGACCGTGCACGTAGCACGCGCCCACGGGCCGTGTATTACCCTACTACGGTATCTTTCATTGTGATCAACTTTATTAGGGAAGTTTGTGTTCCAACAGCATTTAAATAATAAATTATGGTCAATCAACTCATATTGCTCGAGAAAAGTTCATGTTTGGTCGAGGGTACACGTTAGGGCCGTCGGACGCGCCTATCGCGCACGACGTGGCCCATCATGTCAAATAAGATCAAATTTCATGTTATTATCATGACCCTCAGACCCATGTAAGTATAAATGTGTTAATCATGTCATGTTATGTCATTTTGATCAAGGAAAGTGGCCGAACGGCCGGCAAGGGCCGGTCACGGCATGCTGCCGCACATAGCGGCCATGCTGTCCAAGGGTCATGTATGCGCGACCCCGCGCCAGTTGCCTGTGCTACGCACAGTGACCTCGGGTCGTGCCAACAGCGCACCCGAGTGTGTCACACCATGCCTCAGTGAACTCGGGTAGGGTTCAGGGGCCTCGGGACGTGCTCAGCCGCACGCCCGAGCAGTCAGTTGGCCCGGGACGTGCCCAACAGCACGCCCGCGTGCCCAGGGTTGCCCGGCAGCGCCCTGACAAGCCTCAGTCGCACCCGAGACGCGCGAGAAAGGTCTGGTCGCGTCAGCCCTCGCGCCAGCCGCACCTGGGTCGTGCCAGCCGCACGCCCAGTGCCCAGTCAGCCCGGGTACATGTCTATTCCGTGTCCCTCGCGCTCGGCCAGTGCCAGGGCTAGTGCCAGCCGCACTGCCCGCGCCAGCAGCGCCTAGTGCCGACGCCCGGTCACACCTAGCCCGTGTCCAGTGCCGTGCCGTGGCTCCAGCAGGCCCGGCACGGGACCAAGCCCAGCCAGCCCATGACCACCCGGTCCAGTGTGAACCGGTGGTCCAACCCGGTCCAGTCCGGACCGACCCGGTTTATTCAGTTAGCGAACCGGCCAGTTTAGCCGGCGGTTCGAGTCCGTTTTGGTTTGTGATTTTCGGTCCGAGTCTTATTCCGAAATTTAAATTATTTTTCGAGCCGAACCAGATCAATTAAGCATATCAGTGTAATTTCCGGACTTAAAAATATTTTGTGAACCCTTAATGTTTTCCGTTATATCCGGATATCATATTAAGTCGAGTCGAGCATCTTAACAGTTAAATTTACTAATCTGAGCATAGTACTTAGTAAATGTTTATATTATGTTACAGTTTGATCAGTTCACGACTATCAGCACTTCCAGTTTCATATCTTCAATACAGGTGGGACTCAGACTGGGTATTACATTGATTATAATTACGATATCATGTTCAAGGTATGTCAATCATGTTTTCCGCTTGGAATGGATGTTGGCCGGTTCAAGTTGCTATAATTCCGTTCTAAGTTCTAGTGGCGTCATCTACCACTAGTATGTGCACATGGATTCCGGCAAACATTATTATCATCATTATCATTATTATCATGGCAACCGGTAGATTCACGGGTCCCGGTCCGGTTTATACTGTTGACCAGGAAATTCACGGTTATGTTATATGCTTTTGATCATGATGTTACTATTATTATTGCTGTTTACTTTAGTATGAGTTCCTACGGAGTACAGTGGTACTCACGCCCCATTTTTATAAAATTTTTCAGGTCATGAAGTCGGTCCGGAGCTGTGAAGTTGACGGGTGGATCGAAGTTAAATATTTTGTTGTTTTATTTTGCCACGCTATATTCCGCTGAACTTACTGTTTGACAAACTTTGATTTTTTATCTGATTTCATAGTCGGATTGTATATTCTGTAAATCCGTTTTTGTTGTAAATTTTAAATGATCGTAACGGATTTTTAAAGATAAATTAAATGTTTTAGTAACGCTCCGAATCATATTCTTAAACTATTTTTAAAAAGATATCTTACAAACGCACTCTGATAATTAAGTTAGGGCGGGGCGTTACATTATTCTCGTA
This sequence comes from Striga asiatica, assembly GCA_008636005.1. Classification (NCBI taxonomy): domain Eukaryota; kingdom Viridiplantae; phylum Streptophyta; class Magnoliopsida; order Lamiales; family Orobanchaceae; genus Striga; species Striga asiatica. Next base: position 352,348 of record BKCP01005583.1, on the reverse strand, counting down.
TACTCAATAAGATTCTTAACTCTTTCGGATAACTTATCCAAATCTTATAGAAATTAAATAAGCATGTTATTGCTCAAATGAATACTAAAACTTACTTTTCTTTTAACTTTTACTCATGGTCTTCAAAAACATAGATATTGGCTTATACTCGCATGTCACTTAAGTAACTCGAGTGTGAAAATAACTAAATTTCACCTTATACTTGATTGAGTATTTAAACTCAAAACATGCTTAACTTTTATCAATATCATATTCATGATTTATAAATAATGAACTCATATTAACTTGTATGGTACTAAATATTTCAACTTAATACTCATACACTACAACTTTTAGTCATAATACTTAATTATGATATTAATATGTGAGACTTAAAACAATCTTTATAAAATTGTATACTCAACATATTAAACTAAAAGTTTGTCAAATTGCTCATCACTTATATGAAAATTGTTCATAAAAATCTCACTTTAACAACTTGAACATATAATGAATATTCTTGCATATATACTTATCTTTACATATATGCTTTCTAATCATCTTAACTCCTTCATTTCTCATCTTTAAATCATGAAATTTAACAATCATAATCTTAACTCATAATTAGACATGTCATAAAAATTTCATAATTTTAGCATGCATATACATCAAGTTATTGGAATTTAAAGTCACAACTCAAATAGTGAACATAAAGTTCACCTTGCCTGTTCATCTTCAAATCTCTATAACTTAAGCTATACTTTGTCAAATGACTTAATTCTTGTTCTCATGTACTCCTCATTTACACAAGAATTACTCATGTAAATCATACTTTTCTAGAATGATATGGCCATATAAGGATAATCCGGTCTAGAGGCTCCTTACTCGACCGATGGACCATTGGAACAACTCGTACATCGACATGACTGCGTTGACATCCTCAAATCGACTTCCCTATAGTCGATTCTAGGGAGAGCAATCGAGAAGAGGCAAGAGTCGGCCTAGTCGACTCTTTGAAGTCGACCTTAGCCTATCGGCTTTCGCGGGTCGGTATCAATAGCGGGAACACAGCAAAAGCGTAACTCCCGAGCATCCAGATACTCTAAGTCGACTCTCAGAAGTCGGCATCTTTAAGACGATTCCCTGGAGATGATTTCCACTTAAAAGAGTGACAAAGCGTAGCCTCCGCATACTCATGTGATCATGAGTCGACCTCCCAGGGCTCGAGGTCGACTTCTTACGCCTCGAGGCCGAGGACATGGTGACGATTCACCACACTTGCAGTATATTTGAAGTTCCACATATTACAAGGGATAAGAAGGAATCTTGTGATGACTCAGCAACAAGGGGAGACGAATCGACCAGGGCATTATGGAACATCTAGGTCCACCGACTGGGGCATCTTGGGTATTTCAAGTAAGTATTCCCTCCTATATAAAGGAGATGAGGTAACCCCAAAACCCTAACTCTCATTCACTTCCACTCTCCCCCATAGCTGCTGCGCAGCATCTCTTCATCACTCTCATACTGACTTGAGCGTCGGAGGCTCTACGCCGGAAACACCTCCGGCGTTGAGTTTTTGTAGGAATCTCGCGGTCTAGCGACGGTTGAGAAGCGGTTCAAGCAGATCTGAGCTCATAGCAACCGGTTTACTCCAGATCTAGAAGTAGACCCAACATTTGGCGCCGTCTGTGGGGAGTTCTTGAAGGAGGGAAGAGCTTCACACCCAGCTCCGATCTGTTTGCTGATGGCGGAGAAGGAAGGCTTGCAGAGGAACTTGAGCGAGGAATTTAGAGGGACGTGGATGGACAAGAGGCCACCGCCGCTCTCCACCACCAAACACCCCGTGATGCAGATGATGGGAATGCCACCGTTCGGAGGACTTCCACCACCAGGACTGACGTTGGGCGGAGACACCCCTGTAACTCCAACCGGCGTGAAGCTGCAAGTGTTGACCCAAGCAGGAACAAGTCAAAGCCCTAACCCAGATGGAGAGAAGGAGCCAACGGAGGTGTCTCGACGCGAGGGAATACAGATACAGGAGGTACCGGAACAGACACAACCCCACGTCGAGTAACAGACTTTAACAATGACGAGGAGTGAAATGCAAAAGATGATTGCTGAAGCCGTGGCTGCCCAGATGAAGCAGATAGCGCAGGTCGAACAGCAGCCTCGAGTCGAGTGCCCACCCCGGGTCGAGCACCAGCCCCGTGTTGAGTACCCCCCTCGAGTCGAACAGCAGCCGCGTGGCGAGCAACAAGCCCAGTCGAATGTACAACAGAACAGAAGGGTAGACGAAGAGGAATCCTCCGTTCGAACTGTTAATCCACAAGCGAGGGACGAGACGTTAGAGCAACTACTGGCACAGGTTCGCAACTTGCAAGCTCGAGTCGATGGGAGAAAAAGCAGAGGAGCGAAAGAACACCCATTCTCGCAGCAGATCCTGAGAGCCGAGTTACCTAAAGGCTTTAGGGAGTTGAACATATGGTATGACGGTACCACAGACCCGTCTCGACATCTGAGGAGTTTCGAAAATATGGCAGTACTTCATCGCTACAGCGACCCAGTGCAATGTCGTGCTTTCTTGACGACTCTGACAGGGTCAGCTTAGGACTGGTTTCACCAACTTCCAGCGGGGTCGATTAGGGACTTTGATGGATTTAGCTCGAGTTTTCTTAACCAATTTGCAAGTGTGAGGGTGCAAGAGAAATCCTATCTCTCGTTGATAAGTATGCAGCAAAAGAAGGGAGAGTCGCTGCGAGAGTATGTGGCGAGGTTTACAAAGGCGTGTGTCGAGTGCCCAACAGCGACAGAGGAAATCAAATCGGGAGGACTGACGAGAGGGCTACTGCCAGGGTTATGTAAGAACTCATTGGCAAAGCGACCTGGTAGGAGTTTCGATGACGTGTTGGGAAGGTATGCCAAATACATGAATGTCGAGGAGGCCGAAGCCGATTACTTGCAAAGTGTGAAGATGTCTCGAACGGACAGTCGAGACGACAAGAAGGAAAAGAAGGGCCAATTGACAGGAGACAGAAGGGGATCCCCGAGGGCTGATAGGGGTGAAGGCAGATCTAGGGGATGGAGACCAACTCAGTATACACCCCTGTCGGCTCCCCACGCAAGAATTCTAGAAGTTATGGAGAGGGAAATCCGCGACGACGTGGTGAGGTGGCCGCGAACGAGGAAGGACGAACCCATAAAGCCCAAAAGCAACTTATATTGTCGATTCCACAAGGATTATGGGCACAACACCGATGATTGCCGACATTTGAAAGACGAGATCGAAAGGTTGATAAAGGCGGGCCACTTGAAGGAGTTCATATACAAAGATCGCGAGAGATCGAGCAGGAGGCGAGAAAGAAGTAAGAGTCCTCGCAAAAGGGCGAGATCACCAGAAAAGGAGGAGCTCCCACCAAAAAGGGGAGTAATTAACATGATCTGGCAAAGTCAGCATCTTAGCCCGAAGAGCAAGTCTTTCTTTCTCTGCGTCTGCTTTGGGGGATCGACTGATGGAGATTCCAATCGGGCAAGAAAGGCCTATGCTCAAGGCCGATATGCGAAAGTCGGGGTGCAGTAGGTCGACGAGGGTGGACCAGTGATGAACTTTGGACCGGCGGACGTTGGTGAAGTCGAACGGCCGCATAACGACGCCTTGATGATAACAGCGCAGATATCGGGATACGAGGTGCAAAGGGTGTTTGTCGACACCGGGAGTTCCGTGAACGTGATTTTCTATGAATGCCTCAGGAGGATGGAGCTTGACATTGAACTTACACCCCTATATACATCACTTTTTGGATTCAACGGCTTGGAAGTCGCTCCCCTGGGAGAAACCATGCTAGCTGTCGTCCTCGGGGAAGGTGACTTGAGGAAAGTGAAGATGGTGAGATTCGTGGTGGTGGATGTCGAGTCGGCTTACAACGTGATTCTAGGGAGACCGGCACTCAACGCTTTCCAAGCAGTCGTGTCGACCTATCACATGAAATTGAAGTTCCCTGTGGGAGATCGAGTGGGAGAGGCTCGAGGGGATCAGAAGCTGTCGAGAACCTGCTACCAGATCGCGGTCAAAACCAATCAACGTGTTGAGATCAAGGAAGGCAAGAAACCAATGACGAGCGAAAAGCGGCCGAGAGGGAGTGACCTCAAGCCCCACGGGGAATTGATGGAAATTCAAATCGGAGAATCAAAGGACCAAACCACCAAAGTCGGGAAAGAGTTGGAGGACGAGTTGCGAGAACAGTTGGTGGGATTGCTGAAGGAATTTAGGGACATATTCGCCTTCTCGCCTGAGGAATTGACGGGAATCGACCCAGAGGTTATGGAACACAAACTCAATGTCGACCCCCTCAGAAAACCGGTGAAGCAACGACTCAGGCACCATGGCGCTGAAATTGACAAAGCAATCGAAGTTGAGGTGGACAAACTGTTAAAGGCCAAACACATCAAAGAAATCCAATTCCCCGAGTGGATATCTAACACAGTGATGGTGAGGAAAGCGTTAAACAAATGGCGTATGTGCATCGACTTCCGCGACTTGAACCTGGCGTGCCCTAAAGATCATTATCCTTTGCCTAGAATTGACCAGCTAGTCGACTCCACAGCTGGCTGCGAGTTGTTGAGCATGATGGACGCATCGCAGGGATACCACCAAATTCCCTTGGCACCGGAAGATCAGAGTAAAGTAAGTTTTGTGACGAGCAAGGGGACGTACTGCTATGTCGTCATGCCCGTTGGCCTCAAAAATGCGGGAGCAACCTACCAGCGATTGATGGATCGAATGTTCAAACCCCAGATCGGCCGGAATATGGAAGTATATGTGGACGATATCCTGGTAAAGAACAAGTCTTCGACTTCACACCCGGACGACTTAAGGGAAACCTTCAGCACCCTTAGAGCATTCGGGATGAAGTTGAACCCGAGTAAGTGTGCCTTTGGAGTAAAGGCAGGACGATTTTCGGGATATGTCGTCACGGAACGAGGAATCGAAGTAAGCAAAGATAAGGTGCAGGCCATACTCGACATGGCTCCACCGCGAAACATTAGAGAGGTCCAGGTACTAACGGGAAGGATTGCAGGCTTGAGCAGATTCATTGCTCGAGCTGCCGAGAAGAGTTTCCCTTTTTTCAAACTGCTTAAGAAGAAGATGGTGTTCAAGTGGAGCGACGAGGCGCAGATGGCCTTTGAGAAGTTGAAAGAGTTCCTGAGCGGGCTGCCATTGTTGACCAAACCAGAACCAGGCGACGAGTTGATTCTATACATCTCAGTAGGGGAGTTTGCTTTAAGTTCGGTGCTGCTGCGGGAAGACGGAAGTTCCCAACAACCGATCTATTACACAAGTCGAGTACTTCAAGGCGCAGAGACGAGATATCCAGAAGTCGAGAAAGCCGCTCTAACACTTGTCATAACAGCCAGAAAGCTGAGACCTTATTTTCTGAATCATACAATTGTGGTGAGAACGAACTTCCAGCTGGGAGAAACATTGGGTCGACCTACAGTCTCAGGTCGACTCGTAAAGTGGGCAGTAGAACTAAGCGAGTATTCTATCAAGTACGAGCCGAGGCGAGCTATTAAAGCACAAGCTCTCGCTGACTTCATTCAAGAAGGAACCAAAGGAGAAGAGAGGAAATAGATGATGCATGTCGATGGGTCCTCGTCCGCAAAAGGATCAGGTTTGGGAGTTGTCCTCGTCTCTCCCGAGGGCGAACAACTCGACTTCGCGATTAGAGTGGGGTTCAAAGCCTCAAACAATGAAGCCGAATACGAAGCACTTATCAAAGGAATACGACTGGCGATCGGTGGCGGAGCAACAGAAATCGCAGCACATTCCGACTCGCAGCTCGTCGTCGGGCAAGTGCTGGGAAACTGCGAGATCAAGGAGGAGAGAATGTCGAAATATGTCGAAGAAATTCAGAACCTCATACAAGGATTGGAGAAGTTCGAATTAATACAAGTCCCGCGAGAAGAGAACAAACGAGCCGACTGGCTCGCTAGGATTGCGAGCTCGAATGAAGGAAAAATGGGAAATCACATCACTACGATGCACCTCGAGGGGAGTGTTCTTAACGAAGCTATGGAAATTGACGAGAAGGACGACTGGAGGAAGTCAATTCGCGAACTCCTGCAGGGTCGAGTCCCTGCAGGAGACAAGCAAGTAGCGGAAAAGGTGGCCTGATATCTAAGCAAGTATTTCGAAGTCGACGGGGTCCTATACAAGAAGTCGATAGTCGGACCTCATTTGAGATGTGTTTCCGAAGAAGAAGGAATTCATGTCCTAAGAGAAATCCATGAAGGGTGCTGCGGAGCACACGTCGGATCTCGAGCTTTAACCGGCAAAGCTCTGCGAGCAGGCTACTATTGGCCCAAAATTTGAACAGCGGCCGAAAAGTTAGTCCAGAAGTGCGAGAAATGCCAGCGCCATGGCCAAATCACTCGTATCCCTGCTGAGTATATGACGACAATTAACTCTCCGATTCCCTTCGCACAATGGGGAATCGACTTAGTAGGCCCATTGCCGATGGGGACGGGACAAAGAAAATTCTTGGTGGTCGCAGTCGACTATTGTAGCAAGTGGGTCGAGGCGGAACCCTTAGCACGAATTACTGAGGAAAAAATGATACAATTCTTGTTCAATCATATCTGCTGTCGATTTGGAATTCCGAAGGTGTTAATCTCAGACAATGGAACTCAATTCCAAGGAAAACGGATCCAAGCATGGTGCCTCGACATGGGAATCAAACAGAGATTCGCGTCAGTCGCACATCCACAAGCAAATGGGCAAGTCGAAGTTACTAATCGAACTATCCTCCAAGGGTTGAAGAAAAGACTGGAAAAAGCGTCGGGAGCTTGGGTCGACGAATTGACAACAGTCCTATGGGCCTATAGGACGACTCCAAGAAGTTCGACTGGACAATCCCCATTTCACATGGTCTATGGGATGGATGCACTACTGCCGATTGAAGTCGGCCTCGACTCCCATAGATCGAAGTTCTACGAAGAAAAGAGAAACGAAGAAATGATAAAAGAAGCCCTCGATTTAATTGAAGAAGGACGAGAAGAAGCCTGGGTGCGGTCTGTCGAATACAAACAGAAGATGAGAGCAGCCTTCGACAAGAAGGTCCGAACCAGACGGTTCCAAGTGGGGGACCTCGTCCTCAAACGAGCCGACGCTCTCAAACATGTCGGCAAGCTCGAAGCTAATTGGGAAGGGCCCTACACTATCACAAAAGTGCTCGAAAGGGGCGCATATGAACTCGAGGACGGAGAAGGTCGACAACTCCCGCGATCCTGGCACGTGATCCATCTCAAAAGCTTTTACGCTTAAGGCAATATTTCGAATTACTTTTTGTACTGAACAATGTCTGAATTAAATTCAATGATGAAATGAATTTGTTTATGCTTCAATTATGTTTCTTACATTTACGCGTCGATTTCAATATGATTGTATGAAAAATCGAATTTTTCAAAGCGGATATGAAGCCGACTAACTTTCCAACGATTATGAAATCAACTAACACAACTACGAAGTTGTGAAACTCTCGAGCAGAATCTCGAGTAGGCTACGAAGCCTTCGACTACGAAGTCGACTAACACAACTACGAAGTTGTGAAATTCTCTAGCGGAATCTCGAGCAGGCTACGAAGCCTTCTACTACGAAGTCGACTAACACAACTACAAAGTTGTAAGAATTCTCGAGCGAAATCTCGAGCAGGCTACAAAGCCTTCGACTACGAAGTCGATTAACACAACTACGAAGTTGTAAAATTCTCGAGCGGAATCTCGAGCAAGCTACGAAGCCTTCGACTACGAAGCCGACTAACACAACTACGAAGTTGCATTCTTTATGTGCGAATTTATTTATCGAGCCCGAGACTCTGTATTACTTCTAGGTAGTCGCGCCCGGGAGCCGATACATTTCATTGAACCGAACTCGCAAGCCCGTTAGTTCGGCCCAAATCCGAGCCCAACCAATTCGGCCCGTGTGTGCTGAGTGAGCTTCTTTTTGTGCAAGACTTTAAACCTATATGTAAAAGTATATATATAAATTGTGCCTTTTCTTTTCTCGATCAGAATGGAGAATCCCAAAATCCCGCAGCCCTTATGTTTTTCTTTCTTCTGTCACGATCGATTCCCTCATCGTCTCCACCCTTGCACTCTGAATTTTTTATGATCGATCATCCTCATCCCCGCAGCATCGCCTCCATCCCGTCGTCATCTTAGCACCAGCGCGCGATCACCATCATCCTCGCAGCATCTTCGCACCATCACCTCCGCCGCGAATTGCTGTCTTTCGCCGGCGAGCCGACCATCGACTCCAAGTCCGGCGAGCACCTCGACAGGCCATTCGCGACCAGACCGCAGGCCTTTTCCGACGAACAGCAGTTCCCGCGACGAGCCTTCAAGCCGTCGCCTTCCCCTCTGTTCGCAACATGACCAGACCTTCCGGCGACACCTTTCACGCGAGATTTCGCTGCTGCAACCTTAACTGTCGGCGACCTGTTGCAGTCCTGCTCTGCCTCGAACTACCGGACGCCGTGAAGCTCCGCCGCGACCCACTGCCAACGAGAACAGGCCCATCGCGGCCGACATCTTCCACCCGTAGACGTCCGCACGAAGTTATTCCGCCGAGTACGTAAGCCAGCCTTCTCCGGCGAACCTCGAGCGCACAGCCCTTCGGTCGAGCCGCTGCTGCTCCTTCTTGCTGCGAGACGAAGCTTGCCGTCGACCCTCGGGCCATCTTCAAGTGCCATTCGTTTACTTCCGTTATCTTTCGAACGTTTATTCCCGAGAATGATACAAGGCTCGACTCGTCTCGTTTATTTTTACGTGATATTTTATGTGCTCGAATATGTGAATGTTTTTGTTTAACGTGTTATCTCGAACCATATGTGTTAATATATGCTAATGAGTTATTATTGAATAAGTATTGTGAGGATATTATTGAATATGTGCGAATTGGATATCAAAGTGATTGCCGTCACTTTGTATAATTGTCGAACTGAATTTATGTGGCTATGTGGATGCTTTTTCGAGATCATGTTAAAATTCGACTCCTCTCTTGTTTATGTGTATATTGGTGATGATATAGGTGTTTAAGATGCTTAAGTGTTGCTATGAAGTTTGTATATCGCATGTGATGTTATTCGTGAATATTTGCAGCCTCTGTCGAGCCTCTGAAAAGGCAATAAAAACTCGTTTTCTGAAGTTTTATCCTTCACATGATATGTAGTTCTTTCAGTGTTGGTTCTGCGAGTTTTGGAATTTCAAAAATCCGACTTTAAATGAGAGAGTTATGATTTTTACAAAATTATCGCGCAAGCAGTTTTTAACAAATCCCAGCAGCATGTGTGTGTTGAATGTTATATCTGTTTGTTGCATCTTAATATGCTCAAATGAAAATTTGATCTTCATGAAAGTTATAGGTATTTTTTTAATCTTTCTGATGAGGTACAATTCGTGCTGATATGATTACTGTAGCTCGGTTTGTGTTAGATTGAAGTAGGATATGCGTGTAGTGAGTTATACTTTTGGACAGCAAGGTTGTTCTAAATGTTAACTGATGTTATCCCTCTGTAACGACCTTATCTGCCTTAGCATTCCAAATGAAAGTTATAGAACTGTCTCGTAGGTTTCTAACAAGGCAAAAAGCATGTCAATATGATAAGTGTAGCTTGAGATGTGATTTTTATAAAAATATTGTGCAAGCAGTTTTTCTGGAATCGGCTGGGTATATGATGTTAATGATTGGTCTGAAATTGATGTCCTAACGTGCTCAAATGTGAAATTGGTCTTCATGATAATTGTTTCTATTTTTCTTGGCTATCAATATGTTTTCGAATCTGGTCAATTTGAGGTCTATAGCATGATTTATATTATAAGTACTGAAATGCTGTTTGTAAACTAATTCAAATTTTGACAGATTTTCTCACCTAAGTGTTTTGTGTTTAAAATTGTAGATAACATCATTATTTGTTAATGTGTTCTTCAGCAAAGTTGTAGATATTTGGGTTAGCTATAGTTTGGTTTTGAAATTACCTTGATAGCATGTCTATAGCTCCATTTATATTGAATATACTGAGGTTCTGTCCACTACATGTTTCCAGATTTTTCACAGCATCCCTGTTTCATATGTTTGATGTTCTAAAGCCTGTTAAATGCCATTATTTGCTTTTGATGTCTCTATAAGAATTGTAGAGGCATGTCTTAGGATCCATATTCAACTGGTTTCGTGTCAATATGAATTTTGTGCTGCTTTTTGTCTTGATTTCAAAATCGCTGCGCGGGTTATGTTTTCAAAAATTATGTGTTGTTTTCGGAAATCAAACTTATCTTTTTAAATGCTTGCTTATGTGAACTATATGAGTTGAATCTAAATAAGAGAATGTTGATTGAGTGTTTAAATGTGTGGAATAGTTATTTATAGGACTATTTCAATATATGTAGGTTCGGTGAGCTGAAACCTCGATCGATTTTCTTGTTTTGTGTGTGATTCTCCATTCCAGCAACCAGGTGGGTTTTATTTAAAAAATTTCTATGCTGTAAATGATATGAATGAATGTGAATTATTTGTGGTATGATCAAAGTATGCATGTGAACCATGTAGCCTTCGATGTGAGCTGTACCGGCCGTCGAACGGTTATCCTCGTAGCTATAGAACGTACCCATTGGGTAATCTCCTTTGAGGATTTACCCCTACTGGCTTGGGCACCGATAGAAGCCCGAGGGGCATTCGATATTTTACCCCGCAGTAGTGGTTTACTCCTACTGGCTGGCACTCGATGTAAGACCGGAGGGCATTCGATATATAGTCAGTAGTAGTGAATTACTCCTACTGGCTGGCACTCGATGTAGGACCCGAGGGCATTCGATATATAGTCAGCAGTAGTCTATGCGTAGGTGTGCACATGAGTCTTGATTTTGTGACGATCTTATGACGATATTATGACGATCTTATGACGATCTTATGATGATATTATGATGACAGGAGATTGGGATATTAAATTGATTCTTATTCATGCTGAGATCATACTGTTGATTTGTTTGAGTAATGTTTACTGCATAGTGGTGAGCACTACTTTTTCCTACTGTGCTCATCCCCACCTGAAATTCACGTTTCAGGTTAAGCGAGGCAGGCACGATGGCGGAGTAGAGCGAGTGGTGGTCGGTCTATAAGACCGGTCTTATTATTGGTTATGCTTCCGCATTTATGAATTCTGGATTTTATGACTGTGGACTTAGAGTATTATTGCATTTATGAATTTATGAATTTTGGATTTTATGACTTGAATAATGTTAAGGAGATGCTCCTTAGAATTTATAAATGTTATTGAAACCCGGTTTGGGTGACTTATGAATTTTGGAAAACCCGTCTGGGAGTTGTAAAATTGATGATTGATGATTGATATTGATAATCGATTCAGTATTGAGAAGTTGGATAAGTATTGAAGTTTGTTTTGAAAATGAGTAGCGCCCCAGGTGTTTTGAAATAAATTTGAAAAATTTATTCTGATTTTCGGCAAATAAAAGTGGGACGTTACAGTTTGTTATCAGAGCCAGTCTGTGTTTCTGTAGACTGGTATACTTGAATTATGTGAACTCTGCGAAAATTTGTGATGTAAGTTATGACCACTCGCCTCCGTCGTGCCTCGCCAACTCAGGTATGAGATTCCTGATTAAGTTAAATTGATTGTGTTGCCTGATTTATGGATAAAATGATATGATGTGAAATATTGGGACATTATGATATGTAAACCGGGGCTTAGGAATTTATCCTCCTACTTTTAAACGTTTTGGAACTCTAGATGGGTGGCGAACCTTAATTGTACGAACTTGAACTCTCGCGATATAGAGTTAAGTTCTACCTTGAGGTTTTGTTTGTTTAGAAATCTGGTGTGGTGTTATCGAGCTGAGTTCTGTGTATAACAGTCCTCTCGATGCATTTTGGTGTCTTCGGAAGAGGACCATTCGCGAGCCATCTCGAAAGGAGAAGGCTTAAACGAAGGGAGCAGCTTGAACCGATGATGAAAACAGTGAATCGTGGACTCATGATGACGAAGCAGTCGTGCTGCCTTTCTTAGATTCTTGTATTCTTGTATACTCTTGCAAACCTTTTCCCCATTCACAGGGCAACAATTTTGAAGTGTGATTGAGGCTTCTTTTCATTATCCAAATTTCGTATTCTGAGGATTTCGCTTGATTTTCCCCTACTTTTGATTCGCGGTGTAAACTATTTTAAGCTTCCCAACTTTAAAATTCGCTTCTCTTGAAGTTTAGCTAATTCTGGTTTATCTTATGTTGGGAATTGACTTTTTCTGAAAAATCTGATTTCAAGTGAGACTAAGCATTCCTTTGTTTCGGCTTATCTCTATTTCTCTTGCGAAGTATGAGAGTCTCGTTCGAATGCCATCGCTAATATATCACAAAACTCGAGGGCAAAATTTTTCTATCGCCACTTTTGTGAATAACCTAACCTCAAGGGGGACGATAATTATTCACGCTCGGCATCGAGATAAACGCGCAGGAGCTGAAGCCAGCACAATTCGGTTCAATAAGATGATGGAGTGTTTTTCCACCTTAAAAGATTATGCAGAAATCTTTTAAGGAGGATAGTCGAGTCTGGGGCAAGCACATCGCGTAGTGCAGACCCGTCCTTATTCTGAATCTTGTTCATCGTAAAATCTTTGTTCTTTTCCTCCTTTCGGGATCTCGGGAGGAACTTCGCGTTCAAATTCCAAAGTGTGAAGATTAGGAAGGGAGTTGCGCTCATTTAAAACTGCTGACGCGATTAGCTACCCGACGAAGAGCTGACGTACCGGCCGACGCTGATAGACGGAAGAGCCGAGGCGAGCTATCCATCTAATGTCTCGGAAAAAGCCGCTGACTTAGGGAGAATCGTCATGAGGGTTCTTTGAGATTTCGCATTTTATTAGATCTGTGGCATTTTGCATTTTTTTTTTTTATATATTTATTTAGAAAGTTGGTGGACTTGGAACTCGAACTTGCACCTTGCTATTTTTGAGACTTTTTGAAACATTTGAAATTGAGAAATGCCTGGAATATATGTTGTTTTGTTGACCCCAAAAATTTTGGAATTTGGTAAGACCATTCCTTTTTGGTAGCCTTGAATTGAAATTTCTTGTGAAAAACTGGACCAAACCCTGACCCTGGCTGGGTGTAGCCACGCGAAGTGGTGGCCGAGCATGCATGACCGTGCTGAGAGACGGGAGGCTTGCGCGCGGCCGACCGTTGACTCGCATGCGAATTGCGGCCGCCATCACCGTACACACAAACTCCCCAGGCCAGCGTATAAGGCCAACCATCGATGTTTTTTTACTAAACTGTTGAAACCGTTTCATGCTAGAATACTTGGTTATCCATTTGAACCCCTTTTGTTCGAACCTTGAACCGAGAGCTCCAAGATCCACTAAAATGTGTATACATCCTTAATCGATGATTTCTGATTAAGGAATGTAGTCGATGAGTCCTTATGCTTTACTTGAGAGTTTCTCGAGTTGGTAAATTGGGATTGTCGTGTTGTATTTTGTGGTACCGTGTTGTGGTCTTGGATGGAGACGCACGGTCTATGAAGGAATCGTGAGCAAGTTATCAGTGTGACTCGAATACGAGACTGAAACTTGGCGTCACATATCCACCTTGATGGTGAGGTAGTCGGAGTACGCTGACAATACACCGAACGGCCTGTTTAAGTCTTGTGTGTTGTTAGGTACGAAGCAAGCCGTTGATGCTCATGAGTATAGGCTAAACCGAACTGGGTCCCTTGCAAGAAGATGTGCGCTTGAGCTCGGGCAAGATTGATCACTCTCCCAAGCAAGAAGGTAAACATATGAGCATAGGACGAGTCGGATTGGTTCTTGTATGTGAGTACATGCTTTTCGAGCATAAGGCGATAGGACTCATGGGCACAGAATCGAGTTCCGGACGGTGATGCGCGGACCTCGTGATTGGAAATTCCCGTTTGAGTCTGTCGTTATCTGAGATGTGCGTTCTTTCGTATTTCTGAGGACGGAAATATTTTAAGGAGGATAGATTGTAATGCCTCGTTTGAATTATGGAATTTTGGAGAATTAATTATTATTATTATCTATACTTATATTAAAAGGTATACCATTTACCAGATTTAGTATAAAGAAAAGTCAACAACATTTATTGCATTACTATTTCTGTATTATACAATTTATACTAATATAAAAAGAGATTCTATTTACTACATTTTCTATCCAGAAAAGTCAACTGCATTAAATGCCATTACTATTTTGGTATTATAATATTTTATTTATTTAATTGATTTATTTATTTGTTTTATTTTAAAAAGGTAAGTATAATAAAAAGATTTTAATGATAAAAAAATCAAATACCAAATAAAAATGTACACTTTGACTTATTTGATTATATTTGGTATTTGATTATATCAAATATATTCCTATTTAGTATATACATTAAATACTTGGGTTTATTGCACCAAATCCCCCTATATTATATGAAATCTACGCGTTTTCCCCTGGTATTTTAAAAATTGCGTCAGACCCCCTCGTATTAACTAACTTTTGCACGAATCCCCCCTCTCCGTCCAACTTCACAGCTCGTGCAGCACACATACATGTAATGCGGCAATTATTCAAATTTTTCATATATTTTTTATTTTAAAATTAAAATTTACTATTTTGCCCCTTGCATGTTGGGCAAAAATTGATGCTTGGCTGTTTCTCATAGGATTCGAACTTGGGTCAAAACATCACTAGCCAAGCTTTCAACCACTGTGCCACCATCATTATATTGTACAAAATTAACACACATTTATTTAAAGCAACAGGAACAAGAGGAAAACTTAATCAAACAAAAATAAAAAATAATATAATCACAAACTAAATCATTATAATAAAATTTAATTGAAATAAAATAATAAAAAATTAAATTAAATATGAAGTTTGAAAATAATAAATGAATATATTACTATTTAATATAAAAATTAATGATAATATACGTTTAAATAAAATAAAAAAATAAATATAAATATAAATATTTTTATTAATGAAGTAACATAATATATATAAACAAAATAAAATAAAATTAATTATAATAAACTAATAAATTAAATTAAATTAAATTTATTTATTATAAAATAAAATGATACTTCTATATATAATATATGATTTGTTTTTATTTCACTTATTTAGTTTTTATATTTTCTTACATATTTAAAAAATATATAAACTTTATTTATTTCCATAAAATTCTTATTTTCAGTTTGTAATAAATAAATTAAATACTTATTATTTATCAGCTTATTTATTTTAAATTCTAGTAATGTAAAAAAATAGAAAATGTTATTTATAATTCAAAAAAATATTAATTAAAATATAAAATATTCTTTGTTATGAGATTTAAATAATATAAATAATTTTTGGTTATTTTTTTGTTTTTAAATCTGAATAAATATAAACTTGAATAAAAATTCTATTCTTATTTATAATTTAGAATCTCTTTTTTAGGTATTGTATTATTTTTAATTTTGAATATATATTACTTAATTATTATATCATTTATAATATAGAATCTCTTTACTTAATCATTATATTATTTATAATTTAAAATAATTTACTTAATTATTATATGATTTATAATTTAGAATCTAAATTATTGAATTATTATATTATTTATAATTTAAAATCTATTTACTCAATTATTATAAATTATATATACCAAATTGTTATATTAATTTAATTTTATAATTATCATTATATTATTTATAATTTAGAATATATATACTTAATTATTATATTATTTATAATTTATAATTATCATTATACTTGAGAATACAATTTATTCAATTATTATAATATTTATAATTTAGAATATATTTATAAATTATTATAAAACATATTTACTTAATTATTATATTATTTATAATTTATAAATTATTTTCTTAATTATTTTATCATTTATAGTTTAGAATATAGAATCTATTTATTCATTCACTATATTATTTATAATTTAGAGTATGTTTATTTAACCATTACATTATTTATATACAGAATCTATATACCAAATTATTATATTAGTTATTATATTATTTGTAATTTAAAATCTTTTTACTTAATTATTATATTATTTATAACTAAAAAATATTTAATTATAATATTATTTATATCTAAATATTTAATTATTATATTATTTATAATTTATAATCTATATACTAATTTAGAATCTATATTCTTAATTATTATATTATTTATAAATTAGAATCCATATACTTAATTATTATATTAGTTCCGCTATATGTTATGATATAAATAAACAAAGTCACATTAATAAGAAAACACCAAGTAGCCCAGTTGGTGAAGGTGGCTTTTTATAACCCAAAGGTAGTGGGTTCAATCCCCGCCTTTGGGATTTTATTTTTAAGTCATCATATATGACAATAAGGGTATAATGGTAAATTTAAGGATAAAGTAAAGGTATAATAGTAATTTCAGCGAAAAGTAACGCCGTCAGCATTAAAAATCACGTCGTTAACTTACAAGGGCGAGTGTGCATTGAAACATTAAATACAGGGGGATTTGACGCAATTTTTGAAATATCAGGGGAAAACGCGCAGATTTCATATAATACAAGGGGATTTAGTACAATAAACCCTTAAATACTTATTAAAGTATTTATTTGTTTTATTTGTTAAAGTTAAGTATAGATTTGTTTATATTATCAAATCATTAAAAAAATATTAAATTCATATTGTAAAAAAAAAAATCATATAATTTTATAACAATTCTACTACACTATTTAACAATATTTTTTTTTATTATATAATAAAATAATAATTAAATATTATATGGTGAACAACAATAAGTAAAACTGTTACTTTCTGTTATATCAACGGATAAATATATATGCTAAAATTAAATTTTTATTAGTATAAATATTTTAGTGAGATAAAATATTAATTATTTTACAAGCTAGCCCTAACATGCTCATATTTAATGTTTTAAAAGATGTAGAAAAAAAACTTATAATAACTCTATTATTATTTAGACTTAAACGTTGATTAAAAGAAATAAAAATTCCTAATTTTGTAGACTTAAACGTTGATTAACACCATAGATTGAGAGTTTATATTTAGCAAAATTTCTAATTGTAATAAAGAAATTAATTTTTGCTATATTTTAGAATATCTTTAAATTCATTAAAAAAAAAAGAAAAAAAACTACAATGAAAAAAGCAAGTCAGCTATATATCGATTTGTTGTACTACTCAAATCACATTCACAATTTGGCTACAAGGAAAGGAAATTCATTGATTAAAATATTATTTTGTCAGTAGCCTTAATGTACAAGAGACTTTATGACTCTACTTGAATATTATAAAACTTTTATTGAACATTGTACAATTTTCTTACGTATTATAAACTTTTATTGAATATTGCATCTTATAATATAATATTCTCCAAATAAATATATCTCGTGCTTTGCACGGGTCACGTACTATATATATCCCATACATTTTCCTTTATTCATGTATATAATTATAAGTCTGGTTAAATAGCCTTAAAATTGTGTACCTCGTACATCGCACGGGCTCTGTACTAGTTATTATTTATCTTATTTGTGGTTATTATTATTTGGTGAATGCTAAAATATTAATTGTTTAATATGATTTATTTGTAAAATTTCTTAATTGTCTAAGTATTGAATTAATTGCCTAATTGTCTAAATGTTATTGATTAATTAAAATGTGTATTAGTATTTTTTACTAATATTATTATTATTTTCTTAAAATTTAAATTGTGTATTATCAATATATATTATATATTTGAATTGTTTATTTAATTGTGCGAATTTATTTATCGAGCCCGAGAAATCTGTATTACATCTACGTAGTCGGGCCCGGGAGCCGATACGTTTCATTGAACCGAACCCGCGAGCCCGTTAGTTCGGCCCAAATCCGAGCCCAACCAATTCGGCCCGTGTGTGCTGAGTGAGCTTCTTTTTGTGCAAGACTTTAAACCTATATGTAAAAGTATATATATAAATTGTGCCTTTTCTTTTCTCGATCAGAATGGAGAATCCCAAAATCCCGCAGCCCTTATGTTTTTCTTTCTTCTAATCACGATCGATTTCCCTCATCGTCTCCACCCTTGCACTCTGAATTTTTTTTGATCGATCGTCCTCATCCCCATCATCGCCATCGCCTCCATCCCGCCGTCATCTTAGCACCAGCGCGCGATCACCATCATCCTCGCAGCATCTTCGCACCATCACCTCCGCCGCGAATTGCAGTCTTTCGCCGGCGAGCCGACCATCGACTCCAAGTCTGGCGAGCACCTCGACAGGCCATTCGCGACCAGACCGCAGGCCTTTTCCGACGCACGGCAGTTCCCGCGACGAGCCTTCAAGCCGTCGCCTTCCCCTCTGTTCGGAACGTGACCAGACCTTCCGGCGACTCCTTTCACGCGAGATTTCGCTGCTTCAACCTTAACCGCCGGCGACCTGTTGCAGTCCTGCTCCGCCTCGAACTACCGGACGCCGTGAAGCTCCGCCGCGACCCACTGCCAACGAGAACAGGCCCGTCGCGGCCGACTTCTTCCACCCGTAGACGTCCGTGCGAAGTTATTCCGGCGAGTACGTAAGCCAGCCTTCTCCGGCGAACTTCGAGCGCACAGCCCTTCAGTCGAGCCGCCGCTGCTCCTTCTTGCTGCGAGACGAAGCTTGCCGTCGACCCTCGGGCCATCTTCAAGTGCCATTCGTTTACTTCCGTTATCGTTCGAACGTTTATTCCCGAGAATGGTACAAGGCTCGACCCGTCTCGTTTATTTTTACGTGATATTTTATGTGCTCGAATATGTGAATGTGTTTGTTTAACATGTTATCTCGTACCATATGTGTTAATATATGCTAATGAGTTATTATTGAATAAGTATTGTGAGGATATTATTGAATATGTGCGAATTGGATATCAAAGTGATTGCCGTCACTTTGAATAATTGTCGAACTGAATTTATGTGGCTATGTGGATGCTTTATCGAGATCATGTTAAAATTCGAGTCCTCGCTTGTTTATGTGTATATTGGTGATGATATAGGTGTTTAAGATGCTTAAGTGTTGCTATGAAGTTTGTATAACGCATGTGATGTTATTCGTGAATATTTGCAGCCTCTGTCGAGCCTCTGAAAAGGCAATAAAAACTCGTTATCTGAAGTTTTGTCCTTCACATGATATGTAGTTCTTTCAGTTGTGGTTCTGTGAGTTTAGGAATTTCAAAAATCCGACTTTAAATGAGAGAGTTATGATTTTTACAAAATTGTCGCGCAAGCAGTTTTTAACAAATCCCGGCAGCATGTGTGTGTTGAATGTTTTATCTGTTTGTTGCATCTTAATGTGCTCAAATGAAAATGTGATCTTCATGAAAATTATAGGTCTTTTTTTAATCTTTCTGATGAGGTACAATTCGTGCTGATATGATTATTGTAGCTCCGTTTATGTTAGATTGAAGTAGGATATGCGTGTAGTGAGTTAGGACAGCAAGGTTGTTCTAAATGTTAACTGATGTTATCCCTCTGTAACGACCTTATCTGCCTTAGCATTCCAATTGAAAGTTATAGAACTGTCTCGTAGGTTTCTAACAAGGTAAAAAGCATGTCAATATGATAAGTGTAGCTTGAGATGTGAGTTTTATAAAAATATTATGCAAGCAGTTTTTCTGGAAATCGGCTGGGTATATGATGTTAATGATTGGTCTGAAACTGATGTCCTAACGTGCTCAAATGTGAAAGTGGTCTTCATGCTAATTGTTGCTATGTTTCTTGTCTATCCATAGGTTTTCGAATCTGGTCAATTTGAGGTCTATATCATGATTTAGATTATAAGTACTGAGATGCTGTTTGTAAACTAAATCAAATTTTGACAGATTTTCTCACCTAAGTGTTTTGTGTTTAACACCTTAGATAACATCATTATTTGTCAATGTGTTCTTCAGGAAAGGTGTACATATTTGGGTTAGCTACAGTTTGGTTTTGAAATTACCTTGATATCATGTCTGTAGCTCCATTTATATTGAATATACTGAGGTTCTGTCCACTACATGTTTCCAGATTTTTCACAGCATCCCTGTTTCATATGTTTGATGCTCTAAAGCCTGTTAAATGCCATTATTTGCTTCTGATGTCTTTATAAGAATTGTAGAGGCATGTCTTAAGATCCATATTCAACTGGTTTCGTGTCAATATAAATTTTGTGCTGCTTTTGGTGTTGATTTCAAAATCGCTGCGTGGGTTATGTTTTGAAAAATTATGTGTTGTTTTCGGAAATCAAACTTATCTTTTTAAATGCTTGCTTATGTGAACTATATGAGTTGAATCTAATTAAGATAATGTTGATATTTGTGTTTAAATGTGTGGAATAGTTATTTATAGGACTATTTTAATATATGTAGGTTCGGTGAGCTGAAGCCTCGATCGATTTTCTTGTTTCGTGTGTGATTCTCCATTCCAACAACCAGGTGGGTTTTATTTAAAAATTTGCTATGCTGTAAATGATATGAATGAATGTTAATTATTTGTGGTATGATCAAAGTATGCATGTGAACCATGTAGCCTTCGATGTGAGCTGTACCGGCCGTCGAACGGTTATCCCCGTAGCTATAGAACGTACCCAGTAATCTCCTTTGAGGATTTACCCCTACTGGCTTGGGCATCGATAGAAGCCCGAGGGCAGTCGATATTTTACCCCGCAGTAGTGGTTTACTCCTACTGGCTGGCACTCGATGTAAGACCGGAGGGCATTCGATATATAGTCAGTAGTAGTGAATTATTCCTACTGGCTGGCACTCGATGTAGGACCCGAGGGCATTCGATATATAGTCAGCAGTAGTCTATGCGTAGGTGTGCACATGAGTCTTGATTTTGTGACGATCTTATGACGATATTATGACGATCTTATGACGATATTATGACGATCTTATGACGATATTATGATGACAGGAGATGGGGATATTAAATTGATTCTTATTCATGCTGAGATCATACTGTTGATTTGTTTGAGTAATGTTTACTGCATAGTGGTAACGCCCCACTTTATTTGGAAAGATTTATCGAATTTATTTAATAAAAACCACAATAAATTTTTTCGCAAACATTAATTTAATTAAAAATTCAGTGGGCGCTACTCAACCTACCAAAAGCTTTTATCCAAAAATGCTAACACAGCAAATAAATGCAGCATGCACGAATAATAAACCATAAACCAATCTAGCATTCATTAGGTTCCAATTCATAAAAGATAATTCATAATTCCATGTTCCGAAATGACATAACCAAAAAAATTCCAAATTCAACATGAGTTCATGAACTAAGCGGAAGCAAGGTTAATAAAGCAATAATAAATAATATAACCACCACTCGTCATCTCGTCTCGTCACCCGCCAGCTGCTTAACCTGCATCCGTGAAGAGCAGGTGGGAGTGAGTACAGTTAAATATCGTACTCACACTATGCATATGAATAACATAACAATGGTATGGTCGCAGCATGAACATAAACAATGATCACAACATGTCTCATCTCCTAATCAAAATCACACCATTTAACCTTACTCATGTGCACATCTATCGCTAGCCGCAGAACGGGGATTCATTACCCGAAGGCGGGAGTACGTGCCACTGTAACGGACACGGCCTTCCATATGGGCTTACGTACCTCACAAGGGCACGGCCATATCAGGACTTAAAGGAGATTGCCACACGAGGGCACCGTACCGTAACTCGACGGGGACAACCGTACCGACGGCCGTAACAGCTCACATCGATAGGCTACATGTTCACATGCATACATAGATCATACCAAATTTTCCACACAATCACACATATGCATAGATAATTTTAGAATAACAACCCACCTGGATTCGGACTGATGACAGTAATTCAGAATAGTCGTAGGTTGAGGCTTGACTCCTCAAACACCTACATTATGTCAAGATCCTACAATCAATATCGTGACTAAATCGGAAAACACAAAACAGACCTAGTCGAACTTGTTTCGACTAAGTAGTCCGTGAAGTCCTGTGGATGTTGGAACACTAAGACTCGGCACTAAACTCGACCAAACCACATATGGGAGTTCACATAAATCCATCTAAGGATTGACCAAGTGAAACTCACATCAAAACGAAAAGCAAGTCGATTCCCAACTTTCATAAAAATCATGTTCGGAAATAGAAATTATTTAAATCGCATGAAAATAGATGGTCAAGCTACCCTACGAATTAAGCTCTGAAAATTTACCCAAAATTTCATCTTCCAGCAACATGTAAAACCACAAAGTTTCAGCTTTAAACTCAAAATACCCTATTTTATAAAATTCGAACAGTATATCAGCAAAATGGGCACATTAATTCATACTCGGACTTAATGACCGAATCTGAACCTGAAAATTTTACACAACCATATACAGCATGCTAAAGTCCACTTATAAAAATTTCAGCCTTAAATGATAAAACTGCTGCTATTTTTAAAAATTCAAACGAGCAACAGCAGTTTATCGAATTTAAACCCAAACTGAAACAAAACAGACTCTAAAAATTCTCATCTTTTACAAACATGATCAAACACCTAAAATATGTCTCTCAGTATAATTTCAGAATTTTCCATGCAGTAACCGATTTTTAAAAATTCAAACAACACTTCTGCAGAATCAATAAATAAAATATTATCCATACCAAATCAACTCCAAAAATTCTGAAACTTTAACACAACACATATAAGACACAGAGGCATGACATATTCAAATTTCAGCTCATTTCAGTCAGGAATGAATTTATTATGCATTTAACAATATTTTGGACAGAATACAAATTAATTATTAAAAATAGCTACAGGCCTCCAAAAATTATGAAAATTTTACACAAGGCAGAATATGAACAGATAACACATTCCTCAAAACTTCACATCGTTTCGAGCAGCGAGCTATTTTTAAAAATTCGAACATCAAAACAGCGATTAACAAGCTCGACAACTTGACAATTAAATCACAACACACAATTTATCGTCCGAGGCCTTTTCATAAGACCAAGGGCTCGACATTGTTCCAATATCCACCGACTTACACGACTTTCGAGGTCTCGTTCAATTTCTCATAATTGAAGAGATCCTCGAACACTTAAACGACACACATAAAATCACAATTATCACATAGCTCATATCGAACACATTATCACACAAATAATCACATCTCGTAAATCAAACATATACGTAAATAACATAAACGATTTAAACGAGACGGGATCGACTAGATACCGTTCTCGGGATTGATACTCGAAAAGGGAAATCGAACGGCCTCGAACGGCTCTTGGCTCTCGGCTAAGGATCGACCCGTATCTCTTCTCGCACGTACGGGCTGCTCAAAAGAGATTCGAAGGGAAACGGCTGCTCGATAAAAGCCTCGAACGGCTGCCATTCTTCTCGCACGGGCCCGAAAGAGTTGTCGTTGCTGTTCGGGCTACTAAACAAAGGCCGACGGGGACTTGCTGTTACTCGGGTCTCGGGATGGAAGAGCTGCCGCTGCTCGATGTGAACTCACGGCCAGAGGACTGCCGCTGCAATGGTCCGACTTCTGGCTGCTCTCTACCAGAATCATGTGGAGAGGGAGGCTAGCCAGGGTGTCGCTGCAAACGGCTCACGGCTGTGGAGGTTCGCCGGAAAAAGAACTGGCCACGGCGGAGGGCTGAATAGGTGCGACGGCCTGCTGCACGGAGAAGGGTTCGCCGGAAGTCGCAGGGTCGGAGAGAAGAGAGCTCGTCGTTCGCTGAGAAGGGAGTCGCCGGGAAGCACCTCGCGGGGTTGTTGCTGCGCGAACAGGAAACTTGTCGGAGGTGGAGCATCTGGTCGCGGCGGAGGGCTCATGGCGGCGCTGCGAATTGCCGGAGAAGGAACAGGCGAAGGTTGATGGCGGGATGTTCTGATGTGAGAGAGAAGAAAAACGAGTGGCAGCGGGATTTGGGTTCTGAGCGAGAGAGAACGAGAAGACGACGGGAATTTGTGTGCGAGAGAAGAGATTTCTGATCGATCCAGAATAAGGGGCAGATAATGAAAAGTTGCGCGATTCCTTCTGTCCTGTCGTGTGAGGGAGAGATAGCAGTTATCATGAGCTAGGGTTTAAAGATCTTGTCAAAGAAAACGCACACACACGCACAAGGAGAAACCGGGTCGGGCCAAAACTCTTTAAGCTATTTGGGCCCCAATTGTACAATAAAGTGGGCCGGGAATATACGGGCTTAAATGGACCGATAGTACTTGGACAAAAAGGCCAGAATATTTAGCTCCTTTGGGCTGAAAAATAATAAAGCTCGATTCTGGGTTCTCGGGCTCGATTTATTCCGACAATAAAACTGGCTCGGTTGATCCCACGACAATTAATATAAAATTTGGATAATATTTATATATATAATACACACAGTAATTAAGTAACAATAATAAACATTTAGGCATTTAAAGATAATTAGGCATCTAATAATAATAATAATAATAATAATAATAACAATAATAATAATAACGAACAATAGGTAATAATAATATTAATAAATAATAATAAATAATCCTAAAATTATCCATAAATAAACGGGGCGCTACAATTTGATATATAGTCAGTAGTAGTGAATTACTCCTACTGGCTGGCACTCGATGTAGGACCCGAGGGCATTCGATATATAGTCAGCAGTAGTCTATGCGTAGGTGTGCACATGAGTCTTGATTTTGTGACGATCTTATGACGATATTATGACGATCTTATGACGATATTATGACGATCTTATGACGATATTATGATGACAGGAGATGGGGATATTAAATTGATTCTTATTCATGCTGAGATCATACTGTTGATTTGTTTGAGTAATGTTTACTGCATAGTGGTGAGCACTACTTTTTCCTACTGTGCTCATCTCCACCTGAAATTCAAGTTTCAGGTTAAGCGAGGCAGGCACGATGGCGGAGTAGAGCGAGTGGTGGTCGGTCTATAAGACCGGTCTTATTATTGGTTATGCTTCCGCATTTATAAATTCTGGATTTTATGAGTGTGGACTTAGAGTACTATTGCATTTATGAATTTATGAATTTTTGGATTTTATGACTTGAATAATGTTAAGGAGATGCTCCTTAGAATTTATAAATGTTATTGAAACCCAATTTGGGTGACTTATGAATTTTGGAAAACCCGTTTGGGAGTTAGTAAAATTGATGATTGATGATTGATATTGATAATCGATTCAGTATTGAGAAATTGGATAAGTATTGAAGTTTGTTTTGAAAATGAGTAGCGCCCCAGGTGTTTTGAAATAAATTTGAAAAAATTTATTCTGATTTTCGGCAAATAAAAGTGGGGCGTTACAGTGATATATGTGAATTAATTGTGTACGGACGCAGCGCATAATAGATTAGAAATGCAAATAAGTGATTGTTTGCAGGTATTCTTGAATCCGACTATTATGGCCCGCATGTTTGTGTGCTTTTAATTCATGTATGTCATTTTATAAGCCTCGGACATGTCGAGGAGTTTTTTTTTTGGGTTGGTGAATGCTTGTAATAAATTATTCGCGCGGTGGGACACCGCATAGTTTACTGCTTTCATAGAAAACTCATGTACGACTCCTGCGCGGGTCATAGGATGAATTATGTAATTGTTGTTTTATATTATTCATTATTGATCCGGCGGACGTGAACCAACCTCGACGGGGCGAGGCGATAAACGCGTAGACGGAAGCCATGGTGATGATCCAATGGCAACTTTCCCGGAGATGACCTATTCAAAATGAAGAGTGGAGTCACTGAATGGGTGTTCCAATTCCTGAAATGGAAGACACATTCAACAAAGGACAGGATTGTGTTTCTCCGTAATATTGGAGATTGATTAATGGCCATGATAGTTGGATTATAGTTCCTAGTTTATTATTGCCTATTAATCATGCATGCTCTTATGTGATATAATTGCTCTATGTGCAAGTTAAATTGTTAGAGGCATGATTTATAAAATCCCTAAAATAAAAAATTATATTAAGTGTGTAATGGGTTGAAATAAATTACATCCAAGGCCTCCATTATAGGTTTGTTAGTGAAGTGATTTAAATCGAGCTCATAGGACGTTTTATTTCACAGTTCACAAGGACAGATCTCCTTCGGGATGGTAATAGCGAGCTATTACAAAAGAGTACGGGTCATCCACAGATGAACGTATTATTTTGGCAGTAAACTTGTTACCAATTAATGGGTTACACTTAAAGTGCAAATTAAAACGATATTCCCACAGGAAAAGGTTGTTTTTATTTCAATAAGTTCCTTCTTCTAATAAAGAACAAGGGACACATTGACTCAGTGCGCTGGCCAAAGATGAACCGACTATTAATTAAGTATTGTTTGGATGGTATGTTAATTAATGGGATTAATCCCTCCTCTTGTGATTACTTGAACCGTAGACGTCCATACTCCGTGGCCTACGGGGATTCGGTGTTTTGAGGTGTCGGTGAATTTATTCAAATGTTGTTTTGAAGGGTTCAATATTTAATGTTAAATTCAAAAATACTTGACTGAGTAAAGACTATGTTTGCATGATCCCAGGAATTCAAAATGTCTTTTAATCCATTGTCCGTAATTCTCAAAGATAATTTACTTGTGCAAATATGATTAGAAATATAACTTGGATAGTGTCTTATTTTCGTGAGGAGTACAAGCTGAAATGCAAGTGTATCCGGTATAAGCAAAATGGACATATGAAGATGAACTGTCCTATTCTTAAGACAAGAAAGGTAAATCTAAATTCACTAGAAAGTCGAAACATTTTTAATGGTGTTATCCATCAGTACCTGGTGAATAGATACGTAACCACTAAATATGTAAAAAGGTTCCAGGAAACCAATCGACAAGTGATAGGTAGATTACCATCTAGAATGGGTTTTGCTACGAAAGTGGCGACTATTGCAGTGGCAGTTCTCTATAGAAATTTTGGTTTATGAGTGATTGTCTTTATGTGCCAAGTCTTAGAAAGAACTCACCTTCAGTTTCTAAATTCTATATGGATGTTACGTTTGCTGGTTTGAAAAGCAAAACGTTTTATCCATTTGGTACAAGGTAGGACAGTTTGTAAACTCAAAGGAACAAAAAATATCTCAGAATGAGTTTTCTATAGAAATTTTGATTTATGAGTAATTGTCTTCACGTGCCAAGTTTAGAAAAAAACTCGTGTTCAGTTTCTAAATTGGATATGGGTAAAAATGCGACGTTTTATCCATATGGTATGTGGGTAGACAATTTATAAACTCAATGAGCCAAAATATCTCACAGGTGCAGTTGATGAAATAAATAGCACATCGACTAGAATCAATAAAAAGAAAGGTCCTTCAATGAATGAACCATACATTATTTTTGGCATCTAGTATTTGGGAATTTTAGCAATAGTAGAATTCAAAGGTGGATAGCCACTGAACTTATGGGTTCTTTGGGAATTGATGAAACTATCTGACCTACGAATTATACTTAGTAGCTAAAATGACATAAATGACCTTTTGTAGGTCAAGGGATTTAGAAGCCAAACATATGTTAGGATTAATTCATCCGATTTGTGAAGTTCTATGATTTTTAGGACAAAAAGGTAGTTTTGAATATTTTTCTTTGAAGAAATTTGTTCAAAACTGGGTACATTAAGTGACATTCCATAAGCTTAAGTACATCAAAAGAGTGCAATGGCAGTTATGGTAAAATGTCGAGATTAATGTATCAGTGGCATTACGATTGAAATCGTAGTGACTAATACCTTTTGGAAAGTCATGGAAATACTTGTTGGATGTTGAGATATGGTCTCAACAGGTTGCATCTAGTTCATCGGAACGGGACGATGTAACTTGACGAAGGAAAATGTCTTTTAAGTAGATTGGTTATGTCAAGAATGAGTTATTAAGAATTTCATTTTTTTTTTTTTTTCGTGTTGGAGATGTGCAAATAGCAGGGTAAGTTCTGAACATAGCTCCATATAAGTTAGTAGTCATTACTCTGAATGAATTATAGACGAAGGCATAGGCCAGTCAGAAATACATTCAGATTCAGAGTGTTTCGGCACACGTGCTGGAAAGGATGATACTAATAGGATTGGAAAGGTTGTTCGGAAAATAAGCTATTTATGGGATACTTCATAGTAACGAGAAATGAGTGGATTATTTTATAGTACTAAAAGTCAGAAGGTGATCGTTAGTACAAATGCCTGATTTTTAGAGGAATACTAAGTAATAAACCACAAAACCCATTTGTAGAATTGTTTTGAGGAAAGATAAAGGTGAATGTTCTACTTTGTTACCAAGTGTACAAATGTGATACCACAATAAAGACTGCAACTCGTATTTTGTGCTATACACTTTTGCAGAGGGAACCTCGTTGTAGTGGGAGGGTTGCAGAACAACTCCATGAAATCGTGACAATGAGAGAGTATTGGAATCGGTCTCTAGCAAACACGAGATCATGATATTCATGTTTTGAGAAAAGTCCCGGACTTAGTCTCTAGTAAACTTGAATTCATCCCTAGTTATACAATGAGTCGATCTAAGACAAAGATGTAGAAACTTAGCAAAGTTGTAATGATTTCTGATTTGGAGTCGTGGACTCTAATCAGATCTGGGTTCTTATAGAATTACCTAGTAGCATATGGGCTATCGAACGAAATCTATAAGTGAAGACTTTAGTACAAGGCTTCCTGTGAAATAACAAACTCAGAAAGAATGGGGTCTATTAAGAGTAAGTTTTTTCACCGGTAGCCATGTTTAAGTCTATATAAATGTAAGGCTTGTTGAAAAATAGTAAACTCAGAAAGAATGGGATCTATTATGAGTTAGACTTTTCACAAGTAGCGAAATTTACAGCTGTTGTCGCTCATATGAGTTATGAGATTAGGCAAAGTGGATGTTAAGACATTTTCCTTAACCGGGAGTCTTGTGGGAATATCCATGAGCAGCAACCAAGAGTGTTCATTACAAAAGGGCTAAGAGCATCTAGTCACTAGACCGAAACAGTTCATTTATGGATTATAATGAGTTGAACATTTGGTTGATAAGTTCGAATCGTGGATTCGATTATTCAACAAATGAGCATTGTGAGTGGCGCAATGGAAGCGTGGTGGTATTTTTGTACTATGTGTTGACAACATCTTGATCACTGGAGACAGTGTGAGAGTGTTGAAAGACACAAGGGTATGGTTATCCAAGTAGTTGGATATGAAGGATTCGGAAAATATTCTTGAGATTGAGGATCACAAGAAAGATATGTTGTGATTATCCCGAATTTCATTATCCAGATACTATCATAAGGCTCATTCGAAATTTGCATGACACAAAGGCAGTTCCTTGTCCTCGGCAAAAGGAAGCCTAGTATGTGCCATGTGGTAAATGAGACTTGATGTCTATTATTGCCAAGGGCATAATGAGTAGATATCGAAGTAATCCTAGACATGAGCAATTGGTTAAAGGTAGAACATATGATCAAGTTCCGTAAAAGGGATAAAGATAATATGTAGGGTTACCAAACGAGCCATAAGCAACCTATGGGTTACAAAAGATTATCTAATCAGGACATGAACAAACAAGTAAAAGCCACCTTATGGTTTGTGTTCACTTGTGGGAGCCAAGCAGAATGGAGGAATATCAAGCGGTAATACGTTGAAAATTCCACCACAAGAAACTCAGTACGTCCCTTCCCAAAATGCGAGCGACGTTGAGATTGGATTCGCCATTGAACTAAAAATGTGAAACCTTGTCAGACCAAGTCAGATCACCATTTGTTTGTGATGACAGTTGGTGCAGTTACAGGCAGAGAGGTATCACTAGTTCATAAAGCAAGTGGCACATAGAGCAAGTACACCAGTTGCAAAGGAATGCGACAGGGTGGATGTTTGTCGCCTAGTTACGTAAGGAGACTTCGGTAAAATCCTTTTAGGATTGGCTTTTCGGCGAAAGCGGATGATGGCCATGTTAAAGGTTTGGGAGTCGGATGTATGGCAGAAAGGACAACAATCCTTTAAGAATTAGATTGAAAGAAAATTGTGGTTAGTGATAGCCATGAGCTTATTAAGCATAAGTGGGAGATTGTTGGATATGCTGTAAAAGCTTGGCGTTCAGATATGAACAATTTCATTTTGATCTGGCAATCATGTTTCAATCAAAGTACATATGCTTGCAGTTTATTTATTTATGCAATCATACTCCTTGTCTTACTTTGAGATAGTGTGGTTCGTGGTGTCTCGAACAGAAAGGTCACCTATCGGTTCCTTGTAAGACTAAATTATTTGTTCACAGTCTAGACTGGCAGTGAGACCCCACTTGGAAAAAGACTGTAGTGTGTTCTTGATTCAGTTGATCTTGACTGGAGAACTACACTAGAACTTATGTTAAGTATTGAACAGGACCGTGGAAGGCAAAGATTATGAGACTCAGTGATCGTTGTTGTAATCTAGACATTCAGTGATTGATGCGTTCTCTAAAGCTGTAAGATAATATAAAATAGGCATATATATTTATTACTTATTTATTTGATTTACCAAGGGTGATTCCTATTTTTTTAGGATGATATACTCGGTATTTTGATAAACAAGAATATTTATATAGTGTGCTATTATAAATTATTTACGGTCACTATATTCCAGTGCGCTGGATTGATGACGTCCCCGAAATGAGCTCAGGAAGGAATATTATGTCAAGCCCTACAGGCGGATGTATTCCGACATAATGATTAATGATCTGAGTGGTACTAGTTTCGGAAATGAATAATAAGTTGATTAATTATTTTGTCAGTAATTTAATTAATCAATGGACGTTATATCTTAAACATGGGGAGGTAAATCGATCAATCAGATTAATAATATTAATCAAGTGGAGGTTTGATTTAATTGATTAAATTGGAGCCAAATGGGGAGAGCAATAATAATATTCTAGTGGGATATATTATTATTTAATTTTATTAAGATTTTAGGAATTAATTTTATTCCATATTTAATATTCCATGAGATAGGGAATATTCCTTCTAGAATATTACCTAGGGTTAGGAGACTTGAGAGTCTTCTAGTAGGTGATGTTAGGAGAAAGGAATCATGACATAGTGGGATTAGCTTATGGAGTAGAATTAGGATTCCTTAGCCTAATGAGATAAGCCCATATTAAGGTCCCTAATGGAGCCAATAAATACACCATGTCCCAACCTCTTGAGATGTGCAAGAGAGACTCGATTTTAAGGTTCCTATAAGGAAGAGAAAAATCATGTTCTACATATATTTGAGAGTAGGGAGATTCAATTAATTGCTCCACCAAGATTAATTGAAGTAGGTGTTTTAGGTAATCCATTAAAAAATTTTAAGGTGATATTTTATCAAACCTTAAACATCTAAATATTCCGGCCAATCCCCGCCGCCTTCCACCGCCGCCGGCAAAAGCCGCCAGAATTTTTCCAGTCACGCCCAGGTCAAGGATGATATACAATGACACGGCTTGTCTAATTTTTTATAATCCAAGCGCGCGGTGCAGTGGTGACCGGTGCTCTCTTTCGTGCGAGGGATCTCCGGTTCGACTCCTCTCCTCAGCATTTTGTTTCTCCAGAGAGAAAAGAGCACAGGCCGAGCAGCCCGATGCAAGCCCGCGAGCAAAGTACCAGCCCAGCTTCACTTCGCGCGGCCAAACAGCGACATAGCGAGGCCCAGTTCGTGTTGTAGCGGCCCAGCGAGCTTCTAACTAGCCCAACTCGAGTCCAGCGGCTACCAAGCGGTCCAGATGCACTCAAGTCCGGTCCAGCTCGCATCAAACCGGTCCAACATGTTCCAAAGCCTCGGTTTGAGTCCAAGATGGTTTCCGAGCGATCCGAGGAGTTCGGTTCACATACCGAAGGTCCGTGGCGATCCGTTCGTGATTCAACACTCGACTAGAGTCGACAAAGGCCAAACCCTTCAACTGATTGGGTTGTGGTAGACAGACGATCTCCATCAACGGAAATCAGAAACGACTCAGAGTCGGCAAAAATTTTAAACCGTAAGTCCTAATCCTAACTATAGATTCCGTTGCGTTAGGATTTATTATTCAATAGATTTGAATATGCACATTGCCGACGTTCCTAATAGAACCCAACAGGTGTCACTTTCCTCGACGACCTTTCTTCGAATGTAACTAAGTGGAAGTCGAAGTTTGTGTTTTTATTCGACCTGCTTCTGGTAAATACCCTTACCCGAACTCTTGGATTACCTCCAAGGTCAAACAGAATAAACGGTCACGGTGCCCCAAATTTGAGTCGATGCTGGTCGAGCTCAATAAACACACTTACAAAGCTCGTCCGTTGATCAAAGAGTTGTCCCTTCTTAATATGTCGGCCTCGTTGTCGATGAGGATATTCCTCGTCTCGACGACCCTCGTAAGTCGGATCTCCATGCTTTCTTTACTTGAAGTATTTATGCCGATATGACTGACACTTTTGATACTTATTCGCAGATTCCGTTCTTGCTCGCTTTGAGAAGTCGAAAAGCGACGGGAAGTCCGTCGCTCGACCTACCCCTCCGAAGAAACCCGACGGCGGTTCGGGGTCGGGTGTGAAAGACGTTGTTAGTGTTATATACTGAAAGCTTGACTTTGCGTGTTATTACAAATTTACCCTTTATGAATGAGAATCATGTTAGATTAAACAAGTTCTAAGTTCTGTTGTTCTGCACTTAGATAGGGTGGGTCGTCATCGGGCGAACCGAAGATCACTCTATCAGTCACTTGCAAACAAGAATAGTTGTTCACAACCTAGATGGACATGAACACCCCATCCGAACGGTTGTAGTGTCAACTGTACAGTTTGTCTTGACTGATTAGTTGCACTAGTACATTTATGTATTGAACAGGATCCCAGAGAGGAGAAGTTCATTTTATACTGATCGTCGTAAATGAACTAGGCTGTAGTGCCCCGTTTATTTGTGGATTATTTGAGAATATTATTATTGTTTTTATTGTTATTATTATTATTCTCGTGATAATATTTATATATTTTTTTCTTGAATGCCATAATATTATTAATTGCCAAATGTGATTAAATGCCAAATGTCTAATTGTCTAATTGATTTTCGTGATTTATTAAATTATTAAATGTGAATAATATGTATTAAAAATATGTAAATATATTTATTATGCGGTTCTTTTTATCGTGCGTTTGAATTTATATCGGGCCCGAGAAATTTTCGTTGGAACCGAAATCGAGCCCGTGAGCCGATTTATTTTGCGAACCGACCCGTGAGCCGATTTAATTGTCGTGAATCTAACCCGCGAAGCGGCCCAAAACCCACTTGGCCCAGCTTTGAACCCGGCCCACAGCTCAAGGACCGGCCCATTAGAATTTTTCCCTTGCCCCTTTGTTTTTCGCGTGTACTCATGAGTGTGTGGGAATTAATGTGTATCAAGACTACATTATTTTAACCTAATTATATGTTATTTTATTCCTCTTCCTCTCACACGCTAACTCACGATCCCGCAGCCATCTCTTTCTTCTCCCTCAGCACTCAATCTTCTCGCTCTCTTATCCTCTCTCAACGGGAACCATCATCGTCTTCATCTCGATTTTCTTCTTTTTTTTTCGGTTCCTATTTTTCCCAACGAACAACCCTGCACGATCACCATCTAATCACCTTCGCTCGATCATCATCGTCCTCATCACCGGTAACAGCACCTCACGCAGCGGCCCTCTGGCGACCCCTGTGCGTTTTTCCGGCGAGTTCGAGCCAGCCCGCGAGCCCCGATGACCGTGAACCTTCCGTCGACCAGCGTTTCGGCACTCAGGACCTCCGCGAGCCACCGTCCTCGATCATCGCCGCCGCCTCTGTTCACGCAAGCACCTCCGGCGAGTTCGTTTTTTTCCTTCGAGCAGCAACGTCCGGCGACCTAACAGCAGCGACCCATCCCTTCTCAGCCGCTGCAGCACTTCCTTCCTCTCGAGACGACGCTTGCCATCGAGCCCGTTCGAACCCTTCTCGCCCGATTCCCGAGAACTGTATCGAGTCTCGACTCTTCGTCTTTTTATTCGGCGATTATGTGTCGTGTTGTTCGCGATTTATGTGTTTAGGTGCTGTTATCATGTTATATGGAATTGAGAAGCGATATGGTTTTATGTGATATTATCGTTCATTATGTTATATTGTCGTAATTTTGATGTGTAACTCGTCGATTCGTGCGAATCGAGCGAGGACTAGTCGTGCGTGATTAGTTGCTGTAGATTTAGGAACTTAAGATTATTTCGAACACAAGTGCGCTGACCTTGTGTCGATTGGAGGTGTATAATTGCCGTTATTATTTTTCCAAGTTCTTATTGGCTATTTCAAATGAAAAATTCACTATAAATCGAATACTAGTCCGATTGCCTTGAAATTTTAGGAGCAGCTGTTTTTGATAAATATGTAGTTGCTGTAAAATGTTCGTGATTTTTAAAGGTGTTTAGCTATTTTTAAAAATTAAATTGTTTTCTGTTCAGTTTCTTGTAAAATGCATAAGTAATTTTGTAGCGTTCTTTTATGGCCAATTTTCGAGTATGTTATGTTTCAGGCATGATTATATGTGGTGTAAAATTTTTAGAATTTTTAAACTAGGTTTGATAGAGTTAGCAATTTGTTTTGTGATTCTACCCGAATTTATTTTAATTATGATAAATTGTTCTGAAGTTGAAAAATTCTGAAAATTTGTGGAGATTCTGATTATATGATGTTTAGCATGCTGTAAAAATTTTAGAATTTTTGGAGTTCAGTTATGATCGGTTCTGATATAATTGTGATATTTGGCTGATTGTGGTTTTAATTTTATAAAATTATTATCCTGAGTATTGAAGGCTGGAAAATTTATGTGATGTTGTTCATATGCTGTAGTATTTTAGATAAAAATTTCATAGCCTGAATTGTCCAGTATCATGTGCTTTTAATTTAAAATTGTTTTTGCTGAAAAACTTGTTTGAATTTTATAAAATTATGCATAAGGAGTTTGAAGCTGAAATTGGGTGATCTTACTTAGAACTGGGATGTGAAATTTATGTTAAAGTTTCAGAACCTAACTCATTGATTTGATAAGCCTTCTAATTCAAGTGTGAATTTGAGAAATTATTTTTCTATGTTGAAATGTGTTAAGTGTTGATGACCAAATGTGCCATGTGTTTTGCTTGTGGCTCGTTTGTTGTCTTTCACTTGCTTTTGTGTGAACTCGAATATGTGGTTTGATCGAATCTAAGTCCTAGTGTTCCCATATCCACAGAACTTCACGAACCACTTGGTCGAACCGAGTTCGGCTAAGTCAACTTGTGAATTTGCTACATAGCTCTAGATTAAAGTGTTGACTTTAGTATCTGGACTTAATGTTGGTGTCGAGAGGTGTTGAACCTCGCCTCGTCTCGAGATTTGTGATTTGAACTGTAGCTGCTATCAGGTGGGTACATTTATGATGTATTCCATATTTATCGCACTTAATATTTCGTATAAATGCTTTGTTTTGAAAAATGATGTATGCGTGAGAACCCTAGTCTAAGTGTCCCGTATGTTAGTGCCTTTGAGGAATGCATAAACAGTGAGAGGTCATCGGCCCGTAGATTCGGAGAGGTGACGCCCAGGTCCGTATGATATTCGTGAATGGGAAAAACATCTCTACTGTCTCCTGGAAAGGATCCCAGGCCCGTAGCCATTCGGTGATGGGAAGGTTTCCACTTACTTCTTTGTCGTGTGTGATCGGAAGGTTGTTGTATGTACATAGGAGGTTTGCGATAGGGCCAAGTAGGGAGTTAGACTGTTGGATTCTATGCATACTGAATACTATGGTTATGATCGTTTAAAATGTTATGCGAGATATACTGTGCGATAATGGTGAGCTTGTTGGTTATGCTCACCCCCATTATTTTCTTTGTTGTCTTCTCTCTTCCTTTGTTCTAGGTTGAGACGAGCTGGAGGCGGTGGCGTAGGACGAGCGAGATGGTGGTCATTATGTGTTGAAATCTTATGCTTCCGCATGAACTTGTTATTTATTTATTTGCTATCGTACTTTGGATTATTTATTTCGTCATTTTTGAACTATGTTGGATTTCGTTTGAACCTTCATTTCATGCTAGTCGTTTGGGAATGATTTTGAAATTTATGATTATTTGAGATTGTTTTTGACAGCTTGAGCATGTGTAGGTTCATTGAATTGATTGATTGGGTGTGTTCATTTGTTGTGGTTAGTAAGTATCGCCCGTTTCTCGATAAATGTTTTAACTTGGATAAAAAAAATATATATATATATATATATAACCCTGATTTTTATTAAATAAATTTGGTAAATTCTTTAAAATAAAACGAGGCGTTACAGTTTGGTATCAGAGCCAGTCTTGCTTTTCTGTAGACTGGTTCATATGTGAATAAGTGTTTAATGACCATTCGACCACTCGCTTCGTCACGCCACGCCAGCTCAAGGTATGAGTTTTATTGTTTTGATTATTATCGATATCGTGATTATGGTTTGTTCTTTTATTGGGGCTTAGGAATTTACCCTCCGTTTATACGGACTTGAACTCTAGTGGTGTAGGGTTAAGTGCCGACTTTAGAGATGTTTGTTGTGAGTTTTCGGGTTGGTGTTATCAAGTTAAGTTTGGTCTATAGCAGTACACTCGTTATGAGTTTCTGTTTAGTACCATCGAATGAGAATCATTCGTAAGCCATCTCGAAAGAGAAGGCTTAAGTAAAGGGAACAGACAACCGAAGGAGTCTCAGGTGTGTGGATTATTCGGAAGTCTGTGACTATTGTGGATAGAACTATTAGACGTGTGTAGAACTCTAGATTTTGAACCGGGAGTGGAGTCTATCCACCATTGAATGATTTTGAACTCTAGTGTTTCATAGTGAACTCTAGATTCCTTATATTTTTTTTAAATTTTGTTTTGGGTGTTAAACTTTCCCGGCTTGTTCAATGTAGAACCATGGCCACTCGTAATTGCAATGCTCGCAACCGTCAACAAACCCCACCCCCATCACCACCTCGCCAGCAGGCCCCTCCGGCCATGGATTTTCCCCAACTCATTGTCTAGTTTCAGAGCATGCATGCGCCCACTTTCTCAGGGAGCGAGGCCCCCACTGCTGTGCTTGAGTGGATGAAGGAGCTTGATAAGATTTTTGCTGTGCTTCCTCTTCCCGATAGACAACGAGTAGCCCTCGCCGCCTTCCAGATGAAGGCAGATGCTTCCGACTGGTGGGTCGACCACTGGGCTCGGACGCCAGAGGCTGAGCTCAATGCCCTCACCTGGGAGAAGATGAAGGCAATGGTTCGTAGAAAGTTCCTTCCCCAGAAGTTTTGGGATCGCATGGAGCACGAGTTCTACCATCTTCAGCAGGGCAGTACCAGCGTGGACGACTACATCCGCACTTTCACCCGAATGTGCCTCTTTGCTGGTGATTCTGTGAACACCGATGAGAAGAAAGCCAATAAATTTCTGAAAGGGCTGAATATGAGAATCCGTGAGCTAGTTGGGAGTCACGGACTGATGTCTTCTGCCGACACCGTCAGTCGGGCTCAGAGAGTGGAGAGTTTTCTCCTTCCGGCAGATCTTGTTCCTTCTTCTTATCATGCTGCTCAGCCTGCCCAGGCTGTATCTCCTCCCATCCCGCCTCTGTCTTATCAGCCGCCGCTAATTGCTCAGGCGCCTTATCCGTATCCAGTTCCGTATGCTTTAGCTCCCCCGTCCTCTAGCTCTGGAAAGAGGAAGAATGATCATCCGAACCGCAAGAAAGGCAAGCGCAATAACCATGGGCCACACCAGCCTCAGCAGCAGCTTGTGGCACAAAATACCCAGCCTATCCGCCAGTTTCCAGCAGGACCACCGCCGTGTGGAGCATGCGGGCGAGTCCACAAGGTCAACATGTGTCGAGCTATCGACATAACTTGCTTCAACTACCAGAGGAAGGGTCATTACTCCCGTCACTGCCCAGAACCGCGAAGGCCGGATCAGCATCAGCAGCAGCAACAGCCCAGACAGCCCCCGCCTTACCAGCAAGGGACAGGAGGCCATGGCCGCGTCTACACCATCACCCACGACGAGGCAGCCAACAATGCAGGTACCATGTCCGGAATGTCTTCGATATCCAATATGCCTGTTTTCCTTTGCTTATTGTGTCTTGAGCAATTCTTTCAAATTTTTCTTTCCCCGATGTTTTGAGGCCCTACCTGTCATAATGTTTACCAAGTCGAGGCATAGGTTAACTTGAGAATACCTTAGCTTCGATATAGACGGCGATTAATTTCTTTCGTGATTTATTTTAAAGTGGTGTGCGTGAAACCTTTTAAGGAGGGTAGTCAAGCCTGATGCAGAGCCGTTTTCGTTTTCGTGTTGTGTCCATCGTAATTCTTCGAAACTTCCGTTCTTCTCCCTTCGGAATTTCAAGAGTTACTCTTGTATTTCTTTGACTTTTGGCAACCCTCTGAAAACTCTAGTATTTGATTTGTTTGGAGTCTTCATTTGAGAAATTGCAACCTTATATATTAATTAAGACAAGTACTTTCGTTTTACCGCTTGTCTTATATCGTTTCTTTCGATTTTGGCGATGCCATTTCAGTCTGGGTACTTCATTCATATTCGGATCGAATAGTCATGTTTTATTTTATCGTTGATGACCTATATTCGAGACGCGATCGAGACGAATCAACCAAGGAGGCTTCGTGATGAGATCCATAAACGTGAAAAGCTTAGCAGAGTAGAGATTGAGCTCATATAGGACTGCCGGCACGATTAGCTACCGGAGATAGAGCTGGCGTGATGGCCGACACTATTAGTCGGAAGAGTCATGCGAGCTGACCATCTTCATTATTCGGAAATGACGGCTGAGTTGGGATGATTCCTAGCTGAGGATGCCGATACTCGTCTTCCTTAGGAGATCCTTCCATAACTCTAATATATGTTATTCGCTTGAAGTTGTATGGTTCGGGGAACGATGTGATGATTTGGAAGCCCTGAACCATCGGAGTTTGTCGATACCTAAATACTGGGGGATGAAGTCTTTGTTATATCCTAATGTTGGTCGTTTTGTGGAAACTTTTCCTTCCAGGCTACCTCAGATAGTGTGAGCTTTGAATTAAAGTAATTCTTTTCTGCACCTCGAACCGAACGCCGACGCTGACTGGGTGTAGTCACGCGAAGTGGTTGTCGAGCATGCGAGCCTGTGCTGAGAGACGTGAGGCACTGCAGGGCCGATCGTTGACTCGCACCCTCACGCGCCGCCGGAAGCTCCCAGGCTGCAAAGTTTCGTTTTGATCTGTTTGCATCCGTTTGATCCGATTTTGATCTGATCTTGTTCGTGCAACCCAAGACGTGATTTGCAGTCAATCAATTGCGGTCAACCATTCGTGGTCATCCAGATCTACATAAATTTTAAGCCGTAAGTTCTCTACATCAAACCTTTAGATCCGCTGCGCATAGGTTTACGTTTGCTATTGAATTCGTGACTTGTACATAACGAGATCCTCACAGATCCCAACCAGTGGTATCAGAGCACTTGGTTAATTCGTTTTATACAAAGTTCGAACTTTTACGGCTTTATTTGATAAGATGTGTTCAAACGCAGCCATATATTAGATTATATTTGCATAACTCGGTTTTGCAGGATAAATAGTTAATCCACTATTATGGCTGACTATGTGTTTGATGAATGTTGTTGGATGTGATGTATGGTTTTAAATTTGTTTTTAAAGCCTCGAACATGTCGAGGAATTTATGGATGAATGTTTGTAATAATTATTCGCCCGGGGGTTGACCGGATAGATTTAATTATTTGTTTAGAAAACATGTACATCCATTCGTTTGATCTAGGATCGAATTATGTGATTTTATAAATTATATTTTTCGTGTTGTGATCGTGTGTTGATGACCGGGAGATCACAAGAGATCAACGAGCCTCGAGGAATAAAAAAAAAAATCGGATTTCCGACCACCGGCGGGCGATGGCCAGAGGCGACAGTGGCTTGCAGGAAGGTGGAGAGGTTTTGCCTTGATGTCCAAGCAGTACAAGATCAACCAGGATTCTATTGCTTAAAGGAGTTCCAGTTGAACAGGGAAAGAACTGTCATAGTTTCCTTGTTTACGGAAACTCAATATTTAATGGCCATAATAGTGGATTTATTTATTTAATTAACTAAATTTATTATGCCATTAAATTATTATATATGCATGTTAAGTAATTATGTTCTTGCATGGGATTAATTTAGTATTGCAAGATTAATTATGCATGTTAATTAATTATGTAATGCATAGGATTAATTTAGAATTGTGTCAATAAATTATGCATGTTAATTAATTATTGCATTGGCATGAATTAATTTAAAATTGCATAAATTATTGAACATGTTAATTAATTATTGCATTGACATAGATTAATTTAGAATTGCATGAATTAATATGCATGTTTATTAATTATTGCATTAACATAGATTAATTTGGAATTGTATAAATAGTTCAAAATCTTCATTAAAATAATACTAAGTTTGAGAAGGGATTTTAAATTAAAGTTAATTGTAAAATTCCTAAGGCCTCCATTTCTAATTTGTCGGTAAATCAATTAATTGCGGTTATGGGCTCCCCCACGGGTGACATTGCTAAAATTAATTGTAGAAAATTACCAGGACAAATTTCTAAAAATAGACGGTTAGAGAAAATCTTATGAGAGCGTACGGGCTTCCCCTCGGATGACGTATAATCAAATTTGACGACCTTTGGACCGAAAAATGGGATTCACTTAGAATGCGATTAAATTTATTAACCCCCCTCGGGGTCCCTGAATTCTATTGCATGGCCAAATGAAGACCCACTATTATTTTCGTTCGTCATGAATTTGGTTTTGACTTATGGAAATTAATGGGCCTTAGAAAAGCCCTTCTATTACAAAATGCGAGTTTGTAGGGCGACCCTCGTAGCATGCATTCTCACAAGGTGTAATAGATGTCGGTGGATTTAAGTTAATGTTGTTTTGAGGATATCAATATTAACAGTTAAATTCGAAAGTGTTTAATCTGTAAAATTTATGTGCATGATTCTCAAGATATTCATCATGTCGTTCAATCCGTTGTCAGTCATTCTAAAAGAAAATCA
The DNA here is from genome assembly GCA_008636005.1 of Striga asiatica. NCBI lineage: Eukaryota > Viridiplantae > Streptophyta > Magnoliopsida > Lamiales > Orobanchaceae > Striga > Striga asiatica. The sequence goes on along the minus strand of BKCP01005583.1, from coordinate 311,249 downwards.
GCTTACTGGTCCTAATTACATTGATTGGAAGAGGAACTTAGACATAGTGTTGACTGCTGAGGGTTATAAGTTTGCTATCACTGATGCTTGTCCGGCGGTGCCGGCGGCTGATGCTCCTGAGCAGGAGAAAGAGGAGTATGCTCGGTGGAAGAAGGCTGATGAGATGGCGAAGTGTTACATTCTGGCTTCTATGTCGAATGTTCTTCAACATCAGCATCAGTCTAAGGACACTGCAGCAGATATACTTCTCAATCTCAGGGATCTGTTCGGACATCAGTCTAGGGCTGCTAGGCAAGAGGCTTTGAGTGCTCTGATGAGTACGCGCATGGCCGAGGGCACACCCGTAAGAGAGCACGCCCTTAGGGTTATGGCGCAGCTCAATGAGCTTGAGGTTATGGGAGGTTATATTGACGGGGAAACCCAGGTTGATATTATGCTCCAATCTCTGCCGAAGAGTTTTGATCAGTTCCGGTTGAACTACAACATGCACATGATGCATATGGCTCTTCCAGAACTGCTTGCAGAGCTAGAGTCGGCAGAGGCCTTATTCACTCGGGCACCTCAAGTGCTAGTCACCGAGCAGGCTGGACCTTCAAGGCCTCACAAGGGCAGGAAGAGAAAGAAGTCTGCAGGAAAGGCGAAGGCACATGATGCTCCAGTTTACCAACGACCGGCCCCTCAAGGTGTGGCAAAGAATCCGAAAGGAAGATGCCACAAGTGCAACAAGTCAGGACACTGGAAGGTCGACTTCCCTCTCCTCAAGAAAGGTAACTCTCTCTTTAATGTCGTAGGAACATGTTTAGCGGTTGTATCTACCAGAACCTGGTGTGTAGATACTGGAGCCACTGATCATGTCTGCAATTCTTTGCAGGGGTTCCAGGAAACCAAGCGACTTAGGGAGGGAGAGATCACCGTCTACATGGGCAATGCTACGAAAGTGGCGGCTGTTGCAGTGGGAGACGTTACTTTATCGTTTGATAGTAGTAGTTTGGTTTTGAGAAATTGTCTTTATGTTCCTAGCTTTAGAAAGAACCTTGTTTCAGTTTCTAAACTCATTATGGATGGTTTTTCAGTTTCGTTTGATGACATGGTTATTATTCGTTTTGGAAATCGTTTCATATGTTGTAGTTCATTAGTTTGCAATTTGTATGTTCTCAAACCAAACTCTCCCACAGTGTAACATAATGAATTGAATAATGTCATAACTACATCTAAAAAGAGGAAGGAGTCTTCGTAGATGAATCAAGCATATCTGTGGCACCTTAGACTTGGGCACATCAACCTTAGGAGGATTTAAAGGTTAGTGGCCAGTGGACATCTTGGTCCATTGGAAGAGCACTATCCAACTTGCAAACCCTGCCTGGAAGGTAAGATGGCCAAGAGGCCGTTTACGGAAAAGGGGTATAGGAGCCAAGAAGTTCTAGGTTTGATTCATTCTGATTTGTATGGTCCTATGTCGATCCAGGCTAGAGGAGGTTTCGAGTACTATGTGTCTTTCATAGATGATCACTCGAGATTTGGGTACGTTTATTTGTTGCACCGCAAGTCTGAATGCTTTGAGAAATTCAAGAAGTATCGGGCAGTTGTGGAGAAGCTTCATGGTAAATGTATCAAGTCACTTCGTTCTGACGGAGGTGGCGAATACCTCTTTGGAGAGTTCAGCACATACTTATCGGAAGCTCGGATTGAATCCCAACTGACTGCACCCGGCACGCCCCAACAGAATGGGGTTGCAGAGCGAAGAAATAGGACTCTTATGGAGATGGTTAGGTCTATGATGAGTTATTCGAGGTTACCAGATTTGTTTTGGGGTTTGGCATTGGAAACGGCATCGTATATTCTGAACATGGTTCCATCGAAGTCAGTTGACACTACCCCTTATGAGATGTGGAAAGGGCGCAAACCCAGTTTCTCACAGTTTCGAGTTTGGGGTAGTCCTGCACACGTGTTAGTGCAGGAACCTGGCAAGTTGGAAAAACATTTGGAAGCACGAGTTTCCGTAGGCTATCCCAAGGGAACGAAATGGATTATTTTATAGTCCTGAGGATCGGAAGGTGATCGTTTCGACGAACGCTAGATTCTTGGAAGAAGACTATATTATGAATAATAAGCCCGCGAGTAGACTAGTCTTAGAGGAGTTAAGGGGTGAAATCGATGGTTCCCCACCGAGTGCGCAAGTAGATACATCACATAATACTGCAACACGACACACTGAGAGTGTACCAGTGCAGACAGTGCCTCGTCTCAGTGAGAGGGTTTCTCATTTACCCGACCAATGGATAGGTCTTGGAGAGTCATCGGACTCAGTTCTAGGAGGCCTGGAATCGGACCCAAGAACTTACGATGAGGCACTCCAAGATAAAGATGCAGATTCATGGAATGTTGCAATGAAAACTGAAATGGGGTCAATGGACTCCAATCAGGTCTGGGATCTTGTAGAACCACCCGATGGGGTACGACCCATTGGATGTAAGTGGATCTATAAGAGAAAGAGAGGATCGGATGGGAAGGTACAAACCTTTAAAGCTAGGCTTGTTGCGAAAGGTTATACCCAGATCGAGGGTATTGATTATGATGAGACCTTTTCGCCAGTAGCTATGCTTAAGTCCATTCGGATTCTCTTGGCTGTAGCCGCTCATATGGACTATGAGGTCTGCCAGATGGATGTCAAGACAGCTTTCCTTAATGGGAACCTGCAGGAAGACATCTATATGCAACAACCAGAGGGATTCATTGCTTGATTAGTCGAGATAAGTGCTTGCATTTAATCATCTAATATTACAATTGTGCACGGTTAATTCTCCACATTTATGCATCTTTCGACTTATTTGATATTATGATCAACTCTCGTGCTTTGATGAGTTTTTGAGTGATTTTCAGTATTTTTGGAGCTGTTTCTGTTGCACAATGAGGTGTGGATGCTCGGAAGAAGGTCGAAGAAGAGTTTCCAGTGAGTACGGGGGTGTCCCGTACTGAACCAGTAGGCCTCGTACTCCTGTAGCAGGCCCAAACAATTCACGATTAAAAAGGCCTAGAGAAATTAATATAATTGGGCCTACATATTTTGTGTTGGAAGAGGTGGGCCACGTGTGATGGTGAAAGGATGAAGAACAAGGCCCACTCATTATATTACTTGACTTTACTTGGAAATAGAAGGAGAGAGACATAAAATAATTAAAAGAAAGGAAAGGATATATATATAAAGGAGGAGACTTGCGTGAAAGAGGAATTATTCATTCTTTTGACCTGGGACATTGCGGCTGAGGCTTGGGAAACAGGAAAAAGAAGAAAAACTGATCCAAGCAATTGGAACAGAGAAGAATTTTATTCTATTCTCTTTTCTTTTTCTTTCTTGTGTAATTAAATTCATGATTATGTTATTGAACACTATGAGTGAGTAGTCTTTTTATTCTAGTTCCGGGGAAGTCGAACCCTACGAATGACTATGTTTTGATTGATTATTTAGTTGATGATTTTAATATCTTTTTGGAATTGCTTGTGTTATTTTGAATAATTCACCATGATGTGTTAGTCTTATTTAGATTGATCACCTAGATTAGGCTTTTCATATCTGTTGATATCCGACTTGATTGCTGAAATTAAAGACAAAGATTAATCATTATTGAAGATATAACCTCCCAAGAAGAAGCTTACAAGTACGTCGGTATTATTTAGAATTAATTACCGACTAATGAAGAATTACCGACTTCCGAGAATCTTCAAAAGAACCGATATTTGAAGCTAATACGAGTACACCGACTTCAGTTCAACAAATATTACGACGAAAACAAAGTTCTTCTATGTTCACCGACTACTACAAAGTTTGAATATTCCAACAGAAAGTAATCATTAGAAGCATCTGATTGGACCAACAAAACAAAAAGGCAATCATTGATGTTTCCCGCCGCTTCAAGTGAAGCAGCTCAACATTAAATGCATCTTTATCCATTTCCAGGAAGAAGACAAAAAGCCACCGTACTATAAATAGCAGAATTTATGATAGTACGAGGATCTTTTTCGAACACATGGTACACGAACTAAAGACAATCTCGGTTTTCAGTCTAAAAACCGACTTCTGTACTCTTGTGATTATAACAAATAAAATCAAATTGAACAATTATCCTAGTTTTCTTTACACCTGCTGTGTTAAATTTTAAGTTGTTAATTCAAGACAACAACAGTTTGGCGCTAGAAGGAGGGCCGCCGGCCCCGTTGCCTTCGATTGTTTGTCTTGTAAACAATATAATATAAGGATGTCGAATTCTGGGCGAAACGAACGTAATCCAGATGCTGGAGTTAATCGTCACCCAACTCACACAACTGAAAATTCAACCGTGCCATCTACATCGATTGATTATTCAGCTTTGTTTCAAGATCCAGAGTTCTTGAAAAATTTAACTGATTTTATGGCACGAACAAGAATAGAACCAACTGCAGCAGTTAATCTTCAAACCCGTCCAGCACCAGCTTCGCAAAGGAATGAAATTCCTGTTACATCACATGCAACTTCCCATCCACGTACACATACATCACAACATGATATTGCAACTCAAAATCGTGGAGTAATTCCTGTAGGAACACATATTCCTGAAGCAGTTCGATCAGAAGCAACTGCAGAAAGCCATTCTGGGCATCGACCACGACAGCCTACTCCGTCGTTGCCCGAAATCTTACGACATGATCAACCCTCTGATTTACGACATACTCTTGAACAGAACCATACTCGTCGTGGGCAAAATGAGTTACGTCGTCTAATCGAAAGAAATCGTTTAAGACGTGAATCAGAAGAGTTGGAGATACTTAGAAAGAGGATTGCTGAGTTAGAAACTCGGCAAGATGAACATGGAGAATCACCACGACAAATTCCAATGACAGAAGAAATGTATCAAGAGGTTGGAACTCCTTTGGCCCCTCATTTAACTAGGGAGCCTATTCCAACTAAAGTAAAAGTCCCGCAAATAGGCTTATATGATGGAACTTCCGATCCTGATGCTCATCTTGGTCAGTACACATCTTGGAAGGATCTTCATGGAGCAAATGAGGCACTCAGATGTCGGATGTTTTCTTTAACTTTGGGACCTCGAGCCCAAAAATGGTATCATTCTCTATCTCGGTATTCAATTTCCACGTGGCAGCAATTGAGAATGGCTTTTCGCTCTCATTTTATCGGGGCCCGAGTTTCTTTAATTCCCAAAGAATCAATCGCGAATATAGTGCAAAAAGATGATGAAAGTGTAAAAGATTATATTACTCGGTTCAACGAACGCATACAAAATATGAAGCAATGCCATCCTGAAACGCTATTGGTCACAGCCATAGCCGGATTGAAGCCAAATTCATTGTTCCGGTGGAGTATATGCCAGAATAAACCAACCTCATTTCAAGATTTTCTAGCTCGGGCTCAACAGCATATTTTAGCCGAAGAATCAATGTCGGTTCCCAATATCGACTTTTCCTCGCTGAAGTCGGAAGTCGGGCAAGAGTCAAAAAAGAAGAAAAGTAAATTCTTCAAATCAAATAAGTCTCGATTTGGGAATCCAAAGATGCCTGAAGTGCAAGAAGCCAGAACTAAATATCTTAATGAAGTCAAATCTAGCTACCAGACGGTATTCTCGGCAGGAGCAGCAACTATATTTGAAGAACTAAAAGGGAAAGGAATTCTTCCTGATCCTCGACCTGTCAGAACTCCTGAAGAAAAACTTGATAAAACGAGATATTGTTCATACCATAAGTCGGCAGGCCATAATACTGATGAATGCCTTGGTTTACTTTCCGCCTTATTGCGACTTATTGGACATCCTCAAGTCCAAAGATTTGCCAAAAATGCTGATTATAAACGAAAGGGAAGAATGCCGGATTTACCAGATGATGATGACGATGAGGAACATCCAATTAATCCAAAACGGGTGAGGTCAAGTGATAAAGAAATATACATGATGAATCAAAAAGAAAGAGATTCGATGAGAACTATTGAAACGATGTGTCAAGGAGGATACTATAATCCTGACAATTCACACCATGTACCTCGGGTCAATAACAGTAGCAATGCAACGTTTGAATCACGGCGGCAAATGAAGGCGTATGCTCGAAAGGCTTTTAATTCGGGTAAAACTATTTTGACTACCGACCTCCGAGATAAAATTAATGCTCGAAATAATTGTCCGATAACATTCAATGTGGATGATGCAAGTTACTTCGCTCACCCTCATGCTGATCCTCTAATAATCACGGCACCCATTTGCGGTATACCGATACATCGCATGTTAGTGGATACAGGAGCATACTCAAGCATCTTAATGTTACGTACATTCGAGCAAATGGGAATCGATCCAGCCGAGTTAAAACCCTGCAAAGACCAGGTGCAAGGCTTTAATGGAACGATTACATCGACCCTTGGTGAAATTACTATGCCAATCCGGTTCGGAATTCCTGGACAAGCTTCCAAAGTCATTATGGAAACGTTCAAGGTGATGGATCTTAAAAATCAATATAACGCCATCATTGGGAGGACTGCTTTATATAAACTTCGTGCAGCTGTCTCAATCTTTCATTATGCTCTGAAATTTCCCACCAACAATGGAGAAGGAACTCATTACGGAGATCAGTACGAAGCTCGTGGAATGGTATGGGTCAAACCTTGGCATGAACCATGCACACCTATACACATGGTAGAGAATATCGAGGAAAGCCAAGAAGATTCAACTTTCGTCAACTCGGAATCATGTAATACCGAGATGGAACTTGATCCGACAAAATCAAATAATGATCTAATTTGTGATCGTGGACGATGTCCTGGAAAAGAACCAATTAAAGAAGAAGATGAACTTGATCCTCGAACTCAATTCAAAGAAAAAAGCAAACTCGAACGAGCTGAACCATCAGAAGAAATTGAAGTAATATTCATCGATGATCCTATCTGTCACAAATCGGTGCAAATTGGGGCCAATCTTCAAGAACCAATGCGAACTCGGCTCATTCAATTCCTCAAAGCCAATTCCGATGTATTCGCTTGGAAACATGAAGATATGAAAGGAATTGATCCAAAGGTTGCTTCTCATCGACTCAATTTGGATCCAACGATCAAGCCAGTGGTCCAAAAACGGCGTAAACTCGGCCCTGATCGACAAAAGGCTCTCGAAGAAGAAGTTCAAAAGTTGATCGACAATAAGTTCATTCAGGAAACAAAATACCCGACTTGGGTGTCAAATCCCGTTCTGGTAAAAAAGAGTTCCGGTGCATGGCGACTCTGCATTGATTTTACCGACCTAAATAAAGCTTGTCCCAAAGACAGTTACCCTTTACTGCATATCGACTACATGGTGGATGCCACAGCTGGACATGAATTAATGAGTTTCATGGACGCCTATTCGGGTTATAATCAAATTCCTATGGATCCTGAAGAAGCAGAACATACATCTTTTTATTCAGCCCGAGGATTATATTGTTACACCATGATGCCATTCGGTCTTAAAAACGCTGGGGCCACATATCAAAGATTGGTTAACAAAATGTTTGCCAAACTCATCGGGCATACTATGGAAGTTTATGTGGATGATATGTTAGTCAAGTCGGTTCATGCAGCCGATCACATTGATCACTTACAGGAAATGTTCAACATCCTGAGAGAATATTCTATGGTGCTCAACCCGAAGAAATGCACTTTTGGAGTTAGTTCTGGTAAATTCTTAGGATATATTGTTACTCAACGTGGCATTGAAGCCAATCCCCTGAAGATAAGAGCCATTATGAATCTAACACCTCCCACGTCGGTAAAAAGAGTTCAAGCTTTAACCGGCCGACTTGCTGCTTTAAATCGGTTTCTATCAAAGTCAACTGATCGATGTAAACCCTTTTTTGAATCGATAAAGAAAGGGAAATGCTTTGAATGGACCGAGGAATGTCAGCAAGCTCTGGAACAAATAAAGGAAACACTCCTTCAAATCCCAACTCTGCAGAAACCAATTCCTGAAGAGATGTTGTATCTATATTTAGGAGTAAGTGATTCTGCTGTTAGTGCTGTTCTTATTCGCGAAGAAGGACGTCAACAATATCCAATTTACTACATCAGTAAGGCCCTACATGAAGCCGAATTGCGATATCCGGCGATGGAAAAGTTAGCATATGCACTTGTTATTGCTGCTCGAAAGTTACGTCCTTATTTCCAAGAACATTCAATAACGGTACTTACATCTTATCCCTTAAAGTCGATCTTACACCGACCTGACACATCGGGAAGACTAGTCAAATGGGCTATAGAACTCGGTCAATATGATATTCATTATAAACCGAGAACTGCAATAAAAGCTCAAGCTTTATCCGATTTCATTGCCGAGTTTACTCCTGCAATAGAGACAATCAATGAAGTTCAATCATGGACGTTATATGTTGATGGCTCCTTAACTTAACATAGAGCTGGAGGAGGAATCATATTGATAGACCCTCAGAACAAGATGTTTTGTCATTCTGTCAAGTTTCTCTTTCCAGCAACAAATAACGAAGCGGAATACGAGGCCCTATTGTCTGGGTTAAATCTCGCAGACTCTATGAATGTAAAGAAGTTAAAGGTATTCTCCGACTCACAATTGTTAGTAAATCAAGTCCATGGAGATTTTGAAGTTAAAGAACCTCGGTTACTTCCATATTTGACGCTCGTAAAACAGAAGATGTCTCGATTTGATATTCAGTTGGAACACATTCCTCGTTCACAAAATGTTCCAGCTGATGCTCTGTCTAAACTCGCATCAAGTACAGGATTGGATGGTGTCGAGTATGTCCAAGTCGGTCATCAAGAAATGCCTTCCATTTCTCTTCCTGAAGTCTTAAATACCGAGTTACAGAAATCCCCGACTTGGATGACACCGATTATAACATACTTGGAAACAGGAGCATTACCTCAAAATCTAAAAGAAGCTCGAACTCTTCGAATTCGAGCTGCTCGGTTTACACTGGACAATGGAATTCTTTATAAACGAGGATACTCTCTTCCTTTGCTAAAATGCCTAGCTGAACCAGAATCACGATATGTCCTTGAAGAAGTTCATGAGGGAATTTGTGGGAATCATTATGGAGCACGAACATTAGCGTACAAAATACTTCGACAAGGATACTATTGGCCGACTTTGAAAGCAGATGAGATGAATTGGGTACGTAAATGTGCGAAATGCCAAATATTCGCCCCAAATGTTAATCAATGCCCAGAATCACTCAAATCTATTTATAGTCCGTGGCCATTTGCTAGATGGGGAATTGATATAATTGGCCCACTTCCAACTGCAAAAGGTGGTGTTCGATTTGCTATTGTTGCGGTTGATTATTTCACCAAGTGGGCTGAAGCTGAACCACTAGCTGCCATAACCGAACAGAAAGTGGTGGATTTCGTTTGGAAATCGATCATATGCCGGTTTGGTATACCGAGTTCAATAATAACTGATAACGGTCGACAGTTCGAAGGAAAACGACTGGAAGCCCTTTGTGAAGAATATCAGATTAAGCATTTTTTCTCCTCGCCATATCATCCTCAATCCAATGGGCAAGTCGAAGCAATCAATAAGATTATCAAAAATGGTTTGAAAGTCCGTCTTGATGCAGCAAAAGGATCATGGCCTGAAGAATTACCACATGTACTGTGGGCTTATAGAACGACAGTAAGTCATGCAACAGGAGAAACACCATTCTCTTTAACTTATGGATCAGAAGCAGTTATCCCTGTTGAACTCGGATCTCCTACTTATCGGGTAATGAATTTCCAAGATGGCACCAACTCGGAAAACTTAAAAGCCAACTTAGATCTTTTGGACGAAACTCGTCTCATGACGGAACTTAAGAATGCCGCATATAAACAAAGAAGTGAAAGATATATCAATTCAAAGGTGAAACCTCGATCATTTCAAGTCGGTGACTTAATACTTAAAAGAATTACTGGACCGGATCCGGGGCCTTTGAAACCGAAGTGGGAAGGACCATTCAAAATCAGTCAAGTACTCCCAAAAGGTACTTACCGACTTGAAAAGCCAGATGGACTTGTTCTTCCATATCCATGGAATGCTGTTTATTTGAAGAAATATTTCCAATGAATGTTTTCGATGTAACAATGACTCTGTACACATTTTGATGAATATAATGAAATTGTGTGCTAAAGAGTCTCTTAAAAAGAGCCAAGATACTTTAACTTGGCATATAATTAGTCTTTATTTAGCCAAGGTTAAAACTTGGACAAGACTAATACTTTTTCTTCAAAAGAACCGAGATACTTTAACTCGGTATGCAGTTAGTCTTTATATAGCCAAGCATGTAACTTGGACAAGACTAATACTTAAAATTTCTGAAAGATATTTCGAATTTAAAACCGAGCCTTATTAACTCGGTAAGTTATATCTTTCTCGACCAAACTGATAACTTTCAAATACCAAAGTTCAGTGACTTGGGAAGGTTATGGACAAAATTGAAATCAAAATTGGATTGTCTTTAAATTCAAATCCTGAAGATTGATTTGAAAAAAGATAATATCCTCCATCCGAAAAGATGGTGTCCACTTAAAAATAAAGTTTGGCCGACTTCTTAACACTTGAAATATTCAGTAAAAGTACAGTGACATGCTGAATATAAATTATGAATGAAAAAAGAGTGGAATAAGACCGAAATTTTCATTCATATTAATAGAATTATCCATTACAATAAAAATCATGTATCTCGACGTGCCGAGAACACAACCAAAATAAACAGAAAAAAAGAAAAACAACAAAAAAAAAAAGAGAGAGAAAAACAACATAAAAACAAAATTAAGTTGACTTCGCCGGATCCGCAGTCTTCTCGGCAACATTTTTATCCTTCTCCTTCATTGCCTCCTCTACATCATTCTTAAGGATTTGCTCATACATAATATGGCTGATGATGTCAAAGACTCGATCCTCTTCAGCCTTAGCAGCTTCCTCTACTTCAGTAAGAGTTACCGGGATGTGTTTGTCTAAAACAACATCATCTCCCCCTTCAGGTAACTCGGTTGCAGTACGCTCATCTACCTTCTGAGACAACTCGGCAACCTTCCTCTCCAGAAATGCTATTACAGCTTTACGCAGTTGCTCTGGAGTCATCTTCTCAAGCTCTTCTTCTAGACTCACTTCAGCTAGAGTCTTAACATATATGTTGGCCAACTCCGCCTTCTTTTCCTTTTCGCCTTCAAGCAGCATGTTGACAAAAGATCGACGAAGACGAGCCTCTCTATCTCGGTCTAATGTAGGGGCCTCGGAACCTTTCGCGTTAGCTCCAATGGAAGAAAGAAGCCCCTCACAGAAACTTTTTTCATCTTCGTCAGCCTCAATATGAGCAGTTGCAATTGAAGGATTGAAGTTATGGCTCTTGATTTTGTGGAACAGAAATTGTCGAACTTCCTCTATATCATACAGCCCCTCGTCAAATCGCTCGACAACCCACCGTAAGTTGAGACAAGTATTCATCTCAAACTCTCGGTCTTCATCCTCAGAATCAGAATCAGCTTTGGTCTTGAGTCTGTTGGCTTCAGCTTCAAGGATCCTTCCAGCTCGGAGACCATCATTATACTTTTCCTCGGCAAATTTAATTTTCTCTTCTTGAAGCTTGCTGAGCTTAGCTAAATGAGCATCTCGGTCCTTCTTCAGTAAGTCTTCAACTTCGGACCGACTTTTCCGAGTCACCTCATGAGCTTCTTGTTCTTTCCGAAGAAGACTCTCACACCGAGATAGCTGTTCTTCAAGCATTTTGACGCGTTGCTCGGAGGTGATGACTTGACTCGTCAGCTTTAAGACATCATTGTCGATGCTGGCCTTATCACCCTTTAGAGCCTCGATCTCCCCTTGAGCGATCGTCAGCTGCTCAGTTTGCTCTTCAATCTTAATTTGCAGCTCCTTCTCTTCTGCTGCCGCTTCCTCTTTCAGAGATGCAAGTGCTCCATCTCTGAGTTCGAGCGAGTACTTCTTTTCTTCAACCTGCGCCGCGTTAAGCCGGAACTCATCCTCGGCCATCACCAAACTAACAAGTGCGCGACCCAGGCAAGCTTTGGCATACTTGAACTTGTAAGCACTCGCTAGCGATGATACACTGATCTCGGATCTCGGATCCCATACCATCATAGGGACCCGAGCAGCATCAATAACATGGGCAGGTAGTTCGACTGTGCTTGAGATCTCGGGAATCTCAACTGATTCAAAAGTCGAGAACCACTTCTCGACCGATTCCCGAGGCTGCCTGAAATTCAAAAATCTCTCTTCATCAATTGGTAGGAAGGATCGATCCACAAGCGGTTCCTTCTTCTTCTTTCCACGATCACCAACATCGTGTTTCTTTTTTCTCCGTTCCTCGGTAGCCGGAACATCCTCCACACGCCGTTTCTTTGACCGAGTAACTGGCACTTCACGCTCAGCAATAATTTCTTGGCCACCATCAGGCTCTTCAGAAGCTAAATCAATAATAGGTAGATTTTCTACTGGAGTAGCCTCAACAACCGGTTCAACTTCAGACACAGCAGCGGTAGCAGCAGCAATGGCAGCCATAGGACCTTCTGCTGTAATAGCCAGAGGATTCGGCTGCGGTACTTCGATCGCAGCCGTCGACGTCGCACCATCATCGACATCGGTTTTCGGTGGATTCATAATCGGGTTTTCCAGATAAGCCTTCACCAACTTTTTTCGACCCATTCCTGATAGACGCAACTCTTTACTTTTTCCGATTTTGGTTCGGAGGTCTAAATTCGGACTGTTTTGGCGGAAAGCTCTTGCGTCACGAGTGCTCTTGAAGCCGAGAACCCCTATGAGTGGATAATAAACTGCAAATACAGAGCCAAGTTATTATAACTCTCACAAGCAACCGACTTCAGAGTTGAAGCACACTATCAGAAATTTTATTCAAGATTACCTGGTTGAAACACACTATCAGAAATCTCAGGGCAAAGACCAGCAGCTTTCAACCTTGTATTCTTCAGAATCAACTTGAAGCTACGTTGAGTTTTCTTTAATTTGAATAACTCGGAAATTCTTTGCTTCAGAGTTGAACCGAGTTTTGATCCCTTGCTCTTGGCTGCAAATAACAAAGTGTGGACCTGTTAGTACAAAAACAAGCAGTCAGAACAACTTAGTAAAAAAGGAGTCAAACAGAAACTTACAAATTGCAGAATTAATATTGATAGGGATTGTCATCCCATCAATTAAAGGTTTCGAAAAATTCGGAGTTTGCCAATCTCCTCCGACCCATAGCCACTCTTCTTGAAATCCATGGAGCGACTCGGGAATGTCAGTAATCAAATCACCAATTTTCAGTCCTTCTTGAGGCCTTCCCGCACAGGCATAACAAATCAACGGGTCTGCAACTTGCCTATCAGTGCATCGCCGGAATGAATATAAACTCCTAATTTCCTCAACGGTCGGCATGTCCCAACCCTTCTCCTTCAATAGCACCATAAGACCGATTATTCTCTTCCATGAATTTGGTGCTATCTGACACAGACCAATTCCCCAATTCCTCAAATAGTCTGTAATTAAAGCCGGGAGGGGAAACCGAAGTCCTGATCTTAACGAGTCGGCAAACACGCCTACACAACCCAGTGGTGGACAAGTGATCCTTTCGCCAGGGTAAGGCGCGAATAACTTGACCGACGAGGGGATATAAATCTCTTCTCGAAGAATGACGATGTCGGCGTCTGTAAGAATGCTCGGTTCACCTCGGTATTCATCGATTGGTTCAGGCCACCGCCGAGCTGGACGTCTCCAGTAATCAGGGAGCGACATTGCATCTTCTTCGACTTTTTTGTCTTTCTCGACGATGTCTCTATTCAGATTCAGTCGCTTCACTAACAGGGGATCCCATCGATAATACTCGAGAGGCAATTCCAAATCCTCATCAGTAAAAATCGGGATATCAGAAATCGTTCGACTACTGCTATCATTCGCTTGAGCAGACATCTTTTCCGAATTGATAAAAATTAAAAAGTTCGAAACGGAGCAAGAACACAAAAAGATTAGGGCAAATTCTTACCAAAATTTCCGAAAGCCCTGAATTGACGAAAAGATCACGGAAAAAGCGAGTGCACGAAGAAAGTATTCGAAGGAAAGATTACAGAGAACACAAGAAGAAAGCAAAGAAGTTTAAGGTATGGAAATTTCTCACACATCGAAACCGACTATAATTTATAGGTTTTGACTTATAACCGTTGGAGACATCCAGAAACGGCGTGTGTAACGGACGTGTCTTAAAACGACATAACGTTACAGTAATTATTAGTACACGTGGCCACGTCTTGAAACGCCATGTCGCTATAAATTTATATCCGTTGGACCCATTAAATACGGACACATCTTTTAAGAGCCGCCATGTCAGATCAAGTGCCGTATCAGAAATGTTAAATAAAGTAAAGTGTATTCATGTCGGTAGACAAAGCAAAGCAAGTCGAAATAAAGCAAAACAACAAACGACATCAGCAACTATTCGAAAAGCTTCAAATACCTACTAATGTCGGGGGCCTCACTGTTGATATCCGACTTGATTGCTGAAATTAAAGACAAAGATTAATCATTATTGAAGATATAACCTCCCAAGAAGAAGCTTACAAGTACGTCGGTATTATTTAGAATTAATTACCGACTTCCGAGAATCTTCAAAAGAACCGATATTTGAAGCTAATACGAGTACACCGACTTCAGTTCAACAAATATTACGACGAAAACAAAGTTCTTCTATGTTCACCGACTACTACAAAGTTTGAATATTCCAACAGAAAGTAATCATTAGAAGCATCTGATTGGACCAACAAAACAAAAAGGCAATCATTGATGTTTCCCGCCGCTTCAAGTGAAGCAGCTCAACATTAAATGCATCTTTATCCATTTCCAGGAAGAAGACAAAAAGCCACCGTACTATAAATAGCAGAATTTATGATAGTACGAGGATCTTTTTCGAACACATGGTACACGAACTAAAGACGATCTCGGTTTTCAGTCTAAAAACCGACTTCTGTACTCTTGTGATTATAACAAATAAAATCAAATTGAACAATTATCCTAGTTTTCTTTACACCTGCTGTGTTAAATTTTAAGTTGTTAATTCAAGACAACAACAATATCTACATCTGAATTAGGCCTGCAATCCGTAATTGTTGTTGTGTTTAATTCACAAGAGGTAACCGGAAGATGGTAACTACCGGGGATAACACGGCCTAATTAAGTGAACGAACGCGGTTGAGTTCACTAATTAGTCTAGCCTATTTTTCTAAATCGTAAAGTGGCTAATTGTATTAAATCTTGAAAACGTTTTTCTGGACTGTACAAAAAGTCAGGTTTAATCGTCGAGCGTCTCGCGGTTAAATTAAAAATAAGGAAAAATTCGGGTAACAGACCGTGTCGTTACCTAGGGCTAGTAATTCCATGAGATAGCGAAATCTGATTCTAAAATTGATTAAGCGAGTCAATCGAGGGTGTAGACGGAACCGTGGACTAGAAGCTTTCCCATTTATTTGATTATCATCTTTATTTGTTGCATTCGAGTTCATTCCGTCATTCATATTTCTATTAGTTAATTAATTTCCGCCATAATTCCCCCTTTTATTAGTATTATTATGATTTCAATTAAAGAAAATAATTACAATTAAATTCCACACTCCCTGTGGGTTCGACCCTTGCTCACTACTACTGCTAGTTGGTAGAAGTTGGTTAAGGAAAATAAATATTATATTTTGACCGTGTTGCGACGCGCGGTCAAATTTTGGCGCCGTTGCCGGGGAGTAACGGAATTGAGTTGCTAATTGTTTTTCCATTAATTGAAATTAGGATTAGTTTTCATAATTATTTTATTTTTATTTTCTTAGTTTCAGTTCGAATCCCCCCCTGCCCCCTTTTTTATTTCTTTTTAATTTCTGCTCCCAGTAGTACAGGGTCTCCCCATATTCTGTCCAACAGAATAATTAGACCCCATACTCCCTGTGCAGAATAGGTGTGAAACTCGGTTCTTTCGACATATCTTGTTGCATTCGGTACTTATAATTTCAGTTGCCTTTCAGGTGAATGAACACGAGGTCTTCTGGACAGAAACCATTGACATACAACCCAGAAATCACAAGGAAGGATAAGGAGAATCGGAGGCTAGCAAGGTTGGCAAAGGAATCGCAAGAAAACCGAGAGCGAGACTATCCGGTGATTACTGATTACCATAGTTCTTCCAGCGAGCCCGACAACGCTGAATATTCTGATTCTTCGAGTGAGGAAGAAGCAATGGCGGGAGAGCAAGAACGAACGTTAAGGCAACTAGCCAATCCCCGACTTCTTCAACAACCCTTGTGCATAACATTTCCGACGGTGAATGACACCACCTTCGAGCTTAAGTCTGGCCTGATACACTTATTGCCGTCATTCAACGGCCTCTCAGGCGAGGACCCACACATGCACCTGAAGGAGTTCCATACCGTCTGTTCTGGAATGAAACCCGCCGGGGTGACCGAGGAGCAGATCAAGCTTCGGGCGTTTCCATTTTCATTGAAGGACCGAGCCAAAGATTGGCTATACTACTTACCATCGGGGTCCATCACCACGTGGGCTGACATGGAGAAAGCTTTTCTCCAACGGTACTTTCCGGCATCGAGGGTCGCAAATTTGCGTAAGGAGATATGTGGTGCCAAGCAGTTGCATGGAGAGACGCTATACGAGTATTGGGAGAGATTCAAGAGACTCATTGTAACACCCCGCTTATCAGAGTAACTTTTTCGCAACCTTTTACTTCGATATCACTTTAACTTTTTCGAAATAATTGCAACTTACTCGGGATGCTACTAAACTCGTCTTCTTGAAAATCCGTTTATCTTTAAACTGTTGTCTAATACTTCTTTAGACTTATTAAAACAGATTTCCTTTAAACTTGCATTTAACATATTATCATCATATTTCTCATAAAAACTTGAAATCTAAAATTCATTAAAATGCAAGTTTAATAATTAATGTGCGTAGCAGAAATATTTGAAACGTGGTTAATTATACAAACTTTATAAATGTCCACATTAAAGCTTGTCTTCATTTTCTTCCACGATCCACACCACACGGCTCTTCTCACACCTCCTCGTTAACCTGTTACCTGAAACTAAAACTCATGGGGGTGAGTAACGAATATGGATAATCATAAACCGATATCTGATCGGTAACTTAAACTTAAACTTTCATTTCTCTGGCCGATGGTTAATCGGATACGTGTGCACACTCTGATGGATATTTCTCAGGCCCGTCTCGCCTCCATCAGAACTTAGGATATAATCTTTGAGACAAATTAATGCCTCCTCATCCCAAGCGTAATAAACCTTAAACTTCGGGATATAACTTTTGAGACAACTGATGGTCTCCTCATCCCATATCACATATCGTACTCAATGTGCTACCCATTCAGGGTCCCCACCTTTTCATCTTTGAAATCTTTTGTAACACGATAAGTGCTGTACTGGTACTGTATCTGCAAGTCAATTCAAATATAGACAAATATACTAAGTACTATGCTCGTATACTCAATAATTTCTTAGGATTATTAACTTATCCCATTCTTCTAATAATTCATTTAAACTTTCTTATTCTCAAGTTAAGATTATACTTAACTTCACTTTTTACTTTTTCTCAAGGTTAATTACTTAACCTTATAAAACATATCTTCTTAAACATCAATATGTTTCATAACATGCTATAACTCAAATGTGAAAAATACTATATTTCACATTATACTTGATTAAGTACTTAAACTTACTTTTTACCATCATCATCATCATCATGGTTTATAAACTCATCTTAACTTAATCTTTTACTCAATCAAGTACTTAATTAATCATACATCATACTTCTCAAACTTTAGATATTGACTTATTTTTCACTTAATTATCTTGAAAGTGAAAATAATCATATCATTCTTAACTTTCTCATCATGTTCTTAATATGTGAGATTTAAAACAATTTATATAAAATTGTATACTCAACATATTAACTAAAACTTTATCAAATTGTTCATCACTTATGAGAATTGTTCATAATAATCTCATTAATAATCATCTCTACTTATCACATTTGCTCATTAACTTTTCTCATGATATAATATAGCATACTTAATATAATCTTTACTAAATTGTATACTCCATATATGATATCAAAACTCCATCATATGACTCACCATTCATATGAAAATTACTCATTATTCATATGAAAATTACTCATCATTCATATGAAAATTACTCATGAACATCTCATTTTAACAACTTAACTTTATTATGACTATTCTTGCACATATATATACTTATCTTTACGTATATGCTTTCTTATCTTCATAACTTATTCATTTCTCATCTTTAACTTTTGAAACTTAACAGTCATAATCTCATCTTATCACTAAACATATGCTCAAAATTTCATAATCTTATCATGCATATTCATCAAGTTATGAAAACTTTAACTTTAATAGTGAACATAATCTTTATCTTGCATGTTCATCTTCATATATTCATAACTCAAGTTATACTTTACTAAATCTCTTAATTCTTGTTCTCATGTACTCCTCTTTTACATAAGAATCATTCATTTAAATCATATAATTCCAGTTTATTCATATATTTATCATCATCTTATCAAATTCAAGCATGTACATCATATAATTGATCTTGAATATATTTAACTCTTTATATTCATAGAATCAATTATAAACTTAACTTCTTTATCATGTTTATACATACTTATAAACATGTAAACTTAACATCAAAACATAAACTTAAACATTTACTTTAAGATAAGTGAGTTACCTCATCTTCTTGTCAAAGTAAAAACTTCATTCTTTACTTCATCTTCTTTACTTCTCCAAAGTTTCTCCCACTCATTCTCTCTTTCACTTTTATTTAACTTTGGAACTTTATTTTGGTGTGAAAAACTCTGAATTTTAGGCCTCTATTTATAGGCACAATTTGCAAGACATCATAATTGAGTGAAGAAATTAACAAAGTAAACAATACAAACTTGTAAAAATAAATATAAATAATAAATAGTATTCTTAACTTGTAAACTTCTCCAACCCATAGTCAATGCTTAGAAAGGCCCCTCTTCTGATCCTAATCTGATCTCAATGATTAAATTCGAGATTTAGTGAAAATTCTCCAATTTACGGAACCAAATTCTGACTTAAAATGAACAGTTACCGTAAAATCGAAAATTCTTACTATTTTCGAATTTCCTTCTTTTCTTTTGGCATTTTTCCTTTTTATGCTAAAACATTTTTCTTGTCTTGTAGTCTACTAAAAAAATAGAGAGAAAATAATTTAATTTATTTCTCGGAACTGAAATCGGACATAAATTCCGACTACAATCGAAAACCGAAAAAAAACAAAAATTCTAAAAATTTCATATTTCTCTCTAATAATTTAAATAGACTAAAATGTCTAAATAAATTTCTCACTTCTTTGAACATTTATAACTTAAATGTTCATGGATACTTAACCGAACTCGAGACCTAACTTGTCTCGACTCATTATTCTTTTTCTTTCTCATTCAAACTATAAATGGCCAAATTTACATTCATTTAGCTAAATAAAATGGAATGTTACTTGAACTTGAATAACTTATTTCACTTCAATAAACATTAATGTGTAATTAATCCTTATAACTTGATCAATACTCAAAACTAAGCTAGGCTCGAGAATCATTTGTTCGGTAATAATCTTAACTCGTAACCGAACATGCTTGGTTCCGTTCACGACTTATCTTGAATGAGTAATCAAAATATACTCGATTTTTATTATTTGTCATCTTATTATAATTAATCCCATCTTATAAATCCATTTATAAAAATAAACAGACCAGAATTAATTAATTACTGAACTAGCTCGATTAAATAAAATTTAACCGAGAATACTTTCAACTTGAACTTTTAACTGAATAACTTAATAACTGGGCTCGAAACTAGGAACGAGCATTATTAATAAAAGTAATTAGTTCAAACTTAGAACTAAAATAATTACTTTTATTAATTACTGAATGGGATATTACAATCTACCCCCCTTAAAACTATTTCCGCCCTCGGAAATACTGAATCTGAGATATATACATCATAACTCGTAATCTGAAAAACGAGTGTTAATATCAACTTCTCACTTTTCAGTGGCATTAAACTTTATATGTGGTGATCCCATTTCTACTAACGAGGAAATATCTTACTTACCCAGCTAGTGAACCTTATGGTCCATAACTTATCTCGGCTGATCCTCGTAGTTAAATCTTATTAAAATCATTGTGCAAAAGCACATACTTTGGATCACACACATAACTTCATAACTTAGCTACATAAAACTCTATGCACACTGAATAACTTTAGAGAATAATTGATATTAAATACTTATCTGAATACTTATACGATACATTGTATACGATTTACCCACAACCCGGGGCCCTTCGGGTGCGGAACATCTATATACATTGTACCTTAATATCGATGTCACTTGTAAACTTTAACAAGTCACATCTCCATTATATACTCATAATTTTCTATACTCAACTTGTTTCTCTTTTGAGAAATCTTATGCTCAATATCACTATTGATATTGTCTAACTTCAACTTCTCCGACTTAACTATAGTCGAGAATTTTGTTGAAATTACTGATCTGATATGGAATAACTTGACCATTCTCTTGGTCATCTCATAATTCCAACCTTATTGGTAAACTTATTTTCCTTCATTACTGCAACTGCATTAATAATATTGCAGCATCTCACTTATTGCCGACAACTATCATCTGATTGCTGACATCTCACATCTGATTGCAACGGCATTAAATGCATACTGACTGTAATACTATCTTCAGCTTATCACAACAATTTGCATTATTGTTGACATTTCACATCTTCTTTTTGCTGCATTAATTTCCTTCTGGTTGCGTATTCTATCATTCGGTATACTTTAATCATACCTCGCAACTTATCTCATACTCATCTCTTCTTTATAACCCCTTCGGTAATCCCTCCATCTTCCTCAACGATGGTCCGATTCACCAATGGATTTAGCACTGCTAAAAATCCGAAAATTCTATTCTTTTCTTCCTCTTAATATCATAAAGAGAATTTATCGAGCTCGAGTAGAAAGATTAAGAATACTCATGCTCAATAATATCCCAAATGATATAAGATGGTTGATCGAAGCAAAGGTCCGTGTATCTGGCGAATATCCCAATGCATACAAGTATCTGTCAGGTATGGGTAGAAGCACTTTTGCCAAGAAACGTAGAGCAAAAAGATTAGGTGGCTGCCATAAATGTGCCCGCAGGAACTGCGACACTCGCTGTACTTCTTTAGGCTTCCTGTCAAATAATCGAGAAGATAAAATTACTTTCATCAAGAATGGCTTGAGTAAGGAATCTCTGGATCAAGCTATTCAGCAGATTCTTGATACACATTCTAGTGGATATGTGCATCGAGAACTGATGTCTTTATGGCTTCTGTTCAAACATGAAGAAAAACTTCATAGTCTGGAAAATATCATTTCCACTGATCATGTTTGTCAACACTGTTCTTGATGTCACTGTTGTACTGTACATATTTCTTATCCTTTCCAACAGATAAGAGTCATTTAAGACTCAACTGCTTTCTTGTCGGAACTTTCTTCTTTAAAAGCAACTCTCTTTCTTCTTTAAAAGGCAATCTATCTTTTAGCCAAATATCTCTTCATAATAAATGGCTACTGCCGAATCTTCTCAAGGATCTAAACTTCTTCAACCTCTTAGAACTGTGTGCATCCTTGGTGGTTCCAAATTTGTAAATGTTCCTCACAACATATATGTTGTAAGCCAACTCGTAAAAGAGTTGGGCAAACATAACATCAACATATTTTATGGAGGAACTAGTATTTACTTCTTTAACAACCTCTTAATAGCTGCTAAATGCTTTGACATCCAGGTGAGAAGTATCCTTCCTTTTTATCTCACTTCATCAAAGGTCGTTAAAGATTCTGCTACTTTGATGATTACTCTTTCCATTTATGACAGTTTAATGTCCATGATATCTAATTGTGATGCTTTCATCATTCTTCCTGGTGGATATGGAACTTTAATGACTGCATTTACCCTTGCTACTTGGGCAGAAATGAAATTTCATACCAAACCTATTGGTTTGTTAAATTTCAATAACTATTTCCACCACTTGCTTGGATTTCTAGATGAAGGAGTGTATCAAACTTTTATATCTCCCTTTCAAAGAGAAATATTCAAGTCTGCAAACACATCATCTGAACTCATCCAGAAGCTTCAGAACAGCATCTCAACCGTTCAAGATTCTGTGGAAACTCCAGGATTCAAACGCAAGCGAGCATTTGATCCTTTAGATCTATCATTATAAACTACAGCCATGCTGGGTGGCAGAGTTATGGAGTCTTGTGCTCTTGAGACGCACCCTCCCTTTATGTACTATAACTTTGTACTTAGTTGAGAATTCCTTTATGCTTATCTGTAACTCTTTCTAAGATATTACTGTACTAGCTTCTTAGGAATTTCTCAACAATGTGCTTGTATCTTTGCCTTGCTTTTTACTTTCCATACTATTGGAATTTCTATCAAGTAGATTGATTGTGTAAAATATTCTCTACTCGAATAAACTTAATTCACACATCAATACTACTTGCTTCTGGACTGAAATAACTTCTTGATTTAATCAAGATCTTAAACTTCTTAAACTTTACTCATTTGTGGTCTTGAAACTTTTGCCTTGCGGCATTCTAAAACCACTAATCATATAACTTGAACAGTATAACCATTAATAAATAGCTATACCAAACTTTAAGGAATTTGTAAATTTTCCGAAAACACCTAGCTTGTGCTAGAGTTCCGGTTAATCTTTTTCTTTTCTTACTTCTTCTCGCCATTTCTCATTTATGGCATTAAACTCATCATTTATACTCATCTCTCTTTGGGGACTAATAATTCTTCCAAAGAAACATATTAGTCTTTTATTAAAAAGACTATCTTTAACTTTTACATGTTAAAGATTACATATATATCTTTAACCTTTACATGTATATCTTTAACTTTTACATGTATATCTTTAACTTTTACATATCCAGATTAATCTTGCTTAACTTTAAAATTCTTCCGAGAACTTAAATACTTATCTCGGTATCTGGAATGTATTTCTGATATCTTTTAAGGTTCGATTTTCAAGTCTCCAGGTAATTCGGACTTAGTAACCCTTATTTCAGGTTTCCATAATTTCCCGGGCTTCATGACTATTATATGTCGATACCTTAATCTTTATTCTCATTCATTTCTAAAAAGTACTTTGTAGACTTATTCTTATTCTACAAGTACTAATAACTTATAACTTTATCTTGAACTTTACTTCTACTCATTTCATGATATCCCACTGATAGAATATCAAAATTTCTGATTTATAAAGATTGAACATTTTCTTGAAACTTTATCTCTTTCGTTTTAGTTTTCAAGCCTACAGGATCTAATCCGGCTTTTTGGTTCTTATTTCAAACCTCCATGATCTTTTCCCGTACTTGTTGGCTATTATATCCTGAAATACCGTCACTTCTTATTCATCATCAATCTTTATAATCATTTCTTAACTTGAATCTCATCGTCAATCTTTATATCATAACTTAAATCTCATTCTTAAATCTTTATGATCATATCATAACTTAAATCTTATTTTTACATCTTCAATCTTTATGATCATAACTTGAATCTTATTCTTATGGCTTAACTTGGAATGTTCAAGTTCATATTCTTGATCTAGTTAACTTGATAAACTAGATTTCCCTTTAATACTTGAACATATATACCAATTACTAGAGTTGGTACATCTGATTTCTTATCGAGCATAGACTTAGTAAATTTGAATATATTGAAAAACTTGTATAAAACTTTGTACAGCACTTACCTGGTAGTTGACGAGGTGTGAGCGTGGTGTGGTCGGGTTTTCTTGAAACTTCCTGTAAAACTTGAACTTCTCTGAAAACTTCTCTTTCAGAAACTTTAAACTTTTTAGTATGCAGAGCATTTAAACTGTTTAGCTCTGATACCACCTGTAACACCCCGCTTATCAGAGTAACTTTTTCGCAACCTTTTACTTCGATATCACTTTAACTTTTTCGAAATAATTGCAACTTACTCGGGATGCTACTAAACTCGTCTTCTTGAAAATCCGTTTATCTTTAAACTGTTGTCTAATACTTCTTTAGACTTATTAAAACAGATTTCCTTTAAACTTGCATTTAACATATTATCATCATATTTCTCATAAAAACTTGAAATCTAAAATTCATTAAAATGCAAGTTTAATAATTAATGTGCGTAGCAGAAATATTTGAAACGTGGTTAATTATACAAACTTTATAAATGTCCACATTAAAGCTTGTCTTCATTTTCTTCCACGATCCACACCACACGGCTCTTCTCACACCTCCTCGTTAACCTGTTACCTGAAACTAAAACTCATGGGGGTGAGTAACGAATATGGATAATCATAAACCGATATCTGATCGGTAACTTAAACTTAAACTTTCATTTCTCTGGCCGATGGTTAATCGGATACGTGTGCACACTCTGATGGATATTTCTCAGGCCCGTCTCGCCTCCATCAGAACTTAGGATATAATCTTTGAGACAAATTAATGCCTCCTCATCCCAAGCGTAATAAACCTTAAACTTCGGGATATAACTTTTGAGACAACTGATGGTCTCCTCATCCCATATCACATATCGTACTCAATGTGCTACCCATTCAGGGTCCCCACCTTTTCATCTTTGAAATCTTTTGTAACACGATAAGTGCTGTACTGGTACTGTATCTGCAAGTCAATTCAAATATAGACAAATATACTAAGTACTATGCTCGTATACTCAATAATTTCTTAGGATTATTAACTTATCCCATTCTTCTAATAATTCATTTAAACTTTCTTATTCTCAAGTTAAGATTATACTTAACTTCACTTTTTACTTTTTCTCAAGGTTAATTACTTAACCTTATAAAACATATCTTCTTAAACATCAATATGTTTCATAACATGCTATAACTCAAATGTGAAAAATACTATATTTCACATTATACTTGATTAAGTACTTAAACTTACTTTTTACCATCATCATCATCATCATGGTTTATAAACTCATCTTAACTTAATCTTTTACTCAATCAAGTACTTAATTAATCATACATCATACTTCTCAAACTTTAGATATTGACTTATTTTTCACTTAATTATCTTGAAAGTGAAAATAATCATATCATTCTTAACTTTCTCATCATGTTCTTAATATGTGAGATTTAAAACAATTTATATAAAATTGTATACTCAACATATTAACTAAAACTTTATCAAATTGTTCATCACTTATGAGAATTGTTCATAATAATCTCATTAATAATCATCTCTACTTATCACATTTGCTCATTAACTTTTCTCATGATATAATATAGCATACTTAATATAATCTTTACTAAATTGTATACTCCATATATGATATCAAAACTCCATCATATGACTCACCATTCATATGAAAATTACTCATTATTCATATGAAAATTACTCATCATTCATATGAAAATTACTCATGAACATCTCATTTTAACAACTTAACTTTATTATGACTATTCTTGCACATATATATACTTATCTTTACGTATATGCTTTCTTATCTTCATAACTTATTCATTTCTCATCTTTAACTTTTGAAACTTAACAGTCATAATCTCATCTTATCACTAAACATATGCTCAAAATTTCATAATCTTATCATGCATATTCATCAAGTTATGAAAACTTTAACTTTAATAGTGAACATAATCTTTATCTTGCATGTTCATCTTCATATATTCATAACTCAAGTTATACTTTACTAAATCTCTTAATTCTTGTTCTCATGTACTCCTCTTTTACATAAGAATCATTCATTTAAATCATATAATTCCAGTTTATTCATATATTTATCATCATCTTATCAAATTCAAGCATGTACATCATATAATTGATCTTGAATATATTTAACTCTTTATATTCATAGAATCAATTATAAACTTAACTTCTTTATCATGTTTATACATACTTATAAACATGTAAACTTAACATCAAAACATAAACTTAAACATTTACTTTAAGATAAGTGAGTTACCTCATCTTCTTGTCAAAGTAAAAACTTCATTCTTTACTTCATCTTCTTTACTTCTCCAAAGTTTCTCCCACTCATTCTCTCTTTCACTTTTATTTAACTTTGGAACTTTATTTTGGTGTGAAAAACTCTGAATTTTAGGCCTCTATTTATAGGCACAATTTGCAAGACATCATAATTGAGTGAAGAAATTAACAAAGTAAACAATACAAACTTGTAAAAATAAATATAGATAATAAATAGTATTCTTAACTTGTAAACTTCTCCAACCCATAGTCAATGCTTAGAAAGGCCCCTCTTCTGATCCTAATCTGATCTCAATGATTAAATTCGAGATTTAGTGAAAATTCTCCAATTTACGGAACCAAATTCTGACTTAAAATGAACAGTTACCGTAAAATCGAAAATTCTTACTATTTTCGAATTTCCTTCTTTTCTTTTGGCATTTTTCCTTTTTATGCTAAAAAATTTTTCTTGTCTTGTAGTCTACTAAAAAAATAGAGAGAAAATAATTTAATTTATTTCTCGGAACTGAAATCGGACATAAATTCCGACTACAATCGAAAACCGAAAAAAACGAAAATTCTAAAAATTTCATATTTCTCTCTAATAATTTAAATAGACTAAAATGTCTAAATAAATTTCTCACTTCTTTGAACATTTATAACTTAAATGTTCATGGATACTTAACCGAACTCGAGACCTAACTTGTCTCGACTCATTATTCTTTTTCTTTCTCATTCAAACTATAAATGGCCAAATTTACATTCATTTAGCTAAATAAAATGGAATGTTACTTGAACTTGAATAACTTATTTCACTTCAATAAACATTAATGTGTAATTAATCCTTATAACTTGATCAATACTCAAAACTAAGCTAGGCTCGAGAATCATTTGTTCGGTAATAATCTTAACTCGTAACCGAACATGCTTGGTTCCGTTCACGACTTATCTTGAACGAGTAATCAAAATATACTCGATTTTTATTATTTGTCATCTTATTATAATTAATCTCATCTTATAAATCCATTTATAAAAATAAACAGACCAGAATTAATTAATTACTGAACTAGCTCGATTAAATAAAATTTAACCGAGAATACTTTCAACTTGAACTTTTAACTGAATAACTTAATAACTGAGCTCGAAACTAGGAACGAGCATTATTAATAAAAGTAATTAGTTCAAACTTAGAACTAAAATAATTACTTTTATTAATTACTAAATGGGATATTACACTCATTGCTTGTTGTCCCCAACACCAGATGACGGAGGAGCTGCTAATTCAGTACTTCTACGAGGGGTTGTCCCTCATGGATAGGAACATGCTCGATGCGGCAAGTGGAGGCACTCTTATGGACAAGACACCAACGGCCGCAAGGGATCTGATAGCAAATATGGCAGCGAACTCCCAGCAATTTGGCACTCGAGAAGCATCTTTTCAGTCGGTTAATGAGGCTGGTATCGGTGCCTTGGAATCCCAAGTTAAAGAGTTGACGACTTTTGTCCGGAAATTAGCCACAGAAGGTTTTCCCAGGGTGCAACCCTGCATGCGTTGCGAGACGACTGATCACATTACGGACAATTGCCCGTTAATCAATGGTGAGGTGGAGGCACAAGCGAACGCGATAGGGCCCAACAACGGGCCGGATCGAAACTATGACCCTTTCTCCAACACCTACAATCCCGGTTGGAGAGATCACCCCAACCTTCGATATGGGAATCCGTCAGGGGGAGTGTATGCGGAGAAAGACAATCGGCCACCCCAAATTTTTCAAAGAGGCCAAAACTTTCCACGACAAGCGGGTAACGGTCCACCGAGCTCCATGCCACAATCTTCCCTAGAAGAGATGATCAGGACACTTGCAACTAGCTCCATGAACTTTCAGCAGGGTGTTCAAGAGAGCATCAAGAATCAGGAATTGAGGACAAAGAACTTAGAGGGACAAATGATTCAATTGGCGGAGCATATGACTCGAATAAATGCACAACTCGGGGGCCGACTTCCATCTCAACCTGAGATCAATCCTAAAAATGTCAGTGCCATCACCTTGCGGAGTGGGAAAGAATTAGTAGCCCCGAAGACTCAAAATGAGAAGAATGAAAGTGAAAAAGAGGGTCTGTCAGCAGAATACGGGGCCGAGCAGCAGAATACGGGGACACCCAGTACTCAGCCTGCAGATATTGAAAGACGCAAAGGCAACCCGGTTTGCCCTCCACTGAAACCCGAACCTCTACAGTTTCCATCCAGAGTACGAAAGGCAGCAAAGGAAGACGCTGAGAAGCAGGTTCTTGATGTGTTCAAGAAAGTCGAGATCAATATTCCTCTCATTGATGCAATCAAGCAAGTCCCTCGATACGCCAAATTTTTGAAGGACCTATGCACCAACAAGCGAAGGCTGCAAGGGAATGAGAAGGTTCTGATGGGAGAGAACGTCTCGGCAATATTTAAGAAGGATTTTCCCCAAAAGAGAAGCGACCTAGGTATGTTTTCGATTCCATGCACCATAGGTAATTTAAAAATCGAGCGAGCCATGCTCGATTTGGGAGCATCAATTAATGTTATGCCTCGCTCTATTTTTGATTCCTTAAATTTGGGTCCTCTTAAAGAAACTCGGGTGGTAATTCAACTTGCCGACCGAAGTACTACTTGCCCGGATGGGGTAATTGAGGATGTTCTTGTTAAGGTTAATGAGCTCATTTTTCCCGCTGACTTTTATGTGTTGAGTATGAATGACAGGACTCCTATGTCGGCCCCGATTTTGTTAGGGCGGCCATTCTTGAACACCGCTCAAACAAAAATCGACGTTCGTGAAGGCACTCTCACAATGGAGTTCGATGGCAATGTTATTCGATTTAATATTTTTGATGACATGAAATTTCCTAATTCTGACCATTGTGTTTATGTACTTGATTGTATTGAACCGTTGACACAGGATTTTCACGACACTTATAAGGACGGTGAGCTGGAGCTTGTGATTTCACAATGTTTCGATAAAAATCAAGCAGTACGGGGTACCTTCCCAGGAGTACGGGGTGCCCCAGTACTCGGGTTGCAGAGGGATAGTGATAAACCCGAATTTTTAAATCACTTGGGGCTGATCGAGGAGGCCGTAACAGCCTTGAATACACTGAAACCATATCTTGAAAATCATGATAAAAATTTTATTCGGCCACCTGAACCTGATAAGAAAATTGTTCCTTCTACTTTGCAGGCACTGGAACATGAGCTGAAATCCTTGCCGAGCCACTTGAAATATGCCTATTGGGGAGAGGATCGACCACCCCCGGTTATAGTGTCATCGAGTTTGGAGCCTAACCAGATGGCAACCCCCATTGAAGTGTTGAAGAATTTCAAACGAGCAATCGGTTGGGCCATTGCCGATTTGAGAGGAATGAGTCCGTCCATCTACATGCATTGTTTTCTCCTCGAGGAAGATGTTAAACCCTCTCGGGAGGCGCAACGACGGCTGAATCCTCCCATGATGGAGGTGGTGAAAAATAAAATCATAAAGTTGTTGGACGTGGGAGTCATTTATCCGAGCCCGGATAGCCGTTTGGTGAGCACGACGCAAGTGGTTCCAAAGAAGTCGCGTAAAATGTTCAAGGTGAACGGCGATAAGCTCAAGCCATATTATGAAGAACTTGGAATCAACGATGTGGAGCGAGTCCGGCTGGACGCTCCTCAGTCAGTTTAAAGGGAGGTATTCCGTCGAGCCAACGACGTTAAAAAAGGGCGCTAGTTGGGAGGCAACCCAATATTATTATTATTATTATTATTATTATTATTATTATTATTATTATTATTATTATTATTATTATTATTATTAGTTTTATTATTATTATTTTTAGTTTTAGTAGTTTTTATTTGCTATTTATTGAATAAAATGAATAATACACGAGAGAGAATTTTTGTTTGTTGTTTCCATGATGCAGTTGCGAATTCTGTTGATTTTTCTTTGTGTTATTGCTGCAGGATATTATTGTACGTGTTGCTAGGAGCTTATAATTTAGCAGGCCAGTTAATTTGTGGAGGATGTTGAATAATGAGCCGCTGGGAATTGAGTTATGATGGTTAACAGTTTATTGGGCTAGGACAGATCTTGGAATTATCTTTCGGGCCCAACAATAACTTCACAGCCCAATTGTCGTTGACATGTGTTTGTCACACTTCCAAAATCAACTCAAACGCAATCGAAAATTTGAGAGAATTGAGCGGAGATTGAACGGCGAATCGGCGGATAATCTGAGAAAAGAAAATCGCGAGAGCATCATGGTAAGAATTAAGCAGATGGCTTCAAATCGAGGTCACCTTCGCGAGGCGACGACACACCACCTGAATCGCAACTCGCGTCACCGTCGGGCGCCGCTGAATTTCCGCCTGCACCGCCGGAATCGGAGAATCCGTCGCCACCGTATGCTTCCAGATTGGCGGACCCGGCACCAGGCGCCGCTGAATTACCGTCCGCACCACCCCCGCACCGCCGCTGTCCTCATCCAGACCGGTTGCACTACCAACGGCGATAGGAACGTCGCCGTCCCGTTCCAGGAAGCCCGCTTCGCCATCGCCGACCCCGTCAACCTCGCCGATGCCCTTGACCGAAGCTCCGTCAACCCTCCCGTCGAAATCGGCAACACCCCTCTCGCCCGGACAACCGTCGTCCGACCCGAACCCGGCGAACCCATCGGCGCCTGCCCCACTACTGTCTATTTTGAAGCCCACGTCGCCATCTCCGGTTCACGGCCACTCCTCAATCGACCACATCAAACCGGCCCCCGTCTGCTTTCGAGTCACGGCTGACGAGCCTACGCTGCCAGTCACCCGAACTTCATTCCGGACAGCATCCGGGACCACCGTTAGCCGAACCCGAGCCTCACCAGAGTACTCGGGCCTAAGCGGGCTCGTGCAGGCACATCATAGGCTAGGAGTTGGAGCGAGAGCAGCAGCGCCTTCCCACTGACTGACCCTACACACCGGCACGCGCCAGGATGCTACCTATGACGAGGGAAGTCCGATAACTCCTTCTATTCTTATTTTATAAGCATTCTTAGTGTTGTGACGTTGAGGACAACGCCAATTTTTAAGTGTGGGGTGGGGCCGGTTCTTGGTTGCCCTATATACTGCTGTTCATGGTGATTTTGATTTTGATTTGCTTGTTATGTTGAAGTTAGAGTCAGATTTGATGTTTGTCTGACGGTGTCGAGTCTTGTTTGGAATGTCATTTGTGATTGTGCTTGATTCTCTTTCCGATGCCGGTTCTTGATATTTTTGATGTGTGCGAAAATTTTTGGAATCCTTGTTTGCTGCATATTGATTGGCTGATTGTTCCAATGATCATTAATAGTCGAATGCACGAGAATTATCACAATTTGTCCCTATTTGTTGTGAGGCTTGAGCTAATGAGCATACACTGACTATAATGCTCTTTTTATTGATTGTGTGATGTCACGACTGGTTGATCTTTCTAGAACTTGCCTTGTTATACACGTTTATGTTTGATTCTTGATGAATATGGATGCACATGATTGATAAGGGTACTTAGGAATGAACCTATTTTG
The DNA here is from genome assembly GCA_008636005.1 of Striga asiatica. Taxonomy (NCBI): domain Eukaryota; kingdom Viridiplantae; phylum Streptophyta; class Magnoliopsida; order Lamiales; family Orobanchaceae; genus Striga; species Striga asiatica. The sequence goes on along the minus strand of BKCP01005583.1, from coordinate 279,563 downwards.
TGTAGCCTTTCTTCTTGTTTTCTTTTAAATCGAACCCCTTTCTTATCCATTAGTTAGCCCCCTTGAGCTTGAGCCTTTTCTTTGAATGATAGCCATATTACATGCCATGTGACCTTTTGTTGATTTCTTATTTGAACCTTTGAATCGAGTGATCGTGTAAATTTTTGTCTAATTTAAGCAGAGGTTCTTGTTTGCTCGGGGTGTGTAAATGGGCTGTGAGTTATGGGCTGTGGGGTTGTATGTTTTGATATTGAGTGTTCTGAGCAAGTTGAGCAGCGGTTATTTGTTAGAAGAAAGGATGTGTGTTTGAAGTCGTTGTTTGGTTAAAGGGAGATGTGTGGTCGAAGTGTTGGTGAATGAATGGACCTGATTGATTGCTTCTTATCTGACCTGTCTTAAAAGAAAAAAAAAAAGAAAGAAAAAAAAAAACAAAAAAAAGGAGAGGTTGACGATTGTGCTATAATGAGATGAGTTGAAATCATTAGGAATTGGGATATAGTTAGTTCTTTATCACTTGCGGGTAGTATGTTTGTGTTTTGAGCTCTTTTCGGACAGGGTTTGCACGATTGCTTTGGCTTGTTTATTATTCTTCTCGCTTGTCAATACCTCTAGCCATTTTTACCCATACCCTACATTACAACCTTGCTATAAACCCTTTGATGTTTGTGAATCTATGTTCATTCTTGAATAGTCGGGCGTGATGCAATGGCAAGCTTATGGTAAAGATTTTCTGTGTTGTGACTTGAGCGTTCACTTATATATATCTTTAGCCTATACACTTGGAGAGTTTGAGCGAATCTTGTGAGATGTGTTGATCCTCGTTTGCATTTCATATTGATTGGTTGTTGAGAATATGTGTCATTGATGTCGGTATTTGAGGATTTCACCATAACTTGTTTTCTTGTGTGCAAAATGATTTTGAATTGGCAAAGGAGACGGAAAGGGTGTGATTATAATTTGATATTACGAATTTGGCATGATGCTTGAGGGCAAGCATCGTTCAAGTGTGGGGTGGTTTGATTAGTCGAGATAAGTGCTTGCATTTAATCATCTAATATTACAATTGTGCACGGTTAATTCTCCACATTTATGCATCTTTCGACTTATTTGATATTATGATCAACTCTCGTGCTTTGATGAGTTTTTGAGTGATTTTCAGTATTTTTGGAGCTGTTTCTGTTGCACAATGAGGTGTGGATGCTCGGAAGAAGGTCGAAGAAGAGTTTCCAGTGAGTACGGGGGTATCCCGTACTGAACCAGCAGGCCCCGTACTCCTGTAGCAGGCCCAAACAATTCACGATTAAAAGGCCTAGAGAAATTAATATAATTGGGCCTACATATTTTGTGTTGGAAGAGGTGGGCCACGTGTGATGGTGAAAGGATGAAGAAAAAGGCCCACTCATTATATTACTTGACTTTACTTGGAAATAGAAGGAGAGAGACATAAAATAATTAAAAGAAAGGAAAGGATATATATATAAAGGAGGAGACTTGCGTGAAAGAGGAATTATTCATTCTTTTGACCTGGGACATTGCGGCTGAGGCTTGGGAAACAGAAAAAAGAAGAAAAACTGATCGCAGCAATTGGAACAGAGAAGAATTTTATTCTATTCTCTTTTCTTTTTCTTTCTTGTGTAATTAAATTCATGATTATGTTATTGAACACTATGAGTGAGTAGTCTTTTTATTCTAGTTCCGGGGAAGTCGAACCCTACGAATGACTATGTTTTGATTGATTATTTAGTTGATGATTTTAATATCTTTTTGGAATTGCTTGTGTTATTTTGAATAATTCACCATGATGTGTTAGTCTTATTTAGATTGATCACCTAGATTAGGCTTTTCATATCTACATCTAAATTAGGCCTGCAATCCGTAATTGTTGTTGTGTTTAATTCATAAGAGGTAACCGGAAGATGGTAACTACCGGGGATAACACGGCTTAATTAAGTGAACGAACGCGGTTGAGTTCACTAATTAGTCTAGCCTATTTTTCTAAATCGTAAAGCGGCTAATTGTATTAAATCTTGAAAACGTTTTTCTGGACTGTACAAAAAGTCAGGTTTAATCGTCGAGCGTCTCGCGGTTAAATTAAAAATAAGGAAAAATTCGGGTAACAGACCGTGTCGTTACCTAGGGCTAGTAATTCCATGAGATAGCGAAATCTGATTCTAAAATTAATTAAGCGAGTCAATCGAGGGTGTAGACGGAACCGTGGACTAGAAGCTTTCCCATTTATTTGATTATCATCTTTATTTGTTGCATTCGAGTTCATTCCGTCATTCATATTTCTATTAGTTAATTAATTTCCGCCATAATTCCCCCTTTTATTAGTATTATTATGATTTCAATTAAAGAAAATAATTACAATTAAATTCCACACTCCCTGTGGGTTCGACCCTTGCTCACTACTACTGCTAGTTGGTAGAAGTTGGTTAAGGAAAATAAATATTATATTTTGACCGTGTTGCGACGCGCGGTCATTGCTGAAGGTCGTGAGCATCTAGTGTGTAGGCTTAATCGGTCTATTTATGGACTGAAGCAAGCTTCGAGATCTTGGAACATCCGTTTTGATGAGGTGATCCAGTCGTACGGGTTCACTCAATGTCCGGATGAGCACTGTGTTTACAAGAAAATCAGTGGGAGCGTGGTGGTGTTTCTTGTGTTTTACGTAGATGACATACTGCTTATTAGAAACAGTAAGAAGGAGTTGTCAGACGTAAAGGTGTGGTTGTCTAAGCAGTTTGATATGAAGGACTTAGGTGAAGCAGGACACATTCTTAGTATTAGGCTCATTAGAGACCGTAAGAAGAGAATGTTGTGCTTATCCCAGTCTTCATACATAGATACTGTCTTGGCCAGATTCAGCATGCAGGATTCCAAGAAAGGTATGTTACCTTTCAAACATGGAATACCTCTATCTAAGGAGATGTCTCCTAAGACGTCTAAGGAGATAGAGGAGATGAAGACAATTCCTTATGCTTCGGCAGTAGGAAGTCTCATGTATGCAATGCTGTACTCTAGGCCAGATATTAGCTACGCCGTTGGCATGGTAGCTAGATATCAAAGTAATCCGGGATGGGAACATTGGTCTGCGGTGAAGCATATACTCAAGTACCTGAGAAGGACTAAGGAGTACATGTTAGTTTACCGAGCAAGCAGCTTGTTACCTCTGGGTTACAGTGATTCTGATTTCCAGTCAGATAGGGATGAAAGTAAGTCAACCTCAGGTTATGTGTTAACCTTGGGAAGTGGAGCCATTTCATGGAGGAGTGCTAAGCGGAAATGCGTGGTAGACTTCACCAGCAGCTCAGAGGCAGCGAAAGAGGCAGTTTGGCTCAGGAACTTCTTAGTGGACTTAGAGGTTATACCGAGTTTGCCACGTGGTATCACTGTGTACTGTGATAACAGTGGGGCAGTAGCGAACTCAAAAGAACCTCGAGCCCACAGGGCAAGCAAACACATAAAGCGCAAATACCATCTGATTCGGGATATTGTTAGTAGAGGAGACAGTGATGTTGCCAAGATTGCATCAGAGGATGCATGGCGATAGGATCGACATAGGTCTTTTAGAATAACGGATTGATACGACTATACTGTAAAAGCGAAAGCTTTAAGTATAAGTGGGAGATTGTTAGTGTTATATACTGAAAGCTTGGCTTTGCATGTTATTACACATTTACCCTTTATAAATGAGAATCATGTTAGATTAAACAAGTTCTACGTTCTGTTGTTCTGCACTTAAATAGGGTGGGTCGTCATCGGGCGAACCGAAGATCACTCTATCGGTCACTTGCAAACAAGAATAGTTGTTCACAACCTAGATGGACATGAACACCCCATCCAAACGGTTGTAGTGTCAACTGTACAGTTTGTCTTGACTGATTAGTTGCACTAGTACATTTATGTATTGAACAGGATCCCAGAGAGGAGAAGTTTATTTCATACTGATCGTAGTAAATGAACTAGGCCTCGGTTAATTACTGCGTTCTCTTAACCCGTAAGATATTAAACAGGCAGATATATATAATATATATTACTTTGATTCACATGGGTGAGGTTTATTTCGTTGGATTAATATTCCTACTGTTTTGGGTAATATTATTATATATAGGATGTGCTGTTAGGATATTTACGGTCACCATGTGCGTTAGGAGACATGATATCCCCGGAGTGAGTTCATGAAGGATTGTTATGCTAAACCCTGCAGGTGGATTAAGTTCCGGCATAATAAGATTGTGCTGAACGAGCGCTAGCTTCGGTGAAATAATAATAAATTAATTAATTCTTGATTGTCAGTAATCGAATTAATTAATGGACATTATATCTTAAACGTGGGGAGGTAAATCGAGTAATTATTATTGGAGTCTCAAATGTAATTTGGCCTAGGAAAAGGGAGTACAATAATATAATGTTGGTGGCCCATTAATATTATTTAATTAATTAGAGGAGTGGGTTTGGCCCACAATTAGTCTAATTAATTAAGGGGCCCTTTTCTTAATCTCCTAAGGGTCCCTACTGTAGCTCTATATATACATCATTAAGCTCATGAGAAGAGAAGTAAATTCCTAATCACACGTGAATAACCCCCCCACGCCTCTCTCTCTCTCTCTCTAGATCTCATTCGAGCTTTATCTTTTTCTTGTTGCTCCACTGGTACAAGTTGAAGAAGGGTGTATTGAGTAATACAGTAGAAGATCTGTAGGTAAACCGAGGCGAAATATATTTTGACCTACAGAACTAACCGGAAGTCCGATTGAGATGTACAGCTTACCCAGACGACTGTCTTGATGAGAGCTTTCCATCGCCGCCGAGATTTCCGGATTCGGACGCCTCACACGCCCTCACGCGCCTCCGGAAGCTCCAAGGCTGCAAAGTTTCGTTTTGATCTGTTTGCATCCGTTTGATCCGATTTTGATCTGATCTTATTCGTGCAACCCAAGACGTGATTTGCGGTCAATCAATTGCAGTCAACCGTTCGTGGTCAACCAGATCTATATAAATTTTAAGCCGTAAGTTCTTTACGTCAAACCTTTAGATCCGCTGCGCATAGGTTTACGTTTGCTATTGAATTCGTGACTTGTACATAACAAGATCCTCACAGATCCCAACAAAGGCGGCAATCGAGACGACTGCCGTCAAGAAGTCGAAAGTAATTTTCCCACCCTCTGGAAGTCAGAAAAAGGCTTCGGGCTCGCTTCCCCGGAAGCGGGATCAAGATGCAGTTGACGTCACTCTTGTCCCTGGCTCGCTCAAGCGCCAGAAGACCAAGGACAAGGGCAAGGCCGTCGAGCAAACTCCTCCTCCCGGCCAGCTCGAGACAGTCACCCTCGAGAGACCCTCCCGACTTTGGGATCACCCTCATCCTCACGAGATCGCTAAGTATTTCGACTCCATTATCCCCGTTGCCGATATGGCCCGCGCCGATCGCGATCCCTACGACGTGCTACCCGCGCCCTCCTTTGCTTTTCTCGGGTAATTTTTTATCTTTGATTTCAGTCGATTGTTTCTACTTGAGTTTTAAATCTGTTTCTGACTTTGTTCATTCATGGTTCTTTTCAGTTCATGGCATTTATCATGCCCTCTCTCCTCAAGGATGCCAGCTCGCCCGACTCCAATGTTCGTTCTTTCAAAAAGAAGTATGAAGATCAGCTCCTCGAGCTCGAGAAGAAAGATGACGACCTCCTGGCTGCCAATGCTCTAATTGCTAAACTCAAGATCGAGAAAGCTGCTGCCCTCTCAAAGGTTGACCAGCTTCAAGCTGACTTGGCGAAGGCGGCTGATGACGCCATGGTCGAGAGAGAGGCGGGGATCCTCGAGGGATGTAGGACCTTTCTCAAGTCACCCATGGATTCTGCGTTCCTCGAGCACTATTGTCGAGAAACTGTGAATCTCATTTGCAACTCCCCCGCCTTTCTCGACAAGCTATGCCCTGCGACTCTCCAGTACTTCAACCATACGTTTGACGCGTGGGAGAAGGCCGTGGAGAAGACTGAGTGCGCGGGCAAGCTCGACCGTGAGGCAGTCAAGCAAACCCTTCCTTTCCCCGACGGCTATAGGGGCGATGCGACTCTCCCCGCGGATCACCCGTGGTGGGTCGGCCTTGAGGCGAGATCCATTCGCAAGGCCGGACTGGGTGGTCGGCTCGAAGTTCCCCCCGCTCCTTTGGCTGGTCTGACCGAACTAGTCGGGCCAAATCGGGCGAATCATGTGGGGTCCTCCAATGCCGAGGAACGGGAGGAGCCGGTCGGAGACGAAGAGGTTGAGGGGATGGAACAGGAGGAAGTGGTTCGTACTGATGATGAAAAGTCGACTAGCGAGGTTGAGGGTGCTGATGCCGAGAAAACTCAGACTATTGTTGCTGGTGATGGTGACGAGGCAGAGAAGTCTGATGCTGAGTCTTAAAAGTTAATTCTATTTTCCTTGTTTTGAAAAAAGTTATTAGGGTGTCTGTTGCCTCGGCCTATTTTCAAGATCTGTAAAGGCTGAGGCGACTCGGAATGTAATGGACTTCCTTTGATTAATATTACTCTTTTCTTCATCTTTTGAAATAATGTCATGCTTCTGCTGATTTTCAATTTTCCGGGTCTCTTCGTTATTCGTATTTCAAATCGTCTTGCTTGTTATTTTCCGTATATCTTCTCCCCAACCATTCTTTGCGAGCTGGTCGAAGTCGAGCAACGATTTGAATAGCTTCATAGCTGTGAAACGTGAGTTTTTCAATTAGTCTTCTCCCCAACCCTTCTTGCGAGCTGGTCGAAGTCGAGCATCGATTTGAACAGCTTCATAGCTATGAAACGCAATTTTTTCAACTCGACTTCTTCCCAACCCTTCTAGCGAGCTGGTCGAAGTCGAGCAACGATTTGAACAGCTTCATAGCTGTGAAACGTAAGTTTTTCAACTCGTCTTCTCCCCACCCTGCTTTACGAGCTGGTCGAAGTCGAGCATCGATTTGAACAGCTTCATAGCTGTGAAACTCAAGTTTTTCAACTCGTCTTCTCCCCAACCCTTCTTGCGAGCTGGTCGAAGTCAAGCAACGATTTGAACAGCTTCATAGCTGTGAAACGAGCTGCAGCCACCATCACCGAACGCAAGAGCTCCCCAAGCTAGTGTGTGGCCAAAACCTTGACCTTGCAGCTGTTCTCCGAACAGATGTACGCACACGTCCCAGCGCCCCGCTTATGCAGCGCCAGTGTGTATGACATCTCTCGGGTAACAGTGCATTAAACCCCAGACTGGCTATGTCCTTTTAGATCGTTAATGGGATCGTCGAGAATCCCTATTTGAGAGTCAGTTTCTGTGATAGAAGTTGTTTTCGAATGTCTAGCTGATACTTCCTAAACCGCATACGAGGTGTTACTCATGTCGGCAAGGAATGAGGCTTTCTCAACGATATTGAGCAGAACCGTGTGTCCTGAAGGTATCAGTTTTGAGGATGGTGTTTTTTATGTTGGTTAGCCATTTGTATGAGATCCTGTGGCGCCCCGTTTGATACGGACGCACGGATCACATTGGGATCGTGGGCAAGTTGTCAACGTGACCCGGGCACGAGACTGAACTTGGCACCCCGTAGAAATCCAGATAGTTATGCATTTAGGACATGCTGTCGAGACCCTGAGAGACTTGTTTTGAGTCTGGTATACTCGATGGGTGTGTCGGGTGGAATTTCTTACCATAAGAAAGTGCGCTTATAGCAATGGCTATGAGTGACGATCTCGATGGTACCTTACGAGGTTCTGAGTACGGAAAGAGGTGTTGTACGCCTTGGATTCTGTGAAGAGAGGAAGTATCAACGACACTATATATGTTGGTCCTTTTGGTGATTCTCGACCGAGTCGGCGTCTTAGCCTGACGGTTGACCCCATCACCGGAGCTTGCAAGAGTGCACGACCTGTTCAGTGCCTTGTGGAGAGGGGACATGTGCGCGACTCTAGGAACGAGACGATCTTTGACGAGCTGCATGTGGGCAGAACCTTACCCTTGATGAGGTACCGGTGAACTACTGGATTGATGAATCCAGCAGGGAGAGTCCGGAAGAGGTACTCGTCAAAGTCCGGCGGGGTAACCATGGCTAGTTCGGTGTGACTTGGTAGAGTGGGAAGATTCGGACGGAGTATCCGAGCTGAGTGGTTTGAGCTTCTCTCGTGTGTCTGTTGTTCTGTTAGGATGATTTTTTCTTGGATTTCCGGGGACGGAAATCGTGTAAGGAGGGTAGACTGTAATGCCCCATTTATTTATGGTTTATTTGAATTATTATTATTATTTCTATTATTATTATTATTATTATTGTTGTTGTTGTTGTTGTTGTTGTTGTTATTGTGATATTATTAATTATTACTTGCCAAATTGAATGTCTAAATATTATATGTTTAATTGTCAATTAACTGCTAATTATATATTTTGATTAATAATATTTGTATTTTAAAATAATGTACGTATTTAATTTATATTGTCCGGAGTTTTGTTTATTTATCGTGCGATCGATTGGAACTGTCGAAGTTAGTAATCGGAGAACCCGAGCCCGAGAGCTGGATTTATTTTCGTGCGATTGAATCGGGCCCGAGAGCCGAATATATTAACGTGCAATTTTACCGAGCCCGAGAATATTCGTTTGAACCGAAATCGAGCCCGTGAGCCGATTTAGTTTTGCGAACCGGCCCGCGAGCCACTTACCCGCGCGACCCGACCCGCGACCCATTTTCCTCTATGGCTTGGATAGCAAGACATTTTCTATTAACCTAAGTCTTTTTTTTTTTTTAATCGTGGCCCTCTCCCTTCTCTATTTTCTCACGACGCCGCAACACAAATCTCACGACTCTCATATCTCTCTCGATCGCGTATGGAAGAGAAGAAAATCCCTCGCAGCATCAATCTCTCTCTCTTTTCTCTCAATCGATCGCTGCCCCTCATCACCCTCTCCTCTCGCTCAAAATCCCGTCGCCCTTCCCTGGAAAAATTCCGATCGCCATCTTCTCCTCGCCGGCGAGCAGCAACTCGCAAGGTGACCTCCAGCGGCTCTGTTCCTTGAATCTTCCGGCGAGTTCGTTTTCCGTGAGTAGTCCACGACCACCAGCGAGCCCTTCTCTCTCAACTCGCGATCAGCAGCGAGTTCCAGCGACTTCTGTTCGCCTTCGAGCAGCCGCTGCGAGCCGCCGCCTTCCTCCATTGCTGCAAGTCGTGAAGTTCTTCCGGCGACCTCTCCGTTTAGCCCGACGAGCAGCTTCTCCTCCGGCGACCTTGCAGCGACGTCCGACGACCTAGCAGCAGCGACCCGTCCCCTCTCGAAGCCGCTGCAGCATCTTCTCCTTCCGGCGAGACGCGAGAATCCGTCGAGCCCCGTTCGTGTTCGTTTCATTTTTTGAGTTTTTCCCGAGAATGGTACCTCGTCGTTTTTCCGTCTCGTTTAACTCGTATATGATTTATTTCGTTATGTGCTTATTTTCGTGAAGTGCTTGTTGAACAATGTAATATATGTGTGAATTGCTTAATGTGAATATGTGCGATTATGTGTTATTATGATTTTATGTGTTATCGTATGTTCGGGACCTCTTCGATTTTCTAAAGAATCGAACGAGACCTCGAAAGTCATGTAAGTTGGTGGATATTGGAACAATGTCGAGCCCTTGGTCTTATGAAAAGGCCTCGGACGAGAAATTTCATGTTATGAATTAATTGACAAGTTGTCGAGCATTTATATCGCTGCTTTGGTGTTTGAATTTTTAAAAATAGCTCGCTGCTCGAAACGATGTGAAAATCTGAGGGTGATGTTGTCTGTTCATTACCAGCCTTATGTAAAAATTTCGTGATTTTTAGAAGCCTGTTGCTATTTTTAATAATTATATTGTAATCTGATCAAAATAGTGTTAAATGCATAAAAAATTCATTCGTGAATCAAATGAGCTGAAATTCGAATATGTCATGACCCTTGGACTTTTATATATTGTGTAAAAGTTTTAGAATTTTTGGACTTGATTTGATGTGGTTAATAATTTATTTATTCAATCTGCTGAAACGTTGTTTGAATTCTTATAAATTGGTTGCTTCGTGAAAACTTCTTAAATTTTACTAAGATGCCTATTTTATGTGTTTAATCATGTTTTTAAAAGATGGGAATTTTTGGAGTCCATTTTGATTCGGTTTTGATTTAAATTCGATAAACTGCTGATGCTTGTATGAATTTTTAAAAATAGTAGCATTCGACATTCAGAGCTGAGATTTTTATACATGGACTTTAGCATGCTGTATGTTGTGGTGTAAAATTTTCAAGTTCTGATTCGTTCATTAAGTTCAAGTATGAATTTATGATCCCTTTTTGTCGATATCTTGTTCGAATTTTATAAAATAGTGTATTTCGTGTTAAAAGCTGAAAATTTGTGGTTTTACATGTTTCTGGGAGATGTAATTTTTTGTAAATTTTCAGAGCCTAAGTCGTAGAGTAGCTTGACCATCTATTTTTCATGCGATTAATGATTGCTATTTTCGAAACATGATTTTTATATGAAAATTGAGAATCGACTTGCTTTTTCGTTTTGATGTGAGTTGACTTGGTCAATCCTTGGATGTATTTATGTGAACTCCCTTATGTGGTTTGGTCGAGTTTAGTGCTGAGTCTTAGTGTTCCAACATCCACAGGACTTCACGAACTACTTAGTCGAAACAAGTTCGACTAGGTCTGTCTTGTGATTTCTGATTTAAGTCGAGATAGATATTGATTGTATGATCTTGACATAATGTAGGTGTCTAGAGGTGTTGACCTTGCCTCATTTCGAGATTTGTGACTGTGAAATGTTGCTGCTATCAGGTGGGTACATTTATATTTATCGCATTTATTATTTCGTGTAATGTTTCTTTTGAAAATTATTGTATGCATGAGAACTCCAGTCTAAGTGTCCCGAACGATAGTGCCTTTGATGAATGCGAAAGCAGTGGAAGTCGCCTGCCCGTTGTATCCGGGAGGTGGACGCCGGAATCCGTGTAGAGCGGAGGGGATTGTCTGTTTTACTCGAATCCGTGTAGAGCGGAGGGGTAATTCAACTTCACTGTCTCCTGGAAAGGATCCCATGTACCGTCGTACCCGGGGGTGGGAATGTTTCCAGTTACAGTCATGCCGTCATATCCGGAAGGTTGTTGTATGTACATAGGAGGTTTGCGATAGGGCCGGGTAGGGGGTTTAGGCTATGAATTCTATGCATACCGATATTGATATTGTACACTGCGATTACTTGTTTGTAAAAGTATTATACGGAATAATCGTGCGATAATGGTGAGCTTGTTGGTTGCTCACCCCCACTATTTTCTTGTTGTTTTCTCTCTTCCTTTGTTTTAGGTTGAGACGAGCTGGAGGCGGTGGTGTAGGACGACCAAGATGGTGGTCACTGTTTGATGATATCTTATGCTTCCGCATGAACTTGTTACTTATTTTATTTGCTTTCAAATACTTTGGTTTATTTATTTATTTGCCTTCGAACTATGTTTGAATTTCGTTTGAACTGGATTTCATGCTAAACGTTCGGGAATGATTTTGAAATTTATGATTTATGAGATTGTCATTTTCATAGCTCGAGCATGTGCAGGTTCATTGGATTGTTTGATTGAGTGTGTTTATTTGTTGTGGTTAATAAGTAGCGCCCGTTTTTCGATAAATGTTTTAAGTTGGATTTAAAAAAAATAAATAAATAAATAACTCTGATTTTTATTAGATAAATTCACTAAATTCTTTAAAATAAAATGGGGCGTTACAGTAAGGCCCTTCCCAGTTAGCTTCAAGCTTTCCGACATGCTTGAGAGCGTCGGCTCGTTTGAGGAAGAGATCTCCAATTTAGAATCATCTGGTTCGGACCTTCTTGTCGAATGTTGCGCGCATCTTCTGTTTGTATTCGATGGATCGTATCCAAGCTTCTTCTCGTCCTTCTTCTATTAGGTCGAGGGCTTCCTCGATCATCTCCTCGTTTTTCATTTCTTCATAGAATGTCGACCTGTGAGAGTCCAGGCCGACTTCTACTGGCAGCAGTGCATCCATCCCATAAACCATGTGAAACGGGGATTGTCCCGTTGAGCTCCTTGGAGTCGTCCTATAAGCCCATAGGACTGTTGTCAATTCATCGACTCAGGCTCCCGATGCTTTCTCCAATCTCTTCTTCAGCCCTTGGAGAATAGTTCGATTGGTTACCTCGACTTGCCCCTTTGCCTGCGGATGTGCGACCGAGGCAAATCGTTGTTTAATTCTCATGTCGAGACACCAAGCTTGGATTCGCTTTCCTTGGAACTGAGTTCCGTTATCCGAAATCAGCACTTTTGGGATTCCGAATCTAGAGCAGATGTTGAATAAGAATTGGATCATTTTCTCCTTGGTGATTCGGGCCAAGGGTTCTGTCTCGACCCACTTGATAAAATAGTCGACTACGACTACCAAGAATTTTCTCTGTCCCGTCCCCATCGGCAACGGGACCACTAAGTCGATCCCCCATTGACCAAAAGGAATTGGTGAGTTGATTGTCGTTATGTACTCAGCAGGGATATGAGTGCTTTGGCCGTGGCGCTGGCACTTCTCGCATTTCTGGACTAAGTGTTTGGCTGTTGCTCAAATTTTGGGCCAATAGTAGCCTGCTCGCAGGGCCTTTACGGTTAGAGCTCGAGACCCAACGTGTGCTCCGCAGCATCCTTCATGGATTTCTTTAAGTACATGTGTTCCTTCTTCCTCAGAAACACATCGGAGGTGGGGCCCGACCAACGACTTCTTATACAAAACCCCTTCAACTTCAAAATACTCGGTCAGGTACCGAGCAACCTTTTCTATCTCTTGCTTGTCTCCTACAGGCACTCGACCTTGCATAAGTTCCCGAATCGGCTTTCTCCAATCCTCTTTTTCATCGACCTCCATCGCCTCGCTTAAGACACTTCCTTCTAAGTGTATTATAGTGATATGACTTCCCATCTTCCCCTCGTTGGAACTCGCAATCCTTGCAAGCCAGTCAGCCCGTTTATTTTCCTCTCGCGGGACTTATGTCAATTCAAATTTCTCCAGGCCTTTTATGAGGCTTTGAATCTCCTCGACATACTTCATCATTCTATCCTCCTTTATTCGCAACTCCCCAGTACTTCTCCGACGACGAGTTGCGAGTCAGAATGTGCCGCGATCTCTGTTGCTTCGCCACCAACTGCGAGCTAAATTCCTTTAATTAACGCCTCATATTCTGCTTCGTTGTTTGAGGCTTTGAACCCCATTCTGATGGCAAAGTCGAGTTGCTCGCCTTCGGGAGACACGAGGGCGACTCCCAGACCAGATCCTTTGGCCGCAGAGGACCCGTCGACATGCATGATCCATTTTTGTTGTTCCCCCTTGGTACCTTCTTGGATAAAATCCGCCAACGCTTGAGCCTTTATGGCTCGTCTGGGATCATATTTGATAGAATACTCGCTCAACTCAATCGCCCACTTCACGAGTCGACTTGAGACAGTAGGCCAACCCAATGTTTCTCCCAACTGGAAATTTGTTCACACTACTCTCGTATGATTCAGAAAATATGGCCTCAATTTTCTGGCCGTTATGACCAATGTCAGGGCGGCCTTCTCGACCTCAGGGTATCTCGTCTCCGCGCCTTGGAGCACTCGGCTTGTGTATTAGATAGGTTGTTGGGAACTTCCATCCTCTCGCAGTAACACCGAACTCAAAGATGCCTCTCCTACCGAGATGTATAATATCAACTCGTCACCAGGCCCTGGTTTGGTCAACAAGGGTAACTCGCCCAGGAACTCCTTTAACTTTTCGAACGCCATCTGCACCTCGTCATTCCATTTGAAAGTCATCTTCTTTTTTAGTAACTTGAAGAAAGGGAAACTCCTCTCGGCCGCTCGAGCAATGAACCTACTAAAGCCTGCAATCCTCCCCGTCAGAACTTGTACTTCTCTGATGTTTCGCGGAGGCGCCATGTCAAGTATGGCCCTCACCTTCTTCTTGTTCACCTCAAATCCCCGTTTTGTGACGACATATCCCAAAAATCGCCCCGCCTTTACACCAAAAGCACATTTGCTCGGGTTCAACTTCATCCCAAACGCCCTAAGGGTGTTGAACGTTTCCCTTAAGTCGGCTGGGTGTGAAGTCGAGGACTTTCTCTTCACCAGGATATCATCAACGTATACTTCCATATTTCGACCAATCTGAGGTTTGAACATGTGATCCATCAATCGCTGGTAAGTCGCTCCTACATTTTTTAGGCCAAAAGGCATGACGACATAGCAATACGTCCCCTTGCTCGTCACAAAACTCACTTTACTTTGATCCTCCGGAGCTAAGGGGATTTGGTGGTACCCTCGAGATGCATCCATCATGCTCAGCAATTCGCAGCCAGCTGTGGAGTCGATTAGTTGATCGATTCTAGGCAAAAGATAGTGATCTTTTGGGCACGCTAGGTTTAAGTCACGAAAGTCGATGCACATACGCCATTTGTTCAGTGCTTTCCTCAACATTACTGTGTTAGATATCCATTCGGGGAATTGGATTTCCTTGATGTGTTTGGCTTTTAGCAGCTTTCCCACCTCAACTTCAATTACTTTGTCGATTTCAGTGCCATGGTGCCTGAGTCGTTGCTTCACAGGTTTTCTGAGGGGGTCGACATTGAGCTTGTGTTCCGTAACATCCGGGTCGATTCCCGTTAACTCCTCAGGAGAGAAAGCGAATATGTCCCTGAATTCCTTCAACAATCCCACTAACTGCCTTCGCAACTCGTCCTCCAACTCTCCCCGACTTTGGTGGTTTGGTCCTCCATTTCACCGATTTGAATTTCCATCAACTCTCAATGGGGCTCGAGGTCATTCCCTCTCGGCCTCTTTTCACTCGACATCAGTTTTTTGCCCTCCTTGACCTCAGCTTGTTGGTTAGTTTTGACCGCGATCTGGTAGCATGTTCTTGATAACTTCTGGTCCCCTCGAGCCTCTCCCACTCGATCTCCAATGGGAAACTTCAATTTCATGTGATAAGTCGACACCACTGCTTGGAAGGCATTGAGTGCCGACCTCTCAAGGATCATGTTATACGCCGACTCGACATCGACCACCACAAATCTCACCATTTTTACCTTTCTCAAGCCGCCTTCCCCCAAGACGACAGCGATCGTGGTTTCTCCTAGGGGAGCGACATCCGATCTAATGAATCCAAAGAGTGATGTATGTAGGGGCGTAAGTTCGATGTCAAGTTCCATACTTCTGAGGCATTCATAGAAAATCACAATTACAGAACTTTCTGTATCGACAAACACATTTTGCACTTCGTACCCTGACACCTGCGCGGTTATCATCAACGCACCATTATGTGGTCTCTCGACTTCCCTCAATCAGCAGGTCCAAAATTCATCACTGGTCCGCTCTCGTCGACCTGTTGTATCTCCACTTTTGCATATCGACCTCGGGCATACGCTTTCCTTGCTCGATTCGAATCCCCATCTGTCGACCCTCCAAAAATCATGTTAATTACTCCCTTTTCGGTGGGAGCTCCTCCTTCTCCGGTGACCTTGCCCTCTTGCGAGGGCTCTTACTCCTTTCTCGTCTCCTACTCGTCCTCTCGCGATCTTTGTATATGAACTCTTTCAAGTGGCCCGCCTTTATCAACCTCTCGATCTCGTCTTTAAGGTGTCGACAATCGTCAGTGTTGTGCCCGTAATCTTCGTGGAATCGACAATATAAGTTGCTTTTAGGCTTTACTGGTCCATCCTTCCTTGTCCGTGGCCATCTCACCACATCGTCACGAATCTCTCTTTCCATGACTTCCAGTATTCTTGCATGAGGAGCCGACAGTGGTGTATATTGGATCGGCCTTCATCCCTTGGATTGTCCTTCTCCCTGTCAGCCCGTGGCGATCCTCTTCTTTCCCCAGTCGACTGACTCTTCTTCTCCTTCTTGTCGTCTCGATTTTCAGTTTGGGACATTTTCACGCTCTGCAGGTAGTCGACTTCTGCTTCCTCGACATTCATATACTTGGCACACTTTCCCAACACGTCATCGAAACTCCTACCAGGTCGTTTGGCCAAAGAGTTCTTACATAACCCTAGTAGCAGTCCCCTCGTCAGTCCTCCTGATTTTATTTCCTCTGTTGCCGTCGGGCACTCGACACACGCCTTTTGCCACGTATTCTCGCAACGACTCACCCTTCTTTTGCTGCATGCTAATCAACGAGAGGTAGGATTTCTCTTGCACCCTTACACTTGCAAATTGATTAAGAAAACTCGAGCTAAAGCCGTCAAAGTCCTTAATTGACCCTACTGGTAGTTGGTGGAACCAATCTTGGGCCGAGCCTGTGAGAGTCATCAGGAAAGCGCGACATTGTACCGGATCACTGTAGCGGTGGAGTACCGCCATGTTCTCGAAACCCCTCAGATGTCGAGACGGGTCAGTGGAGCCGTCGTACCATATGTTCAACTCCCTGAAGTCCTTGGGTAAGTCGGCTCTCAGGATCTGCTGCGAGAACGGGTGTTCCTTTGCTCCTCTACTTTTCTTTCCTCCGACTCGAGCCTGCAAGTCACGGACCTGGGCCAGCAACTGCTCCAACGTCTTGTCCCTCGCCTGCGGGTTGACGGTTCGAATGGAGGATTCCTCCTCGTCCACCCTTCTGTTCTGCTGTATGTTTGACTGAGCTTGCTGTTCGATAAGAGGTTGTTGCTCGGCCCGAGGCTGGTGCTCGACACGAGGCTGCTGCTCGACCTGCACCACCTGCTTCATCTGGGAGGCCACAGCTTCAGCGATCATCTTTTGCATTTCGCTCCTCGTCATTGTCAAGGTCTGCTCCTCGACGCGGGGTTGTGTCTGCTCCGGTACCTCCTGTATCTACTTTCCCTCGCGTCGAGACATCTCTGTTGGTTCCTTCTCTCCATCTGGGTTAGGGTTTTGATTTGTTCCTACCTGGGTCAACACTTGCATCTTCACTCCGGTTGGAGTGACAGGAGTTTCTCCACCCAACGTCAGCCCCGGTAGTGGAGGTCCTCCAAACGGTGGCATTCTCATCATCTGCATCATCGGGTGTCTAGGGGTAGAAAGTGGTGGTGGCCTCTTGTCCGTCCACGCTCCCCTAAACTCCTCGTTCAGATTCCTCTTCAAACCCTCCTTCTCAACCATCAGCAAACAGATCGGAGCTAGGTTTGAAGCTCTTACTTCCTTCAAGAACTCCCCACAGACGGCGCTAATATGATGGGTCTACTTCTAAATCTGAAAAGAACCGGTGGATTTGAGCTCAAATCTGCTTGAACCGCCTCTGAATCGTTGCTAGACCGCGAGAATACCTAAAAAACTCAACGCCGGAGGTGTTTCCGGCGTAGAGCCTCCGACGCTCAAGTCAGTATGAGAGTGATGAAGGGATGTTGCGCAGCAGCTATGAGGGGAGTGTGGAATGAATGAGAGTTAGGGTTTAGGGTTACCTCATCCCCTTTATATAGGAGTGAATGCTTACTTGAAGTACCCGAAATGCCCAAGTCGTTGGACCTAAAAGGTCCAAAATGTCCCGGTCGGTTCGTCTCCTCTTGTTGCTGAATCAATCACAAGATTCTCCTTTATCCCTTGAAGGATGTAGAGCTTTAAGTATGTTGCAAGTGTGATGAGTCGTCATCACTTCTTTGGTCTTCGAGGTATACAGAGTCGGCCTCGAGAGCTAGGTGGTCGACTTATGATCAAATAAGGATTCGGAGGCTACACTTGGTTAGTTCTCTCGAGTGGAAGTTGTCTTCAGAGAATCGACTTAGTGAAGTTGACTGCTGGGAGTCGACTTAGAGTATCTGGATGCTTGGAGGTTATGCTCTTGTTGTTCTTCTTATACAGATGTCGACTACTGGAAGTCGACAGACTGAGGTCGACTTGCGAGAGTCGACTTGCCAGATTTCTGCCTCTTCACGGTCGCTCTACGTAGGGTCGACTTTACTAAAGTCGATTTGAGTATGTCGATGGGAACATATTGTCCTGTGGACGGTCTGCGTGTTTACCGGGTCGAGTTAGGGGCTTTAGAGCTGGTATATGGTAGTATGGTTATATCATCTAAATATGATGGGTCTACTTCCAGATCTGAAGAGAACCGATGGATTTGAGCTCAGATCTGCTTGAACTGCCTCTGAATCGTTGCTAGACCGCGAGAATACCTGAAAAAACTCAACGCCGGAGGTGTTTCCGGAGTAGAGCCTCCGACGCTCAAGTCAGTATGAGAGTGATGAAGGGATGTTGCGCAGCAGCTATGAGAGGAGTGTGGAATGAATGAGAGTTAGGGTTAAGGGCTACCTAATTCCCTTTATATAGGAGTGAATGCTTACTTGAAGTACCCGAAATGCCCAAGTAGGTGGACCTAAAAGGTCCAAAATGCCTCAGTCGGTTCGTCTCCTCTTGTTGTTAAGTCATCACAAGATTCTCTTTTATCCCTTGAAGGATGTAGAGCTTTAAGTATGTTGCAAGTGTGATGAGTCGTCATCACTTCTTTGGTCTTTGAGGTATACAAAGTCGGCCTCGAGGGCTAGGAGGTCGACTTATGATCATATAAGGATTCGAAGGCTACACTTGGTTAGTTCTCTCGAGTGGAAGTCGTCTTCAGAGAATCGACTTAGTGAAGTCGACTGCTGGGAGTCGACTTAGAGTATCTGGATGCTCGGAGGTTACGCTCTTGTTGTTCTTCTTATACAGATGTCGACTACTGGAAGTCGACAGACTGAGGTCGACTTGCGAGAGTCGACTGGCCAGATTTCTGCCTCTTCACGGTCGCTCTACGCAGGGTCGACTTTACTAAAGTCGATTTGAATATGTCGATGGGAACATATTGTCCTGTGGACGGTCTGCGTGTTTACCCGGTCGAGTTAGGGGCTTTAGAGCCGGTATATGGTAGTATGGTTATATCACAGGTAATGCCGCCAAATCTTGAGTGCGTGTACGATTGCTGCCAACTCTAGGTCGTGCGTAGGATAATTCTGCTCATGTGGCTTCAACTGGCGTGAAGCATACGCAACGACTTGGCCATCTTGCATAAGCACACACCCAAGACCCTGCTTCAAAGCATCACTATAGATGGTGAAATCTCGAGTAGGATCTGGAATAGTCAGCACTGTAGCCGTCGTAAGCCTCTTCTTGAACTCCTGGAAGCTCTCCTCACAACGACACGTCCACTCAAACTTCACAGATTTCCTTGTCAACTTGGACAAAGGGAGGGCAATCTTCGAAAACCCCTCAATAAATCTGCAATAATACCCTGCTAAACCGAGAAAACTTCGAACCTCGATGGGACTCTTGGGCGCTTATCAGTTCCGAACTGCGGCAATCTTTGTCGGATCAACTTCTATGCCTCTCTCGGTGATGATGTGGCCTAAAAATGCCACTCTCTTCAACCAAAATTCACACTTGGAGAACTTGACATACAACTTTTCTCGCCTAAGGGTGCCGAGAACAACCCTTAAATGCTGCTCATACTCCTCCAAACTCCTGGAGTAGACTAAAATTTCATCAATGAAGACGATAACAAATCGATCTAAATACTGATATTACTGGATCTGTTCGGGCGCTATCGGGCGGCCCTAAGGTCACTGGGTACTCGGGCGTGCTGCTGGGCACGTCTCGGGACCGACTGAGGTTGGCTAACACTACTCGGGCATGCTACTGATCGCTCAGGCATGCTACTGGCACGATCCGAGACCTACTCTCCGCGGCACGAGCGACTGGCTCGACACCACGCGTGCTCTGACACTGGACAGCACTGCCGGGCGCTGTCGGAGGTTGCTGGGCGCGACTGGCGCCGACGCGCCTGCTAGGCGCGGGCACGGATAGGGGCATAACCTAACCTCTGTAGACGCGGCCCGGGCACGGCGTGCTGCATGCGCGGTTGGTGAACCTGACCGGTCCTTGCCGGACTTCCGACTACTTCTCTGGTGACAATAAACTCCATCCAACATAATATGATAAAAGACACATAAAAATGCCAAGAATCACTATAAGACCTCGGTTGGATTTTGACTTGGTCCAGTAGGGCCGATATGGCTCGTACGGACCCTAGGTCACCAAACAAACTTGCTCAACTTATAAAATCACTTAAGGCCAAATATTAAGCATAAAAGATCATGACTTTAAGGGCTGGGACAAAGGCTATAACTCGCATGCATAATAATTAGGCTTGGAGGTGAAAATATGCTCGATTTCCCTATCAACTTGGCCAAACCAATGAACTCAAAACATGTTTATCTTTTACCAATGTCATGAACATGATTTTTTAGGGATAATGAGCTATTAAAGTCGGCCTAAACATGCATGTACCATAAAATCTGAATTTAAGGCTCTAAACTTCAAAAATTTAAAACTCTATTATTTTGTACGTGCATGGCATCATTTTTGTACATGATAATTCCTAATTTATCATGTTAAAGCTGAGAAAAATGAAAAAAAGGAGTTTACCTTTCACCAAACTCGAAATGGTGCTAGGTCCCTATTCTCGTGCTCTACCCGCAGCTCTAATGATATGGCCCGACTTTGAAGGTCAAAGGCTGAGGATTATGATCTCAAGAGCATTATAAAATTCCAAATTAGACTTGAAAAATGAAAAGCCTCGAGAGACAGTGGTTGGAACAAGCTATGGCTCGAGATCTCCTTCACCCGAGGCTACACGCACGCGGCTTGCCTTGGGAGCCTTCCTCTCGGCCTTGCTCTTTTTTCTCTCAATATTGCTCAGGTTTTCTAAGTGTCAAAATGCTTAACACTCTACTGAGGATGAGTCTCATATAGGTGGTCATGGGCGGATTGACCAAGGCATGAAGTGGACCAAAGTGAAAGACCAACCCTTCCACATGCGCCTTGGACTTGATGGGAGCATCTTGCACGAGTTTTGTGGCCATTTTGGTGGACTTTCAGAGCAATATGGGTGAAGAGAGAGGTCTGGTCAGACTGGTGGCACATGAGGGGACAATGCCTTACATGTCCGATTAAAATAATCACTTGCCCATCATGCACTTGAGAGCTAATTGCTTTGACTTTCCTTAAACCTTATTAGGTCCAACTTAAGTTGAATTAATCCCTCTTAAACTCCAGCTTACTCGCATGATATAGGGCCATAGGACTTGGGCCTAAAACTCGACACATTGGTCAAGGGATGTTGCTCGCGCATAGGCTGGGCGCGGCCTGCTGGGCGCGCGGCCCTTGCCCTGGGCGCGGGCTGAAAATGTCACCTTCTTGGGCCGGGCATGTAACACTCGATTAAGGCTGAAATAATGGCTTACCACACTTATAAAAATCCATGACATCTTGGCCATGATTTGGGCTCGAGTATGGACACTTGGGCGCGCATTCCTTGGCTCGACACTAAGGACTTGGACCGAGAGACTTGCTCGGTTCTTGGCTGAATAATGGCTAAACTATGAGCCCAAAAATACTTATAAAATATTCCATGCATGCTTGGCAATAGAATGAGCCTTCTCGGCACGGCTAGGCACGCGGCACTTGGGTGCGGGGACTTGAAACCATGCACGAGCTCGGTGCGGGGTTCTTCTTGGCCGAGAGATTTGGTTCTAGGGCTCGATAATGATCGACTCATACTTAGAAAAATTCTAAGTAAGGCTACAAGCGACTATGGCTTGATCGAGACTCGGGGCTACTAGGGTTCGAGACTTGGCTAGGCGCGAACTAGGTGCGATACTCGTGACCGAACATACTCGGTTCCGGACACGGCTTGACTTGGACGATTTATCGAAACATACTCGGTTTCGATTATTCGTCAACTTGAAATAATTAATCCCGACTGAATAATAATCTATTTGTAAAGAAAAAAGAAATAGACCGAAATTAATAACTGAAATTGAATAGCTAAATAACTGGGCTCGGAACTCAAGACGAGCAATATTAATAAAAGGAAATAGTTCAAACTTGGAACTGAAACAGTCGCTTTTATTAATACAGAACTGGGCTATTACACAGTCTACTCTTAAGTCCATTTTAGACTCAAGTAGAGACTTAGTCTTCTTGAATTGGAGTAAATTTTGTTAATTTTATATATTTTTGTCCATGTCATTTAAGACTTAGGTCCATTTACATTCCACGTAGGCAAAACTAGACTCAAAGCATTGCAGAAGCTCTAAGAGGTTCATTCCCCCCATCTGACAGTGCTTATGTGGTTTTCTATTTTATTTTAAGTTTTTTTTATTATTATTTTTCTTTCCATGTAAACAAGTTGCTACGCCATGATAGTAGAGGTGTCCAATGGTCGGGCCGATTCAGGACCCGGCCCGGCTTGCAGGATCGGCGGGTCTCAAATGTTGGGCCTGAAACTGGCCCGACAATATCTAAGGGCCTAGAGATGTTAAATGGTCCTTGGCCCGACGGGCTGGCCCGTTTAGCCCGGAAAAAAAAGAGGGTTAGGTCCTTTTATTAGTAGCCCGTTTAAATCAGGGCTTTTTGGGCCCGGACCGTTTAGCCCGAAGCCCGCTAGGGCTAGCCCGGAACTCGTTAGGGCTAGCCCGTTTAACTAGGGTTGGGCGGTGTAAATGTTTGCATCAAGTAAGTGATATGCTCTTAGATTCCTTGTATATTACATTTTTTATATTCCACCTCACATGTAAGTACGAATTGTAATGGATTATTATGATTTTGAAGATAATTATTAACAATATTGTTATTGTACTTCATATCAAAATATTTAAGCCAATCAGAACGACTAATAAGAAATACATGAAACATAGTGATAGACGGTAAATACTATATATCCGTTGAAAACATTTTTTAACTAGCCGTTGTTATTTTTTTTATATTTTTTACTCTTTTTATTTTTTATTTTTTATATATTATTATTATTATTATTATTATTATTATTATTATTATTATTATTATTATAGCCATAGCCCGCATAGCCCGTTTAGCCCGAAGCCCGCTAGAGTTAGGGTTAGGTCCTTTTTTTGGTAGTCCGTTTAAATCCGGGCTTTTTAGGCCCGGACCGTTTAACCCGAAACCCGCTAGGGCTAGCCCGTTTAACATCTCTATAAGGGCCGGTTCAAATGAACTGGCCCGACCCGGCATTTCATTGAACCGCCGATTTTTTATTTAAAAAGAAATAAAAAAATAAATCAACTACGACCCTCCTTCCAACCTGAAACCGGTGGGCCAAAAGAGAAAAGTTAAGACTCGGAACTGGTCCTTAAGGTCTAAGGATCCGTTTCAAAAATTGGTAAATCCGGGTCGGGTCGACCCTTGGCCATGTCTACACGTTAGATTAATTTGCCCCAATATTCAGTACGTGTGGGTCGTATTATAATACCAACGTCAATTTTAAATTTTCTTCATCGGATGGAACAAAATTGTGTTGAAATCTCAAATCATAACATCAAATGACGAAAAGTTTAATTTTGAGAGTGAATATGCCACTGCCTCGAAACCAACATAACTAAATTTGCCATCTTGCTGAGATATTCTCAAAGCGGCTTCATTTTTACATTTTCATTCTAACTAGTACAGTACATGTACGATGCACAGGACCATTTATTACTCACTTACTGTTTAAAAGGTATTTTTCTAGTTAAACTGTCTCATGTCATTAAAAATATCATAAAAATAAAATTTATTTGTCATTGAACACTTCATTTTGTACAACATTCTTAGTTTGACTCTTTCGCACGTAAAGTACTATATGGATGTTTGAATTTGATCTAAAATTACGTATTATTACTCATTAGTTAACAAATTATGTTTTTTTAAAAAAAAAATAAGAGATCTTATTTGTTGAACAAAATTCTAATAGATAAAAAATATATCGATACGATTTTGAATGTATATCCCTTCCAAATCTTAATTTTGTTTTAAAAGGTTGGAATAATTTGTTAGGAATTATACAACTATTTATTTCCTAAACTTGTATTTTCACGATTTTAAATTAATTTGTATTTACAATTATTCATAAATAATTGATAAAACTTTTGGTATAAGAATCTTGAAATTTGTTACAAATAAATGGGATTCAGATTTTGGTAAAGAAAAAATATAATACACAAAAATGGGATTCAAATTTTAGCATAAGAATCTGCAAGTTTGTTTAAAAAAAAAAAAGATTCAGATTTTGTTACAAAATATTCACATGTGTTTTTTCGAAATTTCCACTAATAGTAAGTCAACCATTATATTTTTCTGATCAAACTTTCTATTAATGTATTTTTCCAACAACCTTTTTTATTAGTATAGATTAGAGATGTAAACGAACCGAACGTTCGCGAATAAAAGCTCGTTCGTGTTCGACAACGGCTCGTTCGTTTGTCAATCGAGTCGAGTTCGAACAGAAAATTATGCTCGTTTAATAATTGAACGAACACGAGCTCGTTCGCGAACGTTGAATAATGTTCGGGAACATTAATTTCATACAATTTTGTTTTATTTTTTTATATATTTACATAATATCTTTAATAAAAAGCCTAAAATATAAAAATATTTTTATTTTCGAGTTCGAACGAGCAAATTTCGAGTTAATCAAACATGTTTAAAAAATTTATCTATTAAATTATTCGAACACGAACGAACTCGAACTTTGACGAACAATTAAACGAACGAACTCGAACACGAACATTGTTCGAACTTAAACGAACACGAGCTCTAACAGCCCAAGCTCGGTTAGTATAGANACAATGAGGGAGAGGAGAGGCTAAGCTATCATCCAAAATCTAATCCTCTCTCTTTCTCCACCCCACAATCACACCCCCAACAAAATTCTCCAAGGCCATAAACTTACCAATATCCCCCCATTTAATCATTTTCCTCAATTTTTGCTAAATCCCAAGAGCCAAACAACCACAAAAACATCAAATAGCTTCTTACTTAATTAACTCATCCAGCCTCTGCTTAAGCGGCAGCGCTGTGTAGCTTGATTTCTGCTCATACAAAAATGGCTTCTGCTGCTCTTTCATCTCCCCAGGTCCATAATCCATAATTCCAGCCGTAGATCTCTCTTTCCACACTCACATGGCTAAACTAAATACATATATTTACATGCTATAACTGCAGGTGGGCTGCAGCAAGGGGTTGTTTGAGTTTTCTGGTCTCCGCAGCTCGCCATCGCTTCTCCCTTTCTCCAGGAAATCGAACGAGGACTTCCTTTCCATTGTTTCCTTCCAAACTTGTGCTGTGAGTTCTTCTGGACTTACATGTTTCCTATATATACTAATATATTATTGTAAGAATATAGTAATTAACATGGCGTGTGTGATCTGTTTTGAAGCTGAACTATTGCAAGTTAAGAATGATGATGGTTTTAAGCTGAAGATCCGAAGCTTTTGTTATGATCCAGTTGTAGTAGAAACTAAAGTAGAATATGCAACATGAGAATGTTTTGGATTATGCTGGGTTTTAGTAGGTAGTTACTAGGGAAGTGGAATGTAAACATGTAATGAGCATTACAGGGATTTTGTTGTTTGTGGTTTCATCATATATATACAGATTGGTGGGAAGAAAAAGCAGAGAGGTGTGGTAAAGGCAGAGCTGAAGGTGGCGATCAATGGGTTCGGAAGGATCGGTCGCAACTTCCTGCGGTGCTGGCATGGGCGCAAGGGCTCCCCACTCGACGTTATTGCCATCAACGACACTGGAGGCGTGAAGCAGGCCTCTCACCTCCTCAAATACGATTCCACTCTCGGAATCTTCGAAGCCGACGTCAAGCCCGTCGGCACTGACGGCATCTCCGTCGACGGCAAGCTCATCCAGGTCGTCTCCGACCGCAACCCGGCCAACCTCCCCTGGAAGGAGTTGGGCGTCGATCTCGTGATCGAGGGGACTGGGGTTTTTGTGGACAGAGATGGTGCAGGGAAGCACATTGAGGCCGGGGCCAAGAAGGTTCTCATCACGGCCCCCGGGAAAGGTGACATCCCCACGTACGTCGTGGGCGTGAACGCAGACGATTACAACCCGGACGAGCCCATCATCAGCAACGCCTCTTGCACCACAAACTGCCTCGCCCCTTTCGTCAAGGTCCTCGACCAGAAATTCGGCATCATCAAAGGGACGATGACGACAACCCACTCCTACACGGGGGACCAGAGGCTCCTCGACGCCAGCCACCGAGACCTGCGCCGTGCTCGGGCTGCCGCTCTCAATATCGTGCCCACGTCCACAGGGGCGGCCAAAGCAGTCTCGCTCGTGCTCCCGCAGCTCAAAGGGAAGCTCAACGGGATTGCACTCCGCGTCCCGACACCCAACGTCTCCGTGGTCGACCTCGTAGTCCAGGTTCAGAACAAGACCTTTGCCGAGGAGGTCAATGCTGCCTTTCGCGAGGCTGCCGAAAAGGAGCTCGCTGGAATCCTGTCGGTGTGTGACGAGCCCCTCGTCTCTGTCGACTTTCGCTGCAGCGACGTGTCGTCCACGGTTGACTCTTCGTTGACCATGGTCATGGGGGATGACATGGTCAAGGTCATTGCCTGGTATGATAACGAGTGGGGATACTCACAGAGGGTGGTTGATCTTGCCCACATTGTTGCCAACAATTGGAAATGAGGATTATGAGAGGATGTGCTCGCCTGCCTTTTTTTATTTTCTTATTTATTTTTCCTTTCTTCTTTGCTTAGACCATGGGGAATTTGTAATCACCACTAAAACCACTTGTCTCCTTTTGCTCATCTTTATCTGCACACGTGTCTATTAATCTTTTTATTATTATTATAAAATTTTATTTTTTGGTTTTTTTCTACTAAATTGCTAATCCATAATTTTATCTGCACACACCATGGTTTTTTTTTTCATATGCACCTGTCAAAGATGTTAAATGAGTAATTTTTATAATGATTGTCCATTTAGTCATAAAGAACAATAAAGTTGGATATATTTTACACCATGTTTTATCGCGTTAATAATTTAATCGTTAAACCTCTCCCTATTAATCTTATTGTGGAAATTAATTAATATATTATCTCACTAAAACATTGAACTATTATAAATTTGATTTCAGTATATATATTTATTTTTTGATATATTAAAAAAATAACACTTTTAACGTATTTTTGTTAACCATATAATACTTAATTTATTATTTCATTACAAAATTTGTTACAATATAATGTCATTATATTTTTTTATAAAATTTCTTCTACTTATTTTTATTTTATGTAATGAAAGATATTTAATGCATGTTAATATTATTTACTAATGTTGTTAATTTAAATTACGTAAAAAAAATTTAAATAAAATATTGTGTATAAATATTTTACAAAATATATAAATATAGAATTAATTTTTTATAATAATTAAACAACTTTAATTTTGCAATATCTAAGAACTAAATTCCTTCTATAATCGAGAGATTTTTATAATTTGCATCATAAGCCTTGTTGTTATGCGATGTTTAACAACGATAATAACCCATAATTAATATGTAAAATGCGAAAAATTTGTATTAATGTAGAACTATTTTATATTACAAGACGTCGGTTTTTGTGTTAACCGATGTGTCTTTCGTGAGAGTATTCAATGTTTCAAAAAAGAGAGATCCCCTCGTACAATAATACATTCTGCTATTTATAGTAGCTTTGGTTTTGCCCAGTCGTACGAGATAGGTGTGATTGCATTTAATGCAAAGTAGCTTTTAGGAAACGGTTTGTCTGCTGATGAGCCCGCAATAATGATTGCATTTTGTGTTGTCAAGGTTCCGTTGCGTAGGTTCCTTGTCACCTGTTGTCGATCTCGGTTTTAAGATGGGACTTCGGTTAATTGTGAAGTCGGTTTATATCCAGATGTGAAATCGGTTCGGTGCTTAGCCCGTACCGAGTTGCTCCAAGTTAGTGATGTTGATTGATTTTTGGCGACGAGCCTTGATTAGCATTCATGAATTTTTGTCTTGAACCTGACTTATCATGTCGGTTGTCAACAGAGAGGCCCCCGATATTAGTAGGCATACGGGCAGTGATGGCTGCTGATGTCGTGTTTATGCATGCGAAATCCGACCTGAGTTTTCTGTTGATGTTCATTTTGATGTCTACTTGTTTTTCGACATTCGAACACTTGTGCAAATTTGGTTTATCTTCTCCTTAAGTTGAAACGGCGTAACGGTCACAGACAAAAGCGACAGTTACGAAAAGGCGTGCCCCTACTTAATGCGTATAACGGATATAAATAGCAGTCCCACGTGCATACCGCTGATTGGTCCATCTGTCTTAAAGGAGGGTAATGAATCGTTTCATCTGAAGAGACGCGTCCATTACACGCGCCCCTCTTCGGTCTCCAACGGTCAAAAAATTGGTCGTATAAATATTTTGAAATTTATTCTGCTTGGATTTTACTTTTGAACTCTTCGAACACACTAATTTTCAAGTTCTCTTGCTTTCGAATTTCTTTGTATTCATTCCTTGGCTTGGCGTGATCGATTAATTCCAGTGCACTGGTCATTTAGGGTTTGCAATTTTGCGATAAGATTTTATCTCAATTTCTCTTATTTTCCTTTGTGATTGAATAAATTCCTTTTGATTCTCCAACAAAAATGGTTTCTGAGAACGCTGATAAGGTGGCGTCGAGTAGTAGCGAGACGGTATCTGAAGGGATACTCGAGTTGGACTTAATGCACGAATATTATCGATGGGATCTGATATTTTTTTAACATCTTGTTACTAAGAGGAATAATATTAAGGGTGATCGGAAGGTAAAGGAGGACGTTGCCATCCGACAAGATTATTGGAGACGGCCCGCGCACCAGATGTTGAGGTGGATTTCCTTGGAGAATTAAGTATATTGACAGATGTCGATGTGGTGCTACTTTGGGAGCATATCCGAGTCCCGCCGTCGGTTAAGCTCTTTTCGCCATACCCGGGGGAAAGGATCACTTGCCCTCCCCCTATCTGTGTTGGTATTTTTGCTGAAAGTCTTAGGTCGGGGCTGAGATTCCCTCTTCCCAACATAATAACCGACTAGATTCGTGATTGGGAACTAAGTTTATGTCAGATCACCCCAAATAGCTGGAAAAGAATCATCGGGCTAATGATTTTGTTGAATGAAAGAGGTTGGGATTTTCCGTCGTTGGATGACATGAGGAGTCTGAGTAGGAGGGTGGCGGAGTTGTCTAGCTATTTATTTTATTTTTTATTTTTTATTTTTGCGGGCAAACCTCAGCCGGGATTTAAAATTAGCAATTTGATAACCGACATCCCCGATACTCTCCATGGCTTCCAGGAAGAGTGGTTATGGGTTGGAGGCGATTGCCAATCTTCCAACTTTTTAAGTGATCCTTTGGTGGATGGGATGTCTATTCCCATTCATATTACTTCTGAATACTGTAAGTCACACATAACTTTTCGAATTTTTTCGATAACTCGTTGTTTCTTGTACTAACAGGTTTGGCACCTTTCATATTTGTAGCTAAGAAAACAAAGGAGCCAAACTCAGTATTGAACTTAGGGAACATTTTTACGTTCAAGTTGGACCACGAGAATCGCAGTTTACCGAAGTCTTGTCAAGGATTCGAAACTTAAGCTTGTTGGTTTATCCCCAGGATTCGAAACTCGAGCTTGCTGGTTTATCTCCAGGAGTTTCAAATTCTTCTTTCAATCCAGGTATGATGAATTGTGTCTTTTGTATCTGTAGTTCTCATTTCGGCTTTCGATGACTTGTGAAATTTAATGGTATTTCATTTTGTCGTTTGCAGTTTACTATCTGTTGCTTGGCTATTTTGGAGTTAGGACAGTCCACGACTCAAAAGATTATCGACGCCGATTTCCGAATAAGGATCTTCGCACTAAGACCGGCAAAAACAAAGAACAATGATTAACAGAGATGGGCCGCAAACAGCTTGTGAAGGATTTTTTATAAGGTAAGGCTGGTAATAGTTCTGCCGACGTTTTAGCTGATGCAACGTCGAGGACGGTAGTTTGGACCTCGGGACCAAGTCCAATTACCGAGGAAGCCTTGAATCCAACCCCGGTCTTGAATGTAGATGCTATCAACCAGGCTGAGCTTGAGCCAGAGGGGGTCGCTGAAGACGTGCAACCCGATGTGCAAATAATCATTCCCAGTTTGGAAGAAGCCGAGGTGGGAGAAGTTGCGGAAAACCAACAAACACCACGGAGGAGGCGTTTGAGGAATAGACATGCCGAGAATCCTCTCATTAGTGACGAAGAGAGGACCAAGAAGAAACACAATGTGGGTCGTCGTGGAAAAGGGAAAGAACCTGTCATTGACAGGTCATTTTTGAAAATTGATAAAGAAAGGGTGGCTAATTTTAATCTTCCAAAAGGAACAATGGAGAATTGGTATTCGACATTCCAGTCTGTTGAAATTCCTAGAATTCTGAATAAGTCAGATCTTCCCAGTCATGTCATAGAAGCAGCTCGGGTTCCCATGATGGCTTGGGACTCGAGAACTGAGATGGGCGTGTCTTTTATGTCGAGCGTCCACACGCTCGGTTATGCGAAAACTTGCCTCCTCACATTGTTTTGCACGTTGATATTACTTTTTTGTGCTCTCACATTGTTTTGCAGGTTGATCGACATCTCTCCCTCCTCACAGCTCTGGGCAGACTCACCCCTAGAGACTGGACAGGCTGCATGCCGCCCCATCACTTTGTGACGTCTCCGTTGCCGCCTGTCCCCCTACACCCCAGAGCCGTTGTTTGGCTGAGATCCGACTCCCCATGGGTTAAGCTGAACACTGACGGGTCTTTCGGCCGACTCACCAGAGCTGTCGGAGGCGGGGGCCTGATTAAGAATCACAACGGATCTCTCATTACCGCCTTCCATGCCCCTCTTCAGGCCTCCGCGAGCTACGTCGTGGAGGTTCAGGCGTTTCAGATAGGTCTTCAGATTGCAGCCTCTATCACTACTCACATTTGGATTGAGTTGGATGTTTCCCCTGTCGCCACCCTCTTAACCTAGGGCCACCAAGATTCGTGGTAGATTCAGCTCCCGCTCATGCGCATCAGATCCACACTTAAGTCGGTTCGCTATCGGATCTCGCACATCTTCCGCGAGGGGAACCGATCCGCTGACTACCTAGCCAGTCTCGGTGCCTCCACTCTTCAGAGATGTACCTTCTACCAGGACAACGCCTCTCTCTGCCTTCGTACTCTTGTGCGGATGGAATAGGTTAGCTACCTCTTATTCAGATTCTTGTAGCTACTTTGTATCTTTTGTGTTTAGGCCCACTTTGTGGTGTAAACTGCTTGCCTAGGCATTTGTCAGCCCAGGTTCAGACTTTTCATCTTGGTTACTATTTTTTCCTTTTTGTCATTTTTTTTGTTTTTTTTTTGTTTTTTTTTTCGGCCCAATTAAGGTCTTGACTATATACTAATTGGGGGTCCGACCTTAATCCCCAACGCATTCAAGTGTTTTCTTCGTTAAAAGAAATCAAAAAGCATGAAAATTTGTCAAATATGATCTCAAAACATGTGATATGATTTGTCACATAAAATCTCGATGCATGCAAACTGTCATTTAAACTCATCACAGTTAGAAGAATTATAAATAGAGAGATTTATAATACTCCCTCCAGCTTTTTATAAACGTCGTTCTGTGCAAAAGCACAAGAATTAAGGATTCTTTTTTTGCCAGTTTTAGCCTTATTTAATGAGAATTAACATTAATTAGTTATTTTCTTTTGAGCTTTATTATGTTGTTTTAATGAAGAAAGACTAACACATTTATCAAAAAAGAATTCTCTCGTTTGGGAGCATAGGGTTTTTGGGCGATTATCTCGTCTGAGATCAATCTCTTCTTCTTCTCTCAATTGGGAGCGTGATTTCCCTTCCTTTTATTCTCTTTCGACTCTCCTTTTATTTTTCTGGTTATAGATGGCTCAAACACCTTGTGCTGGATGCGATGACGAGCTGGCAGACAGACTTAAGGATTTCTCATTTTCGGAGAAAGAGAGCTCGTTGATCGATATAGCAGATGTTGATATCAAATTCAGTGCTGACGAATGTGACAGCAGTCTCTTTGGCAAAATCATTGGCGACCGTACAGCGAGCTGGATTGGCATTAAACATACCATGACATCCATATGGAGGTTACAACACCAAATGGAGGTTAAGGGATTGGGTCATAATTTTTTCCAGTTTATATTTCATTCCAAAGAAGATCAAAGGAAAGTGGCAGCAGGAACCAATTGGAGCTTCGAAAACCAGTTCTTAGTCCTCCTGGAATGGCAAAAAGGCTTAACTAGTAAACACCAGGGATTCCAGGAAGTTAAAATCTGGGTGCAGGTGATGAACGTACCTCTCGACTGGTTAAGTGCGGAAGTTGGTTTAAAGATTGGAAAAGTGTTTAAATTGGTTAGTAATGTGGTGGTGGTCAGTGCTGGAAATCATGGAGAGCGCTTCCTTCGTCTGTTAGTCTCACTGAATCTGAATGAGCCTATTCCCAGATGTGCTCATATCCGTCTTGGGTACCAAGTAGTCAGTGTCTGTTTTAAATACGAAAAGCTCGTTAATCTCTGCTTTTATTGTGGCTTCATTGGACACTTGGACCGCAACTGTACCAAAAGGCTTGCAGACATTAGACTTAACTCATTAAATCAAGGCCAATACGGAGAGTGGGTTAAAGCCACAGATGGTCAGACCTAGACTGAAATTAGCACCTCTAACTCCAGACAAAATTCCTATGGCAACAAATCTCCCCCTTCCACAAACAGGTCAAATCCTCTCTCTTTTCACAAACCAGAAGATAGGCAACAAATCATCCCTGTTCCTTCAGAGGACACTCAACATGCCTCCAACTCTCAACCAGCCATGATTGATTCCAACTCACCTAAAGAAATAAATCCTCCTAAATCGCTGGCTCTCAATTCCAAGTCAGTCCAACCCAACCCTATCCCTCCTCCTCAAACAGCAGTTCCTCCTCAGGCACTTCAAGAAGTCTCTAAGATGATGGAGATAGACCCTAATGCTCTCCCTCTAATTGTGAGCCAAAATCGGAATTCAAATGACTGTCTGCCTGAATCCTCTGTCATTAAAGCTAAAAGATGGAAGAGGTCATCCCAGAAGGTAGGTAGACTGCAAAGAAGTCCCACTCCCATCATCATTGTTGAGCCAACCAAAGGTAACAAGAGAGGGAGATCAGAACCTGTGACTCAAGGGGCAGAAAGTGAAGAAAAACTGATGGTTCAAGCTTCTGGTAAAAAAATCAGAGTTGTTTTGGACAAGGTGGGGGATGCCAGCCTAGAGTGGCACCCAACTGATAAATGTTAGCTGCGGTGTGGAATTGTAGAGGGCTGGGTGGGCCCTCTACAATTTCCCAAATCAAAGAGACCAAGAGGTCTCACCATCCAAACTTTTTCTTTCTTTCAGAAACAAAAAAATCTAGTTCCTATGTACATACTATTAGTAGGAAATTAGGCTATGATGATAGGTTGGCTATAGTGGACCTACGAGGTCTGAGTCGTGGTTTAGTTCTATTTTGGCAAGCTGATGTGGAGATTATCTCTATAGTAACAAAAGAGTTCTATATTGCTGCAAATTACAAAGTGAACAATGTTGAGCAGGGTTGGGGTGTATTTGTATACATGAGCACTGATAGAGCTACCAGGGCATCCCAATGGCTGGTGTTATAGGCTGATAGACTTTCTTGGGGAGACACATGGTTCTTGATAGGTGACTGGAACGATCTGTGTTCTATGGAGGATAAGAAAGGGGGGAGGGTAAGGTCTGCCCGTAGTTTCGAGGCTTTCAATACTTTCATTGATAACATGGAAATGGATGAGATTAACATGAAGGGATACCAGTTTACTTGGGGTAACAACCGAGAAGCTGAGGGTTTTGTTGAAGAAAAGCTTGACAAAGCTTTTGGCTCTTCAGAATGGATACTCATTAATCCTAATGCTTCAGTCATCAACATTGCAAGAAGTGCCTCAGACCATGCCTTAATTCTTCTCAACTCAGGTTCCCAACCTTGCAGGCAGAAAAGAAGGTTTCTCTTTGATAGAAGGTGGACAGAGAGAGAGGATGCCTCAGAGGTGGTTCAAAAAGCATGGAGTTCTTATCACTCGGGTACTCCTTTTTATCGGCTGAAGGAGAAGGTGAAATGTACTAGAATGGCTTTATTGATCTGGAGCTCACAGTTCAAATCTCAAAACCAGACTAAAATCTCAGAGCTATCTAAGAAAATGGAGGAACTAAGATCTTCTGGGATTGGGGATAATTGGGAGGACTGGACAGCCAATCATATTGCTCTTGAACAAGCTCATACCTTTGAGGAAAAATTTTGGCAACAAAAAGCCAGACACAAATGGCTTAAGGAGGGTGACACAAACTCTAAATTCTTCCATGCATATACCATCCACAGAAGAAGGCAAAATGCCATTACAAGGCTCATTTCAGACATGGGCCATATTCTTTCTACTTCAGATGAGATTGAGGAGCACATCACTAGTTATTTCTCTACTCTTTTCACTTCAGAGGGCTCTTGGGGTGGAGATGCTATGCTCCATCTGATTCCAAACTCTATTTCTGAGGATATGAACCTGGAGCTTCTCAGACCCTTTGAAGCTGAGGAAATCAGAGCTGCTTTATTCAGCTTAAGCCCACATAAATCTCCAGGGGCAGATGGTATGACTCCATTTTTTTATCAACATTTCTGGAATATTGTGCACTCTGATGTAATTGAAGTTGTTCAAAGCTTTTCTGATTCTGGTCTTCTGCTGCAATATTGGAACCATACTTTGGTGACTTTGGTGCCTAAGTGTAACAACCCTAGTGCTTTAAATCATTACAGGCCTATTGCTTTATGTAGTGTAATTTATAAAATCCTGTCCAAATTGCTTGCTTTGAGACTGAAAAAGTGTCTAACTTCCTGCATCAGTACTTGTCAATCTGCTTTTATTCAGGGCAGGCAACTACTGGACAATGTAGTGCTTGCCCAAGAAGCTTTTCACTTTTTAAACCGGCACAGATCAGGAAGGAACTGTTTTATGGCATTAAAACTTGATTTGATGAAGGCATTCGACAGGGTAGAATGGATTTGTCTGGAAAAGATTATGCTGCAAATGGGATTTAGCCCTAATTTTGTGAAATTGCTGATGGTGTGTGTATCTACAACTTCATTCTCATTTTGCATTAATGGCTCTCTCAGTGGGACTATCTACCCTTCCAGAGGCATTAGGCAGGGGGACCCTCTGTCCCCCTACCTGTTCATCATAGTCACTGAGTTACTTTCAACTCTCATTACTGATGTTATGCAAAATTCAAAGTTAATTGGTCTGAAATTGTCTCAGAATGGTCCAGCATTATCCCACCTTCTTTTTGCTGATGATGCACTATTCTTTTGCAAAGCTGAAACCAATCAAGCCATGGTATTGATGAACTTACTTGAAAGATATAGGTTATTCACTGGTTAGAGGGTGAATTTGCAGAAATCTTCTATATTTTTCAGCAGGAACTCTTCTCCTACCCTTCAATCTCAAATCTGTTATGCTTTGCAAGGTATTCAACTCCACTCTTCCACTAGATATCTTGGGCTGCCACTTGGTATTGGGAAATCAAAAAAGGAAACCTTCTCTTATGTTCTTGAATCAGTCAAAGCAAAACTGGGGAGCTGGAAAAACAAGATGTTATCTACAGCAGGGAAAGAAATTCTAATTAAAGCTGTCATTGATTCCCTGCCAGTGTTTACAATGTCTTGCTTTCAGTTGCCTATCTCCATCTGCAAAGCTATCTCTAGCCTTAGTGCTCAGTTTTGGTGGAGTAAAGGGGAAACACAAGAGAAAGGTATTCATAGGAAGGCCTGGAAATATCTTACACTACCTAAGGCAGATGGTGGAATGGGATTCAAGACAGTGAGACTCTTCAATCAAGCTCTTATCTGCAAACAGTTATGGAGGCTGGTTACTGAACCTGATCTTCTCATCTCAAAAGTGTTGAAGGCTAGATACTTTCCTGACTGCAGTATCTTTGATGTGACTAAAACACAAAAAGGCTCTTGGCTTTGGCACACCTGGATAGATTGCTTACCGATTCTTGCAAAAGGATTGAGGACAGAGATTAGAAATGGTGCCCACACTAAAATCGAAGACTTCAACTGGATTCCTTCTCTCCAAGCACAAAGACCAAATTTGCTGAACATTGCTAGAGGACACATCACCTGGGTGAAGGAGCTTATGCTGGACAATGGGTCAGGATGGAACACATGGCTGGTACAACAACTCTTTAGCTCAGCAGAAAGCCAAGCAATTCTCAACATACAAACTCTCAACCCAAGACAGAATGACAGATTTTATTGGGGCCTAGACAAAAAAGGTCAGTTCTCTGTCTCTTCTACCTATTCCTATCTTATTAAGCAGCAGCTCCTGTTACTTGATATCCCTGGCACTAGCATGGACCTATCTGCAAGTAAAGCAGCAAGACTTAGAGGATGGGGTTTGAAGGTTAAAGGCACTATTAAACAGTTCATATGGAGGTGCTACTCTGGTTTGCTGCCAGTGAGTACAAATTTGCATAAGAAAGGGATTCAGGTGGATGCTTTATGTCCTTGCTGTGGTGAGGTACCAGAGACCATTGAGCATGTGTTGTTCCTCTGTCAGAGGGCTCAAACACTGTGGAAAACAGGACCTATAAACTGGGATGTGGCAGGCATGGAAAATTGCTCTTTCAAGGCTTGGTGGTGGGATATTTGCTCAATAGATACAAATCCAGTTGCCGAGGATAGAATTCAGTTATCTACATATTATGGTGGCTCTGGAAATCACGTAATCTATGGCTCTTCGAGAAGACACTTATGCCTATCCCGGTTGTGATCAAGATGGCTCATAAGGAATGGCTTGAATTTTCCAATCTGCGGGCTTGATGTAGCTTTCTGTTTTTTAGTTGCTTCGTTGTTTGTTTGTTTTTTATTTGGTCCTTTAGTCTTAGTAGTGGAGTTGGTTATATTGCTAGGCAGTTGATGCAGTGGTTAATATGGCTTTCTTCGGTTGTACATTGTTTTGGTTGTTTGAGTTCTAGGCCGTTTGTATGCGTGTCCTCCCAGTCTTTTATTCAGGCTTTGTATCTTTGTCTATGTTGATGTATTCGAACATTGTTCGCCTTCTGAGATTATAATACCTCTACCGTTTCGATAAAAAAAAATGAAGAAAGACTCTTCATCTTCTTAATATGGAGAGACATATGGAGAGATGGATAGGGACAAAAATGAAAAAATGTGAATAAAAAACCTAAACATCATTTATTTAACTAATTGTCAATAAAGTCAGAACGACATTTATAAAAAACAGGAGGGAGTATTAATTTAATGTTGGAATAAGATTGGAGCTTTATATGATACGGTTGGAAGTGAAAAACTGAAGTTTAACGCAGTGTTTGGTTCCGGGGAAAGGGAGGGGAGGGAAAGGGAGGTGAGAGAGTTTTTTAATTTTCCACTGTTTGGTTCAATTTTTTGTAGGGGAAGGGGTTAGGATTTTCCCTTCAAATCTCTCTTACAAGGGAAAATATCCTCCCCTCCAAAAAAGGAGGAATTTGGAGGGGAGGGAAAAATTTTAACAACAAATTACTCTTTTGACCTTATTATGTATATTATATTATTTTTTTGTTTCTTACATCATTAAGGATAAAACTGTCATTTCTACAAAATTTTCTATCTTCCATTTTTCTAACCAAACAAGGTTTACCATTTTCCCTCTCCTCACTTCCTACAAAACTAGCGCGTAGCCCGTGCGATGCACGGGATAATATATTTTTCTGGAATGTTTAACATGTGAAATATTAAAATTAATATAATTTATATATGTATAACAAAAATAAATGGATCAAAAAGAAGGTAAAAGAAATTATAAATTATTGAATACTTTCTTGTACATAACGTTTTTGGTTTGGGATAACGATTGTCCCTAGCTCTTGTTTTCAGTCATTGCGTAATAAACCATAACGTCATTGTTTCATAAGTATCTTATAAAACATTGCATCTATATATCATGAAATAAATGTTTTATAATAAATATATACCCAATAAATATATATCGCTTTAAGAAAATGTTTGCTAGAGAACCGGTCAACACCAGTCGGTCAGACTGGTACTAACGGTATGATTTTTTAAATAATTTTTGTTACGTTTAAAACTATTTTTAATATACATAAAAATACATATTGAAATAAAAGTTGACATTTATAAATTATTTATCATTTAGTTAAATATTGGAAAATTTTAAATTGTTCATATATTTAATTAATATTTTTTAATAAATTTATTATAAAAAGTATTATATATATATATATATATATTAAAATATAAATAATTTTAATTTTGATGCAACTAATAAATAATTGAATAAATAACTTGTTCGTTTTGAAAACAGTTCTCTCCTGAGAACTTTGACTTCACCGTACATTTATAAAGTTGTAATGCAACATCATTTTGTTCACATAAATATTAATAAAATAAAATATAACTGTTCATAATTCCTTGAACATGTTGTCACAAAATAATTATTAAAATGATTATTTGGAGTATCAACTACATTACATTTATTTTAATAATGTATTATTGACATTAAAAATTATATTTAATTCAATAATCGATTTGGACTGGTCAAACTGATCCATAACTTGGTCACTCAGGATCAACCTCAGTTGTGTCATTGACCCATAACTCAATCGCCCGAGATCGATTTAGTGTATATCTGCTCAATTTTTTAGAACATTTGATATCAAATGAGTATAACATTCATTTATATAAGTGAATATAAATTTCTTATACTATATAGATCATTTGCACGGATGATTTATATCCATTTCTAGATTAGTTAAAAAAGCATGTTGATAAACAGAATTTAACAACGTAATTAAGGTGTAAAAATGACAAATATAGCGGAAAGTAGAATTTTTATTGAGTTTTTGAAGTCGTTAACGGTATTGAAGAAGTCGGTTTTTGCAGTACAGGAGGTCGGCCTCGTGGAGAACCGAGATGTTTGTAGCCAAGAGGAAGAAAGAGCCCAAACTCAGCGGTGAATTCAGGGACAAGCTCGAGGATCTCGCTAAGCTAACTATTCCGGAGCGCAAGTGGAGCTTGTTGGCGAAGAATTCTAAACTTGCCGATGCCGGACTTGGTGCAAAGAAGGCAATTTCCAATTTCGAACCCGGTGAGTTTCCTTTAGATCGGTTGGGTTTACTTTCCCTTTCCTTCATTCATTCATTTTGGGGGTTAAGTCAAATTTTTTATGATTTTCTCGCCTCAGTTTACTATCCATTGCTCGGTTTCTTCGTGTTTAAATCCGTTCGGGAAGCCAAAGACTACCGACGTCAATTTTCCATCAAGGACACCGAGATGAGTCGCATGTTATTTTTGGAGGGACTGAAGAAGAAAGCGGCCAACCGTGGTTCGGGGGGTACCGATGCCGGAGCCGCGTTGGGCCCGACAGTTACTATTGCTGCGCCTGCTCCGACCACCGAGCTCGTACCGACATCCGTTCCAGTGGAGAATACCGAGCTGGTGGTAACACTTCCCACTATTCCTGCTGAACTGGCGAGAGATGTTGAGGCAGTGAACCCCGACCTTCATGTCGTTATATCGAGCTCGGAAGAAGCCGAGGTGGCCAAAAAAGCTGTGGAAGGGTCCTCAACTCAAAAGAAGAAGAAGAGGAAGTCAAAGAGGAAGGCTGAAGATGAGCCCGATGCTGAGGGCGAACGGCGTTCCAAAATGAGGCAGGACGTCGGTCAACTGACTTTGGAGAAAGATGCTCCTGTTCATCAGGACGGAGGAAATTCTTACTTGCCAATTGACGAAGAAAGGGTCCTCAATCTCAATCTTCCCGAAGGGGCAATGGAGGAGTGGTTCACTCAGTTCCACTCCGTAGTGATTCCGAAGTTTTCCAACAAATTCCACCAGCCTCCGCACGTGATAGAGGCAGCTCGGGTTCCGTTTATGTCATGGGATCCTCTGTCTGAGGCCCGGGTATCTGGGCTGTCGAGCGCCTCAGCTATGCCAAGGCTAGCTTGGGGAAAGCCTTGGTCGGTCTCTGCGCTATGGAGGACGAGTTTCGCTTGAACGCTGCCGCTCTCGATGAACGAAAGGATAAAGTAGAACTGCGTGATGGCCAAATCGTGTCTCTAGAAGCGGACAAAGCTGCCCTGAATACCGAGGTGGAGGAGAAAAATGCCCAGCTAACCACGGCCCAGACCGAGATTGAAGGGTTAACTACCGACAAGAAGCGTCTGAAGGATGAAGTGCGCAAGCTCGTGGCGCAAATTGGCGCATTTGAGATGGAGGCCTGAAATAATGTGAATCGATATTTGAAGGAGCGAGAAGAGCATCCAAAAACTTGCCAGGACCGCGCCGAGAAGGAGTCCCAGCTAATACGCCTAGCAGAGGCACATGCGGCCGAGTTGGTGAAGATGGAGAAAGAAAAGGTTGACTTCGGAGAGCTCATGCGCGCCAAAGGGATTGAGGACAGCAAAAAACTCGACAAGGATGAGTTCAAAGGTTCGGAGGAGATGGAGAGAGATATCGAGTTGAACTCCTGCTTGAACCTTCGTTGGGTGATCGACCGATTCCAATCCGGACTGTATGGTGTTGGGGACCTAAAGGCCATCATGCTCATGAAGATTGAAAGGTTCGGGTTTGATCCTGAGATTGAAGAGGTTCACGTCCCCGCCGATGATGACGAGCGGAACTATTGCGAGCTGGTTCTGGATAATACCGAGGCGGATGTAGTTCCCCGCGGACTTCCTCCTCTGGATGCGGATAGACGAGCCGCTCTCCGGAGAGCCTATGTTAACATGGTTCTCGAGGAGGAAAATGAAAAAAGAGCAGAGTTTGCCGACGTGTTCATATCTACTTTGGCCGACATCACCGTCGAACAGCATTTTGATCTTTTGATTCCCGCCTAGATCAAGAAAGAGGTTGTCGAGTATGCTGAAAAGTTTGTGGCTACTGCGGCCGAGGAGGGTGCAGAGAACCCCCCCGCGGGAACCAAGTTGGTTAAGGGGACCGGGGATGTTGGCTCTGCTACTGTAAGGATCATACCGGATCCGCAAGCGCTTGATGCCGCGATCTTTTTGAGGTTGAGCGAGAGGGCGAAAGATTGCTCCGTGGATCCAGAGGGCCAGGGGGAGGATGTGCCCGAGGACGTCGGAAATCTTCAGCACGAGGCTGAGAAGGACTTGGAGTAGTTTAGTTTCCCTTTAGTTTGTTCCTTTTTTCTTCTTCCTTTTCCGACGTGGACCATCATGTTGGCACGTCCACTTTTCTGCATTTTTCTTCCTGGTGTAAGGATATTGTCTTTTATATTTTGAATGAATGAATGTTTCCCTTTCTATTGCTATTGATTTTTGCACTAAGTCATAGNGATTTTTAGATCGACTTAAGACACTTGAGCCATTTTTACAGAATATCGGTTTTCTAGATCGACTTAAGGCACTCGAGCCATTTTTCAGAACGTCAGTTTTTTAGACCGACTTAAGGCACTTAAGCCATTTTTAGACCGAAATATCAGTGACTTCCATATGAAGTCAATCATTTTTTGCTCGGTGATCGTGGCTAGTGGTTCTGCCTCGGCCCATTTCGTAAGTCGACCGCTACGACTGCGTATTTGACTCCTCCCTTCTCGATTGGTAAAGGTCCGATCAGGTTGATCCCCTATTTTGCAAAAGGCCAAGGACTAAACACCGACCTGAGTGGTTCTGGAGTTAGGTCGACATTTGGCGCAAATATTTGACATTTCGCGCACCTTCTCACCCAATCTGCGGCGTCTCTTTTCAGGGTCGGCCAATAGTAACCCTGCCGTAGGATTTTGTAGGCTAAGGCTTGCGATCCCGAATGGCTTCCACAAATTCCGTCATGGATTTCCTGCAACACGAAGAGCGACTCTTGTTTGGGTATGCACTTTAACAGCGAGACCGAGTACCCTCTTTTGTAAAGCGTCCCGTTATCTAACGTGAACCGAGCTGCTCGAGTTCGTAGAGCTCTTGCTTCTTTGGGATCCTGTGGTTGGACCCCAGTTTCGAGGTATGCTATGATGGGGTCCATCCATGTGGGGATTTTATCTTCGAAACTCGGTCCAGTGCTGGCGACACGTTTTACCGAGGTCGATGGTAGTTTCTGTCGGCCAACTTGGACGTGTTCTACATCTTCCATTCTCGTACTCGACGCGAGGTGTGACAGAGCATCCGCCTGCACGTTCGATGTTCGTGGAACATGCTCGATTTTGAATTGAAACTTGGTCAGCTTCTTCTTGACTAGTGCGAGGTATGGCATTAAGCGAGGCTCTTTGACTTCAAAAGTGCCGAGTACCTAATTGACTAGCAGTTGAGAATCTGAAAAGATGTTGACATTGGTTATGTTCATGGCCTCAGCCAGGTTCAGCCCTGATAGTAACGCCTTGTACTCGGCTTCATTGTTGGTGGCAGGGAAAAGGAACTGGATTGAATGGCAGAAGACTCGTTTGTCTGGATCAATTAAGACGATCCCTCCTCCAGCTCGGTTTGCGGTCGATGATCCGTCGACGTACATCACCCACGGGTGGTCGTCGACGACTTCTTCAACTCTTGGGGTGAATTCGGCAATGAAGTCGGATAAGACTTGCCCTTTAATCGCGGTCCTTGGTTTGTAGTGGATATCGAACTGCCCCAGCTCTACGGCCCACTTGACCATTCGACCCGATGTGTCGGGTCGGTGAAGAATTTGTCGTAACGGAAATGCAGTTAGCACGGTAACCGAATGCTCTTGGAAGTATGGTCGTAACTTCCGAGCTGCGGTGATGAGCGCAAAAGCCAACTTTTACATCGGCGGATATCTCAGCTCGGCATCATGGAGAGCTTTGCTGACGTAATACACTGGATATTGTTGGGAATCCTCTTCTCGGATGAGCACCGCGCTTATCGCCGAGTTGCTAACTCTGAGGTATAAATACAACATTTCGTCGGGCTTTGGTTTTTGTAGAGTAGGAGGTTGGGATAGGGCCTCCTTGATGCTGACAAGAGATTTTTGGCAGTCGTCGGTCCATTCGAACTGTTTTCCCTTCTTTATTGCATCGAAGAAAGGTTTGCATCGATCGGTGGACTTGGATATAAACTGGTTCAGAGCGGCAAGCCGACCTGTGAGCCCTTGCACTCCTTTTACCGAGGTGGGTGACTTCAAATCCAAAATAGCTTTGATCTTCTGGGGGTTCTCCTCTATTCCCCTTTGACTAACTACATACCCTAAGAATTTACCCGACTTTACCCCAAACGTACATTTTCTAGGATTTAACACCATTGAGTAATCACGCAAAATATTGAACATTTCATTCAAATGATTTACATGATCGCTAGCACACACTGACTTTACAAGCATACCATCAACATACACTTCCATGGTACGTCCTATCAAACTAGAAAATATTTTGTTCACCAACCTTTGATACGTGGCCCCAGCGTTTTTCAGCCCAAAAGGCATCATAGTATAGCAATACAGGCCCCTTGCCGAGTAGAAAGAAGTGTGTTAGGCCTCCTCGGGATCCATTGGAATCTGGTTGTAACCCGAATATGCGTCCATGAAGCTCATCAGCTCATGACCCGAGGTGGCATCCACCATGTAGTCGATGTGCGGCAGCGGGTAAATGTCTTTAGGGCACGCTGTATTGAGGTCGGAAAAATCAATGCAAAGATGCCATGATCCGTTGCTCTTCTTTACCAAAACGGGATTGGATAACCAAGTCGGATATTTGGATTCTTTGATGAACTTGTTGTTGATGAGCTTGTTAACTTCCTCTTCCAGAGCCTATTGTCAGTCTGGACCGAGCTTCCGTCTTTTTTGGATAATGGGTTTGACCGTCTTATCGATGTTGAGCCGGTGGCAGGCTACCTTTGGATCTATCCCTATCATGTCCTCGTGTCTCCAGGCAAAAACATCGGCATTGGCCTTTAAGAATGAGATGAGGACGGTTCGAATAGGCTCTGAGAGACCGGCACCAATACGGAGTTGCTTGTCGCAAGTTGGTTCATCGACATAGATGACTTCAACTTCCTCAGATGGCTCGGCTCAGTTCCCCTACTTCTTTTCTTTGAATTGGCCGCGTGGGTCCAGCTCGTCTTCTTCAACGACGGGTTCTTTGCCCGATCTTCTCCCTCGATCCCGGGTGAGATCCTCCTCGGTTGGTTCACCGAGGTTTGAGTTGTTTGAGGTCGGTCTTGCCGACCCTAGTGGGAGTTCCGTCTGGATTGGATTAACCCCGAGATCTGGATTTTGAACATCCCCGGGAACCGAGTTCTGATGAGTAATGGTGTGGTCAAGATCTTTCCATTTTTCGTTGTTGGAAATTTCAATCGTGTGGACTTTTCGAGAAGGAACCGCCAGTATCAGCTCCCGAGCTTCCCGTTGATCCCCGTAATGGGTACCCTCGCCATCGGCAGTCGGATCTTGATTGCGTAGTGGAAAATAGAAACGGCCGCCCGCAGCCTGTATAGGGCCGTCCTCCCAACGATGGCGTTGTACTCGTTATCTATGTCCATGATCTTAAAGGTCTTCATTATGACCTTGGAAGTTTGCCCGTGGCCCTCGAACCTGATGGGGAGGGTGATCTCACCCAGCGGAAGTGATACACTCCTATTGAACCCGTGGACTTTGTCATTGCATGGACGGACGTCGGTAGGGTCAAGTCCAAGCTTCTTGAAAGCTTGGAGCATAAGGATGCTTGAGTATGCACCAGTATCAACCATTATCGGTTGACGGGAATTCCGCAGATTGGCGCTGTGATGAGTAATGCACCGGAATGGGGGTGGTCGAACAGACTTGCATCTTCCAAGGTGAATGTGATTGGGCAGGTGCGGGAATTGATCTTTTCTCTCAGGTCGGTAGTCATTATCTGCTTTCCTGAGTTATATGCCTTTCTAGCGTATGCTTTGGTCTGCCGCCATGAGGAAGTCAGCTCTTCTCAGTTGGTGTTAACTCGAGGAACAGAGCCTACCCGAGGTGAACTTTGAGGAGTTCGGGCGACACTGTCGGGATTTTTGAATTCCCTACTTCTCTTCCCAAGTCAGTCCTCAGCGGATGTGGGACCAATCGGCCCAAACATAAGGATTTCCTTGTCCCCTTGCTGCAATCCGATTCTCTTCGCATTCATAGCCCTCTCGTCTTCT
Source organism: Striga asiatica (assembly GCA_008636005.1). Taxonomy (NCBI): domain Eukaryota; kingdom Viridiplantae; phylum Streptophyta; class Magnoliopsida; order Lamiales; family Orobanchaceae; genus Striga; species Striga asiatica. The sequence goes on along the minus strand of BKCP01005583.1, from coordinate 234,595 downwards.
TCGTCCCCGTCGGGAATATGGTCCATCTGTCGCCTTTCTTTCCCTTCGTTTGGTTTGGTAAATCTCTTCATCTGAGGGTTTTTGATGAGTTTCATGAGCGCTGACAGCAGGCTGAGGCACTCGTCAGTGTTGTGGCCCGACGATTTATGATAATCGCAGTACCGAGATTTATCTAGTTGACTTTCTGGGTCTTTACAGGTCGGGCTTCGAAAATGATCCCTTTCCCTTTGATCTCTTGATAGACCGCCCGTGGCCCCGACCGAGTAGATTGATTGGTAACCCGAGGTCAGATCTTCCTTGAACTGCCTTCTGGTTGCCTTTACTTCCGGGTCACTGAGGTCGCTTTTGAATGGCTCCCTGAATTGTGGATTCTTCGAGGAGCTACCGAAGTGCTTTTTCTTCTTCTTGTTCTCAAAAGTCGGTTTCTGACCTTTCGATGACATGAATTCAAGGTCAGGTACCGACATGGACTCCTCAGCGATAATGTGTTGTTGAGCTCGGGCGAGGAACTCTTGGAAGGTGCTGGGTTTGTTCTGACAGAGTGCCCAACGGAACATTGACTTCGGTTTGAGGCCTAATATCGCCGAGACGAGGAGTGTCTCTGGGTGGCAGGGTTCCATATTCTGCACACACTCATTAGAACGTGCGACATAGTCCTTCAAGCTTTCGTCCTCCCGCTGGACGATGTTGGTGATCGATTATTTCAGGATTAAACACTTGGGCCCCAATGAAGTGAGACCTGAAAGCCGACCTAAGTTGGTACCAATATCGGATCGACTCGGCTGGTAGCGAATAGTACCACTTCTTGGCTTTAGGGCCCAAGGTCAGGGAGAACATACGGCACCTCAGGGCGTCGTCGGCGCCGTGTAAGTCTATCCATGACATGTAATGACCGAGGTGAGCGTCGGGGTCGGAGGTTCCGTCATAGAGTCCGATCTGTTGAACTTTGATCTTTCCTGGCAATGGACCCCTAGTCAGCTCGGGTGCCAGTGGGGAATCAATTTCTACATATACATAGCCGGGCTCGGACATGCGGGAGTGTAGAGGAAGCCTGACTTGAGTGGTACTTCGGGCCTCCAGCTCCGCAACTTTTCTTCTTAACACCTCCACTTCGGAGGTGTCGCATCTAGCATACCGATTTCTTTCGATTTGGTGTCGCAGGTCGGCTGGATTCCTAGGTTGCTGAAACAACGGCCGAGCTGCGGGTGGAGCTCTTTGAGCGTGTCCGGAGTGGCTCTCCGCAGTCATCTCCTGCAGGTTCATCTCCGACGGGACTACGTTACCTGCCGGCGGGGCTTGTGGGTTGTTGTCGCGTGGCTGCAACGTTGCATGTGACGCGGCACGGTTGTTGTCACGTCCTTGCATCTGTGGGACTCGTTGCCTCACCGACGTTATCGAGGCGAGGGACTGTCCATGCATCCTTCTCGAAGGCCCCGGCATGGTTTGGGCCAACAAGGCGGCAAACCCCCAGGCGAATTCCGGGTTTTTCATGAGTGTGGTTAAATCCGGCATTGTGGGTACCGCGTTGTTGCGGCTGGCGGATTGCTCGGGGATGCGGTTGGCGCTTCCCCGGGTCGTCTGATCGTCTTGCCCGGATTGAGACATGTTCTAAGTCGAAACTAACGGTTTAAGTTGAGATGTGGTGTTTATTAGTTTCGAAAATTAACTCCAAATATCTTATGAAACCCTCCTTCTAGCGCCAAAATGTTGATAAACGGAATTTAACAACGTAATTAAGGTGTAAAAATGACAAATATAGCGGAAAGTAGAATTTTTATTGAGTTTTTTGAAGTCGTTAACAGTATTGAAGAAGTCGGTTTTTGCAGTACAGGAGGTCGGACTCGTGGAGAACTGAGATGTTTAATGTTAGAATTTAATGTATCCGAATCGGAATCCTCGTATCGAATTAAATGCAGCTATTTATAGTAACATTCTGCACGCCTTTTGAGGAGATGCGGCGGCATTAAATGCGAAGTGACACCATATGGGCGGCTATAATGTAAGCTGGCATGTAGGCAATGATGAGGGTATGGGCAGCCCATCAATTGATTGACAGAGGTCCCCTTTTGTCGGACTGAAGTTGGACCTTTGTGACTTCGGTTCCTTCGCGAGGTCTTTATTCTCTATGACCCTTTGGCGAGCTACTTACACCGAGATGTCGACCCAATACCGAGATGACCCTGGGAACAACTCCTCACGATTCGGCACTTCAATGTTTAGCTCTAACAATCTTCATTAACCTTCTCGAGGTGCCTTTAATTTGCAGAATTCGAATTTAGTGTCAACAAAGCATTTGATATTTATTTGTTTATCAAATAAAGAATATCAATGATATCGATATGCACATTGTTTATTAGTTAAAGAATTTTTATGTATTGCCCTTAAATTTACATATTTGATTATGCATATGCATATTTAGGACTCTGCACGTTTAAAATCATATTTCAAAAGATTCAAAATTATTTAATTAAACCAGAAAGTTCGATTATATACTAATTACATAATTGAGAGCAATTATTAATTATGACAATTTTTGTAAAGAATATTTCAATGCAATTTCCGATTAGCAAAATCGAACATAACAAAATCGTATATAGAAATTAAATAAATAATATTTCTGTTAAAATCTGATTTTTAAATAATGTCTTCATAAAAAGTGAGATTTAAAAAAACTATATATTTTTCTTAATCGAAAATGAATATTGATTTCGTAAAAAACATTAAGAAAGACAATTGTGAACTCTCGATAAACATAAAATTAAATTTCTAAACAATATTATATGCCAGAATTCATTCCAAATAAAAATATTAGCCACAAATATATTTAAATTTACAAAGTAGATTTACTTCAAAAGGGCATGCCAATAAAATATAGAAATCTCAATTTATTTCCAAAACAGATTTATTTACATGCGTGAACTGTACAACAAATGCAAAGTTTGAATTTTAAACTGATTTTCTATAAGTGTTAAGTCAAAGGATTTGACCCAAATATTTTATCAACTTTCCACAAATAATTTATTTATCCTCCTCTTTCAATATATACTAGTACAACACCCGTGTATTACACTGGTGCTTGTTAAAAAATTATTCTTAAATTTTAAAATTAATGAGAAAAAATTATTTTAAATTTTATTTAGTTTTTACCAAAATATATATTATTATATATTTTAAAATGACACTTGTTACTTGTGCGAGTTACATGTGTTATATTATAGTAATTTTTATAACTTATATCATATAACTACTTGAAATATATATATATATATATATATATTAATTGATAAATAATTTTATTTTTCTAATTAATATTAAAAATAATTTTATTATTTTTATAAAGATAAATATAATTTATTTTTTTTTATACATACAATATGGATGTTCAATCGAAGCTCATCAAGAGATAATTAATTTGATATATTATATATGTAAAACTGATAAAAAATACAAAAGTTATTAACTTTTAAAATATATTTACAATTTAATGGTTATAATAAGAAATGATATTAATATGCAATTAATACATGTACATGAACATAAATAATCAACATATTTATGGATAGTCCGAACCTAATTATTCTTATATTAGAAGTGAATTAAAATCTACCCAAGCAACGAAACATGTAATTTTGCCACATAGGATCCCGAAGCATGCGAGCCTGCCACTTAAGCTCAGCATGTTCTGAATTAATATATACTAGTACAATACTCGTATATTACACGGGTGTTGAATTAGAAAGCTTTTGTAAAAAATATTAAATTTTTTATTTTTTTTAAAACTAAAATAATTTACTTTTATATAAAACATAACTTTTGATTTTAATTAAATTTTCAAAATATATTTTTTTAATCATAATAATTAAACAACCGTACATTAAATGAAAATGTCACCCGTGTTGAATTTTTTTACTTATATCATATCAAAATATCGATATTACTTACTATAACATAAGTATAAAAATATACATCTTAAATAAATAGAAATAATATGGTGATATGTATATGCATAAGTGTAGAATATGTTTTTTAATATTAAGCAAAATAGATTATTTTTTTTACTTAATTAGATGTAATAAAAATATCAAAAAATCCCCTTTTCTCTCCCGTCAAAATCCCGGCGTCGCTGCTCTAAATCTCCATCGTTCGACCTTCCTTAGCGGCGGCGGACTCGGGCCTGCGGTCATCTTCAACTCCTCAGCCCTCCCGGATGTTGTTTCTCTCCGATGCGGCCGAAGGCTGCTGGATCAACGCGGCTCTCCCACTGACGATTTGTTATTCCGGCGGGGTCTTGTTGGCTGGTTGCGGATCCTGTGGTCAGTGGTGGTGTCGGGAGGGACGAGGGTCTGTGGATGGGTCGGGGCCCTCGCGGTTACGACGAATTTGGTTGTGGCGGTCAGAGCTTGGGACTTTGCCGCTCCAACTTGGAATCCTTGATTGCGATCTTCTCCGGATTCTTGGGCGGCCTCTGAGGTAAGTTTCCGTCTATTGGCTGTGTTGGGTTGAGATTGGGGTTGCTGGGGATCCTATTGGTGGGCTTCGGCTTTCCGACGGGATATTCGGGCTCTGATGGTGGGTTTGTGGTTATTGTGGGCGGAGGTGTGTTGCTATGGGTGGGGCGCTACTCTGGATGCCGAGGCGTTTTCAATGTCGGGGAGGCCGACGACCAGTGGCCGAACCACCCTCACTGTTTCTCCGTCCGACTAGTTGTGTTAGACGGCGGGGGATCGGTTCCTCTCGAGCTCGACTAGTGGTGTTAGAAGGGTTTGGTTGGAGCTGGTGTGGGGGTTGGTTTCGCTTTTGTTCCTCCGGTTGGTGGCGGGTCGTTTTTAGGAGCTTAGTTCATGTTCGGGTTTGGCTTTTGTATAGACTTTGTGGCAGTTTCGGAAGTGGTCCCTGAACTTGGATTATTCGCTGGTATCGACTGTTCTCTGCTGGTTTGGTCCGGTTGATTTGCTGTGGAAGGGCTTCTTTTCCCTCTTGTTGTTTTGTGTTTGTCGTTTTATGTGGTAGTTTTGTATTTTTGGTTTGGGCACTTTGCCTGTGTGCTTATGTTCTGTATTTTAGGTATGGGCCGTTGGCCTCAGTTTGAGTGGAGCAATTTATTGTCCTGTGGGGACCAGCTCCTGTTTCTATTCTCCTGTTGGGAGCTTTTCGTTGTAGTTTTCTTTATGCTATTGTGTAGTTGCCTCGAGAGTCTTGTTTTGGTTTCTAGTATTTGTTAGTGTCGGGCTTCTAAGCGGTCGTCAGACCTGTACTCCCATTTTATTCAGCATTGGGCTGCGCTCCAAGTTGTATCTTTACACATTTGTGCATTCGTTATATATATTCTCATAACAAGTAATAAAAATAGGAGGGAGTATATATTATTATATATTTTAAGACACATGTTACTTGTGCGACTTATATGTGTTATATATGATTCATTTGATATATTATATATGTAAAACCCGATAAAAAATACAAAAGTTATTAACTTTTAAAATCTATTTGCAATGGTTATAATTGGAAATGATATTAAAATACATACAAATATTAATTTATATCCAAACCTAACTTCAAAGCATGATTTTTTGCCAAATAAAATTATAAAACATGAGAATTTGTCACGTAGGCTAAGAGAGAATAACGGATAAATCTCTCCAAACAAAATAAAATTATAACCTCCCCTCCCCTCACTTCTCTTCTATTACAATCCCTCCCCTTCCTTTTCCCTACTTTACTTGAACCAAATACCCTAATAAGTCTGAAATTTGAAGCGCTAAAGCGAAGATTTGGGAGAAATTAACTTGGCAAGCTATGGCGGCGGCGTCAGCTCGAGTAGAGATAGAAAAGATGCCGATCGAGCAATTGAAGGGATTGAAAGAGCAAGCCGATCTGGAGGTAAATCTGTTTCAGGACAGCCTCAACAACATTCGCACTGCCACTGCCCGCCTTGAGCTCGCATCCGCCGCCCTTCACGACCTCTCCCTCCGCCCTCAAGGTCGTCCCACTACCTACCCTTGCACCTTGTCTTCTGTCATCATTTTATTTTTGATTTATATTTTCACAAAATTCTGGTTTCTGATAGCTTCTTATTTCCCTTTCTGTTTTTTTTTTCTTCCCTCTCGATTGAATCAGGGAAGAAAATGCTGGTGCCATTAACAGCGTCGCTTTATGTGCCGGGTATGCTGGACGACTCGGAGAAAGTCTTGGTCGATGTGGGCACTGGCTATTTCATTGAGGTCGGTTGATTTTTCTGAATTTCCTGCGAAATATTCTTGTTAGTGTTGTTTGGTTTTAGTATTTTCTGAGTTGTTTGGTTTTAGTATTTTTTGTCAATACGGGGACCGGGAGAAAAAAATCTTAGGTTGTTAATTCGTAGATTTGGAAAAAAACAAAGATCACCTCTACTTTCTCCTCCCAATAACATCACCCTCATTCTCTTTCACGATGGATTATTGCTCCTTTATTTTCTTTTCAATTCCCCTGGCAACGTCAAGTCTCACGAAAACTCCAAAACAATGAATGATAAAATGACAAGGGTGGCATATTTGGAAAAAAGGTGCAACTATCGATTTCCCAAATTTTAGTGTCATGGGAGATGGCCCATCAATAGCCTCCTCCTTTGTCTTTATAACTTTTTATTTACTGATATAGTTTTTTCTATTTTGTGTTACAGCTAAACTGATGTATTGTTTTCATGGGTTGAAATCAAACGTGTTGCAGTTCAGCCCTTTAGTTAATAGGTTTTATTTTTCTAGGATGCCAGAGTATGTTTTGGTATAGGGGACTTGTGAAAAGAGGGATCTTGGTTTTTGTCTGGATGATTCTTCAGTTGCCTTGATCTCTTTATGGATAATATAGGTGGTATTTGGAGGGTAAATGAGGGACTTTGTGAAGAAATTGTGTCCCTATTGTTTCTTTATTGTTGGGGGAGATGTAATAATAATGATAATTTCAAACATGAAGTTGCATTTTGGATTGTGTGAATGAAATTATGTTCGGGCTAGCTTAATGAGTAATAGCTGGAGCATAAAAGGTTTAATTCCTTATTTCTGTGAGGTTTCACTAGAATCGGGTGTAGACTAGCACTGTGAAATTATAGACAAGACTACATATGGTTGTGTTCGATATCTCATCCACCAACCACCACTTATGACTTTCTGTTTCTTTTTAATACTACGCATACACACTTATGCAATAATTTTCAATTAATATAATATATATATATATATATAAATATTATTTAATTTTTTGTAAAAGAAGAGAGAGAAGATTTATGCCGCCCACCAAGAATCAGTACCCATTCTTAAACCCCTGTTAGTGGTGCCCCGACCAAATATGCCTTCTTCCTCATTTACTCTCTGAAAAATTGTAATATATTTGGCTCAAAACTTTGCTCGGACACTAGTGCTCGCTCTCGCATGATAAGAATGCTTATATTGGTTTAAAGTGCTTCCTTTACAAAGCTATTCAGAACATTAATTTATTATGGTTTGGGAAATATAATTGGGCAGTCTTGCTTTCAAGTAGTCTGAGTGTTGGGAAGTATTTGGAATGATGGACATGTATGGTCATGCTACTACTGTAGTTGGGATATTACCTTGAAGTAACAATTCCTTTTCTTTATTACGCTTGAATGTATTTATATTTATGTTCGATAGGACATTCTAATGACACAAAGTTCTGAAATTTTCCAAACCATCCTATAGTTTAGGTCTTTCCAGTATTTTTTGACTTAATGGTAATGTATATTGGAATAAAAAATGGAAGTGTTTGACGTGCCTACGTGTATGCTACATTCCCTTGCTTTAACAAGGTAGCACACTCAACAAGTTGTTGGTTTCTTTCTCTTTTTTCTTTCTTCTTTTTTCTTTTTTCTTTTTTTGGTTTATCATTTTTGGGTAACCAATGCCAGCTCTAATTTAACTTCTGTTTTCTTCTCTTACCAGAAAAATATGACAGAAGGTAAAGATTATTGTGAGCGTAAAATTTCATTGCTCCAGTCCAATTATGATCAACTTCTTGAGGTATGGTTCGTCAAATAGTTGCACCTTTTCAGATGTTTACAAATACCCAATCTCTGTCTTTTGTTTTTTCTTGGAAGGTTTTTTGCCCTTAGAGTTCTGATTAGTAAGAATTCAAAAGAAAAAAAATGCTTTTGGTATTCTGGTCTATCATTTTTATTTCTTGTACTTAGGTTTTGCATGGGTAATGCCATGTTAAGTTAGTTTTGATAGCCTTTAGAATGTGCAAAACATTTATAAGTTACCGTCTTTATTTACTTTATTTATATAATACGGGCAAATATTAAGAGAAACTGGCGCAATACCCCGTAGAAATTACATAAGCGCACAAACACTACTAGATGATAGAAGTGGTTTGAATCGTTTATTGCATCTTCTTAGCCCTTAGGTAGTAAAATCTTTGTTCCTTGGTTCCTTTACCCTTCAACATCAGTACTTTATGCTAGAGTTACCTTGAAGAATTAGACAAAAATGGATGAACTTAGAGAACATTTTTGTTATTCTCGAAATACTGCATGTCTAGGGCAGTAGAAAATTAGAAATTTTTGCACTCGTCTGGGGGGAATGCAAAACTATCCCATTGCTATGTGGAATTAGCAGAATAAACACTTGTAGTTTGCTTGTCCTGCAACTGCTAGAAAGTCGATGGCTTGAGGAAAGCTCCTGCTGGGAATTGAAAAGGTGGCGGGGATCTAACACGTGGTTTGACTAATCTCCAGCTGTGTGCTGAGATACATCTATGTCATGGCTGATTTATATTGCAATATTGATCCTGTAGCTGTGGAGGGTAGCCATACTAGTCAACTTCTTGATCAGTTTTGCCAACACCTTATGATAAAAAAAAAAAAAAAAATGAATAAAATAATAAATGTCAATATGATAAACTGATTCTTGGGACAAGAAATATTTCCTTTTTAATTCTCAGAAAATTGTGCACTAATATTTTGTAGCGATAGCTATCATTAGCTACAAAATTACTAGATATTAACTAGGAGAACATTAAAATCGACTCAAAACTACTAGGAACAACAGGAGTAACCGTTAGACAATTATATGCTTACTTTCATACACATGGCATGCTTGAAAAAACAAGATTTGCAAAAACATGACATATGTGAATATAAGTATGCATGCATTTTTTATCATAAAGTGTGATGGGTCGGTCGACCCATACGTATATGTTTGTGTCAAAACTAATACTGGTAAAACTATAAATCATAAATTAATTAAAATAATCAGAAAGGAAAAAGAAATTAATTAAAATAATTTAGTTTAGAAAATTGGTTAACATACTTCACAAATTTCCTACTCTTTTGAGTCAGACATATGAAGAAGATAGAGTGAAGAAGATAGATAGGGGAAAAGAAGGGAAAAAGAGAATTGTTTTACAATATTTATATACTTATAGTTTGCTACACTCTTACTTCGATTACCTACAGGTAATAACTTTGGATGTGACCATTGTAACTATTGAAAGGAAATAAACATAAAATGGGTCTGTAAGCAAAACCTCCACAAAGCCCCAAACATGTTTGGCTCGCAGGTTGTCTTAACCTATGAATTCCTTTTCCTTAAGTTACAAGAGTATTTTTGTAAAATGAAATTGGACAGAACCGTTTAGGCTATCCAGGCGTAATAGTTTGGACAGAACCGTATAGGCAACCAAAAGCCGTATTGGAAGATATCAACAAGCTACACATTGCTTGCTAGTATTATGAAAACTGTCTGGAAAAAAGAACATTATATAATTTATTATTACGAAATTGTCGGTAACACACTTTCGTGAAAGGATTTGGGGGTAGGGGCGTTTTGGACGAGAAAGATCAAAATATGCCAATGGTAATTGTATGTGCAGGTGGCTGCGAAGAAGAAAAGTATAGCTGATGAGGCTGGGGCGGTTCTACAAGCAAAATTGAAGCACTTGACTTCCGCACAGTAACTACTCGTAATTCATTGGTAATAATTAGTGGCTATTTTGTGTTAGAAGGGTGAATTTTGTGGCAGTGAAACAATGTATTGGGCGCTGGATACTCCGTACCGTGAGATATGAAGTTAATGTGATCTTCTGTTCCATTTTGTATACAATCATTTGTTTTGCCAAGTTTAATTGATTTTATGGGTATGTTTGGTAAAACTCATGAAAAACTAATTGATAGCTGATAAATTAATTGATAGCTCATAAGTTAATTACGAGCTTTTCGTTGATGGTTAAAAAAATAGCAAATATGATAAAGTTTGGTAGAATTAGTTGATAAGTCAACTATATAATAATTCGAATAGGCCTCATTAAATTCGAACGGGTCTTTTTGAAACGTTACATAATAAAATTTATGAGACTCAATGTTTATAAAAGCTTATCGTGTCACACCAAAATAATAAAAATTTATAAACTAAATTAATAAGCTATTAACTTGGTATTCGTCAAATACACTCTACATGATCGGTAGAGGGTCAATAGTTGTATGTTGCATTTAATTAAACATAACTGGTTTTTTTTTTTTTGTTACAAAGAGGGAAAACACCGGGAACTACGTCGCTACTCTACGAGAGTAGGCTACACCAAACATATCATGATCTAACCAAGGTCTTAAACCAACCGGTGGAACTTCGAAACGTTGAAGGCCTCCTGGAGAAGTTGTGGCCAAAGAAGCCAAAAAATCCGCCGAGAAGTTAGATTCTCTAAATACATGTCGCAACTCCACTCTCCAATTCCATCTCATCATATCCCGGATAGCCCGTACTAGACTCCCATGCACTCCCATAAAGGTTTCGTGGCCCAAAATCAAATCCACCACACTCTTGCTATCAACATTAGCCATCACTTGCCGATAACCAAGATCCCAAGCCAATTGAAGGCCCTGGAACAATCCCCACAACTCCGCTCCCATGATGGTGGTGAAACCAATATTCATTACAAAACCACCAAGAAAAATGCCATTGCAATTCCTAAGAAGACCGCCTGCACTAGCCATCCCTGATTCAGGATTAAAAGGACCATCGGAGTTTAATTTAATCCAACCCAAAGGAGGCTCCTCCCACCTAATCCATCTGCTAACTCTGCTCAAGTCATGCATGCCCAAACGTGTCATCGAATTCTCTGCTGCTTTATACCTACTAACATGATTTTGAACTTTCATGAATCTTCCCATCAACTGAAAAAATAGCACCAGTAAAAATAGTTACGTTCCTGCCATTCCAAATGCGCCAAAGAGATACCCCGAAAATACATTCCCAATCCTCAATGGGAATCCGCAGGCCATTCACCAAATTAATTTCCAACCATGTGCCCAACTCCATTGTGAAGACATTCGGCCAAAACATTTGCGGAATCAAGCTCCTCCATATTCGTGATGCACCCTCACAGTCCCGCAAAGCATGTATTATTGACTCCGGAAAATTCCCACACAACTGACAATAAGGACTTTCTGCTAGATACCTCCTTTGTCTCTCAACATTTGTGAGCAGTCTCTCTTTCCCTACTAACCACAAAAACTGCCTAATACGCTGCGGCCCAACCCATTTCCAAATAATCTTCCATAATCGACGGTCATTGGCTTCCTCACGAGATAATGCAACATATGCCGAGCGAGTGGTAAAACGGCCGTGCTCCGATAATCCCCAGTATATTTGATCGTTCCCAGCTGCTTCAGTTGGCGGTAGAATAGCTGCTATCCGCATTAAAGATGAGGCCGGTAATAGATGGGCAAAGAGATGCCATGCCCACCGCCCGGAATTCCCCACATAACGGTCCACTGACCATGACATTTGGTCCTGCGGTACAGTCCCAGTAACGCGCTGAATCAACGGCTCTGAACAATTAGCCCAATTGTCCCACCAAAATCGCGTTTGTTTGCCATCGCCTAAAGACCATCTAGCTCCTTTCCAGACATGTTGCCATACCTTCGATATAGCCCTGATAACCACAGATCCTTTTGGGAATTTAAAATCACGGTTCATTTTTCGGGGATTCAATCTGTATTTCGCACACAAAACTTGTACCCACAGTGCTTCCGGATTAGTCAACAAACCCCATGCTAGTTTCATAAGCAAGGCTATATTCATACGCCTTTGATTTTTCAATCCCAAGCCCCCGTGCTCTTTTGGTTTACACACCGCTTCCCAATTGACAAGATTCACCGCACGTCTTGTTTCTGTCCCACCCCATATAAAATTTCGACAATGCTTTTCCAGTCCTTCACAAACCGCCGTAGGAAGCCAAGCTGTTTGCATTGAGTAAAAAGGCAAACAACTCACGACAGACTGAGCCAAAGTGACACGCCCTGCTAAAGACAAAGATGAGGCTTTCCAGCCGCTCAACTTATTTTCCGCCTTCTCTAGAATGCCTTCATATGTGTGTTTTGTCACCCGACCGTGTATAATAGGCATTCCTAGATATTTGCCCAAATTTTCCACCATCACAAAACCTGTTTGTTGTGCGAGCTGATTACGACGAACCATATCAACATTTTTAGAGAAAAAATACTAGTTTTAGAAGCGCTCACTTTTAAGCCAGACTTATCACAAAATTCAGTCAATACAGAGTTAAGTAAATATGCCTGATCATTATCAGCCTCCATGAAAAGCAATAAATCATCAGCAAAAAGAAGATATGGTATTTTAATCGCACCGCGACTAATTGTGATAGGCCGCCATAATCCTTCCTCCAATTTCTGCTGAATGAGATGAGCTAACCTCTCCATACATAACACAAATAGATAAGGCGATATTGGATCGCCTTGGCGTATCCCTCTAGACGGGACAAAAACATCAGAAGTAGTCCCATTGAATTGCAATTGCATAGTAGCCGGAGTAATACACGTCATCACGCCGCTGGTAAAGGACTCCGGGAAACACGTGTCTTTAACAAATTCCCAGTGAAGATAGTCGTAAGCTTTCTCAAGGTCCACCTTCACCAACATATATCCAGTGCCCCCTGTTTTTGTTCTCATTGAATGGACTAGTTCTTGCGCCACCACCACATTATCAGAAATATGTCGTCCTCCAACAAAACTTGATTGATTAGGACCCACAAGTGACGGTAAGAGTGGTTTCATGCGGTTCGCAAGCACCTTTGTAGTCAGCTTATAAATAACGTTCAAGAGACTAATTGGCCTGAAGTGTTTAATTGTCTGAGGCTCTTCCACTTTCGGGATCAGTACTATAAGAGTTTTATTCACGTCCGGCGGCATACATCCATCCCTCAAAATACTTCTAATTAACTGACAAACCGATGGGCCTACATGATGCCATTGCTTTTGATAAAAAATAGCGTGAAGTCCGTCGATTCCAGGAGATTTCAAAGGAGGCATAGACTGAAGAGCATTGAATATTTCGGCATCAGAGATATCCCTTCGCATCGCTGCAAACCGATTTTGATCAATTACTGGGAACAAATTCGGAATAGAAACTAGGGATGAGCCCCGCTGTCCAACCGAATAAATATTCCTGAAGAAATTCACTGCTAGGATACGTAACTTCTCCTGATCAAAGCACCAAGTACCATCATTATCCAATAAACAAAGAATTTTATTTTTTCGTCTCTGAGCCTTTATTATTTTGTGATAAAACGCAGTGTTCCTATCACCGAAAAGAGTCCAGTCTCGATGAGTTTTCTGGATTAATAAAATTTCCTCCTGTATAGAAATCTCTTCCAGTTCCGCAATTAAATCCATTCCAGACTCCTCAACCAATTAGATTCTCTGTCCTGCAATGCTCGTTGTGCACCAGCAATCCTAGCCAGCAAACGACGTTTCTTTTTAAAGATATTACCAAAAGTATTATGGTTCCACTCCTTCGCCGTGTCCGTGAATGTTGCATTTAATTAAATTTTTATTAAATATGATTCTGTTTTTACATTTGAATGTTGCATTTAATTAAACATAACTGTTTAATTACTTAAATATGATTCTGTTTTTACATTTATATCGTAGAATTGTTTAATTAAACATGATTCTACGTTTGAATGTGCCAACAAAAAGCAGAGCTTTTAATATACACACTAAGTGATGCGAGATATTGATCATTTGAAAGAAGGTTGGAAGTAGTTTTCTACAAAACATTTTTTTTTTCTTTTTTTATTATATCAAAAAACATACCATATGGAAATCTGAATTTACATTTAACATACAAAAGTATTTTTGTTATATAAAAGATAAGATATTGTTTACGATCATTACATTACAAAAAGACGAGTGTTTGTAAACTAATATGTATATGTATATTATATACATATATGAAAAAGCACGCGTAATGGAGCGATCTCAAACAGTGTTATTATGGTGAGCCAGACCGACGGCATCATCGGGAATATACTTGCCCCAGAACCAGTGGCTCTTCCACACTCTGTTCATCTCCTCAATGGGCACATTCTTAGTCTCGGGCACGAAGAAGTAGACAAACGAGGTCATCATGACCACCCATCCGGCGAAGAAGAAGAAGAGTCCGAACTTGAGGTGGCAGAGCATGTTGAGGAAGAGCTGGCCGATGATGAAGGTAAAGAACATATTAACAGAAACATTGATGGACTGTCCCGCGGACCTGGTTTCTAGTGGGTGGATTTCGCTTGGCACTAGCCACCCGAGCGGGCCCCACGACCACGCGAAGGCCGCCACATAGACACAGATGAGGGCCAGCGCGAGGTTCCCCGTCCCCGCGCTGAAGCTTCCGGTGCCGGAGACCCCAAACACGGAGGCCACGAGCGCCCCCACCCCGATCTGGCAGACGAACATCTGTATCCCCCCCTCTAAGAATAGAAACCTCCTCCCGAACCTATCCACCGTGAAGATGGACACGAACGTGGCGAGCACGTTGACGAGCCCCGTCACGACTGCCGACATGAGGGAGGCGTCGTCCCCGAATCCGAGCGTCTTGAAGAGCACGGGCGCGTAGAACATAATCACGTTGATCCCTGTGAACTGCTGGAAAAACGGGATGAGGGCGGTGATCACGAGGTGGGGCCGGTACTTTCTCTCGAGGAGCGTCTTCAGCGGGCTGTCGACCTGCTGCGAGGCCTGGCTTGCCTCCACGAGGTCGGCAAACTCGTCGTCCACGTTGGGAGTGCCGCGAATCTTCTCGAGCATCTCGCGCGCGTTCTCCCTCTGGCCCCTCTCGATCAAGGAGTTGGGGGTGTCGGGGAGGAAGACGGAGCCGACTGTCATGATGAGGGCGGGCGCGGCGGCCAGGGCGAGAGACACGCGCCACCCGTTCTCCTTCATATTGGCAGTCCCGTAGTTGACGAGGTTGGCCGCGAAGATGCCGATTGTGATGGCCATCTGGAAGCCGATGTTGAGAGCTCCTCTCAGTTTGGGTGGAGCCATCTCGGATAGATAGACGGGGACGGACTGGTTGGCGTACCCGACCCCGACGCCCAGAAGAAGGCGGCCGATGATCAGCATCTCAATGTTCGCGGCCGCGCCGTTGAGGACGGCGCCCACAAGAAAAACGAGGCCGCCAGTGGTCATGGAGATTTTGCGGCCAAACTTACGGGTGGTGGCCGAGGCGAGGAAGGAGGCCACCAGGGCTGCCAGGTAGAGGGATGAGGTGAAGAGGGTGAGGAGATGGTTTTCGAACTTGCAGTATTGGCTCTCGTGTCCGGACGCGTCTTTCTCTTTGGCATACACGGATGGGAAGAACTTCTCCAGGAATTCGTCCATCGACGTCACTCCTCCTGAGATACCGATGTCGTATCCGAAAATCAGCCCACCCGTTGCGGCCACCACGCAAGTTATGACAACGAAGGCCGTCACACGGCCCTCGTAGTCTTTGCTGCCCACGTTATCAACGATACCTCCTACCGCCATCTTTTTACTTAATATTATTTACTTATATATATATATATATGATGTATTGTATTACTCACTATGACTATGTGGGAGCCGTGAATAAAATAATGCACAAAATCTAGCAAAGGAAAAAACGAAACTATAGATTAATGTTTTTTCTGTACAGATTACAGACAATCCTGTATTTTTTTTTTCTCTATTTTCCTTTGCGGATTATTATTTTACAAAAGATATCCACGACCCCTGCTCTGCTTTTACATAATATTTCCACAGGGTATTTATACACCAGAGAATTAATACAAGCGTGTGAAAGTGAAACATTAAGGGTGGGTTGCCACATATTTTTAGGAATGGAGATGCATGTTTTTCTCGCTCATGTGATGATAAATTATCTATCACTCACATGCTTTCAGTATTCTTTCTCACCCAAAAATCTACCTGTAAATTACTTCATACGATATTTGTATCTCCGGGAAAATAGAATGGACTGTGCCTCTTGCCTGCTAGTGAAATACTCTGGACCAATAATTCACCATTCAAGCGGTTGGAAAATATATATCTATCTATACTATTATAAAATTATGAATGATTGTGTTCTATAATCTATCTAAACTTAAACTGTTATAAGAGAGAGAATGATTTTGTATAAATGACAAAACTGTAAGCATCTCAATATTTATAATCACAATTAAATATATCTATAGAATATGATTCTAGCGCAAACAAAACTCTTTAAAAAATAAAACCTAAATAAAAATAGATTTTATAGATAAATAAAATGTTAACTTATCAATAAAATAAATTATTAATTAAGATACATACTGTTTCAATAAGATTGAATTGTATTAAAATATATTCTTAAATATTATGTGGAACAAATAAAATGTAGAGTAAGTACTATCCTCTATTTCACAACACACATTGATATAGCCATACTTGCATACTGGCTTAAGTGTTTGGGGCTCGACCAGATCATAAGTCGACCTACTTGAAATAGATTCTACAAGCAGGATGACTGCCATGGGAGATGGTTCGTCTGCAACAGCTCAAAGACAGCACACGACTTGTGAGCCTCGATGTCGACCTGAAGGATGACGACTTGGACTTAATTCGAGCAAAGGGACATCGGATTATTCCATCCTCAAGATATTAAAAGACGACCTAATTTGTCTCGCAGCTCGAGGTAAATGTTCTCAGTGAAGATCATAACCCAAGATCAAATAGGAATAAGGGATAAGGTTGAATCTTACCACCGTTCGGGGGACACGCACCGCCAGGAGCGCATATGGAAGAGTAGACGGCAATTACCCTGCCAGGGGTAAAAATTCAGGTATTAACCCAACAGGGAACCAGTCAGATACTGCACCCCAACACTAGAGTTGGGGGACAAGAATCGATGGAAGCAATTCGAGATAGTGGGAAGAAAATTGAAGGAGCACATAGGCGAGAAGGAAAAGGATCCCAAACATAGCAGCTTTGACTTGAGGAACAGACGGTGACACTAACTCGAGCTGAGCTGAAGAAGATTATTGCAGAGGGCGTGGCAGCTCGACTTGAGCAACCACCTCGACAGGAACAAGTACCTCAACCTGAACAGGAGCAACATGCCCAGTCGAACGAGCAACACAACAATAGAAGAGGAGATGATGAAGAGTCCTCTGTTAAAACTATCAATCACAGGCAAGGGTGATGCTTTGGAAAAATTAATGGCCTAGGTCCGCGACCTGCAGGCCAAAGTAGAAGGAAGAAGGAGAAGCAGCAAGAAAAAAGTCCCAAGTTCACTTCCATATTCACATGCTACCATTCACAGGGCTTTGTTTTTCTTTCTTCCTGTTGGAGTGATGAGTGAGGGCAATTTGTTTTTCTTTTTTTGGTTAATGAGCGAAGACCGTTTATAATTCACATAATTTAAAAAAAAATGAATTAAATTAAAAAAAAAACTGAGCCTAATGTAATCACTATTAACGAATACTCTAATAAAATATTAAATACTAGATTAAAGTACCAATATCTAAACAAGTAATCTGTAACTATATCTATAAGTTTACTAAGTTTATTATTTTTTATTTTTTTTATCCTTATCGGTTCGGTTCGGTTTTACCGAATCTTAAAGGTTTCGAAACCGATACCGAACCGATAACATTTCAGTAACCGATTTTCGGTTATCGTTACAAGCGGTTTAGTTCGGTTCGGTTTTTTTTCTTGTCGGTTTGGTTCGATTCGGTTTTCGGTTTTCGGTTTTCGGTACAAAATTACCAGCCCTACACATACTAGATGCCGACTTACCGCAGGAATTCAGGGAGCTCAATTTGTGGTATGACAGATCCACTGACTCATCTAGACATTTGAGGAGCTTTGAGAATATGGAAGTACTACATCGATACAGTGATCCCATTCGGTGTAGAGCTTTCTTACCCACTTTGCAAGGGCCAGCGCAAGTTTGGTTTCATCAGCTGCTACCTGGAGCTATTTAGGACTTTGAAGGATTCAGCAAAAGTTTCATCAATCAATTCACAAGTGTCAAGGCGCATGAAAAGACCTATCTCACCTTGATCGGGATGCAGCAGAAAGAGGGAGAATACTTCGGGAGTACGTAGATCGATATACTCGAGCATGCGTGACATTCCTTTGGTGTCAGAATGAATCCAGTCAAGAGGACTAACTCGAGGGTTAGGACCGGAACTATGTACAAATTCCTTAACTAAACGACCTGGTCGTACCTTCGATGAAGTCTTGGCTAGGTGTACAAAGTATATGAATGTAGAGGAAGCAGAGACTTACTTTTTTGTAGGCAGCTAAGATGGCTAAAGTTGAGGCGCGAGAGGAAAAGAAAATAAAATGTCCCACACTTCAGGAGACAGAAAGTTCGCCAAGATCGGATAAGTGGGAAGGTCGACCTCCCAGAGGGGTGAGGTCGGTTCAGTACACGCCCTTGTCATCTCCCCATGCTAGGATATTAATAGTTATGGAAAAAGAGATCCATGAGAACGTGATTAGATGATCAAGGACAAAGAGGGAAGGGCCTACCCAGCACAAGAGCAACTTGTACTGTCGATTTCACAAGGATTACGGACATAACACATACGATTATAGGCATTTAAAAGATGAGACAGAATGACTTACAAAAGCGGGACATTTGAATGAATTCATATACAAGAATAGGGAGAGAGGCACATGTAGAGAGGAAAAAAAACAAGAGGTCGAGGTCACCACCAGAGAAGGAGGAACTTCCTCCGAATAAGGGAGTAATTCATATGATATTTGGAGGACCAACAGATAGAGATTCGAATCGGGCAAGGAAGGCATATGCTAGAGGCCATCAGCCTAGATGTGAGGTACTGCAAGTCGCTGAAAGTGGACAGTGGTGGATTTGGGGCCAACGGGTGTTTGAGAGATCGAAAGACCACATAATGATGTTCCCAGTGGCCACTTCACAGCAGCAAGAAAAAAGTCCCAAGTTCACTTCCATATTCACATGCTACCATTCACAGGGCTCTGCTTTTCTTTCTTCCTGTTGGAGTGATGAGTGAGGGCAATTTTTTTTCTTTCTTTGGTTAATGAGCGAAGGCCGTTTATAATTCACATAATTTAAAAAAAAAATGAATTAAATTAAAAAAAAAAAAACTGAGCCTAATGTAATCACTATTAACGAATACTCTAATAAAATATTAAATACTAGATTAAAGTACTAATTTCTAAACAAGTAATCTGTAACTATATCTATAAGTCTACTAAGTTTTTTATTTTTTATTTTCTTTTATCCTTATCGGTTCGGTTCGGTTTTACCAAATCTTTAAGGTTTCGAAACCGATACCGAACAGATAACATTTCAGTAACCGATTTTCGGTTACCGTTACAAGCGGTTTAGTTCGGTTCGGTTTTTTTTCTTGTCTGTTTGGTTCGGTTCAGTTCGGTTTTCAGTTTTCGGTACAAAATTACCAGCCCTACACATACTAGATGCCGACTTACCGCAGGGATTCAGAGAGCTCAATTTGTGGTATGACGGATTTACTGACCCATCTAGACATTTGAGGAGCTTTGAGAAAATGGAAGTACTACATCGATACAATGATCCCATTCAGTGTAGAGCTTTCTTACCCACTTTACAAGGGTCAGTGCAAGATTGGTTTCATCAGCTGCTACCGGGAGCTATTTAGGACTTTGAAGGATTCAACTCAAGTTTCATCAATCAATTCGCATGTGTCAAGGTGCATGAAAAGACCTATCTCACCTTGATCGGGATGCAGCAGAAAGAGGGAGAATCACTTCGGGAGTACGTAGATCGATATACTCGAGCATGCGTTGACGTTCTTTCGGTGTCAGAATGAATCAAGTCAGGAGGACTAACTCGAGGGTTACGACCGGGACTATGTAGAAATTCCTTAACAAAACGACATGGTCGCACCTTCGATGAAGTCTTGGCTAGGTGTACAAAGTATATGAATGTAGAAGAAGCAGAGATCGACTTTTTTGTAGGCAGCTAAGTTAGCTAAAGTTGAGGCGCGGGTGGAAAAGAAAAATAAAATTTCCCACACTTCAGGAGACAGAAAAGATTCGCCAAGATCGGATAAGTGGGATGGTCGACCTCCCAGAGGGGTGAGGTCAGTTCAGTACACGCCCTTGTCATCTCCTCATGCTAGGATATTGATAGTTATGGAAAAAGATATCCATGAGAACGTGATCAGATGGCCACGGACCAAGAGGGAAGGGCCTACCCAGCCCAAGAGCAACTTGTACTGTCGATTTCACAAGGATTACGGACATAACACAGACGATTGTAGGCATTTAAAAGATGAGACTGAACGACTTACAAAAGCGGGACATTTGAATGGATTCGTATACGAGGATAGGGAGAGAGGCACATGTAGAGAGGAAAAAAACAAGAGGTCGAGGTCACCACCAGAGAAGGAGGAACTTCCTCTGAATAAGGGAGTAATTCATATGATATTTGGAGGACCAACAGATAGAGATTCGAATCTGGCAAGGAAGGCATATGCTAGAGGCCATCAACCTAGATGTGAAGTACTGCAAGTCACTGAAAGTGGACCAATGGTGGATTTTGGCCAGCGAATGTTGGAGAGATCGAAAGACCACATAATGACGCCTTGATGGTGACAACAGAAGTGTCTGGGTATGAAGTGCAGAGGGCATTTGTAGATAGAGAAAGATCAGTGAACATTATTTTCTATGATTGTTTTAAGAGGGTGGAGTTGAACATCGAACTTAAACTACTCCATACGGCTCTAAATGGATTTAATGGATCAGAAGTAGCTCCCTTGTGAGAAGTAACACTAGTGGTCGTGCTAGGAGAGGGCGATCTTTGGAAAGTAAAGTTGATCAGGTTCGTGCTTGTGGATGTGGAATCGGCTTACAATGTGATTCTGGGAAGGCCCGCACTTAGTACATTCTAGGCTGAGGTATCTACCTACCACATGGAACTGAAATTCCAGTGGGTGATCGAGTCAGAGAAGCTAAGGGAGATCAAAAACTCTCGAGAGCTTGCTATCAAAGAGCAATTCGCATAAATCAGAGGGTCGAGGTTAAAGAAGGAAAGCGGCCCGTGGCAAGAGGTAAAAGAAGGCGAGGGAGTGATCACGAGCCACATGGAGAATTAATGGAAATACAAATTGGAAGCAGGACGGGCTAAACCACAAAAGTGGGTAAAGACTTGGAAGAAATCTAAGGGAGCAGTTAATTTGTTTGCTGAGGGAGTTCCGCGATGTGTTTGCCTTTACCCTAGAAGAATTGACGGGTATCCAACCCGAGATAATGGAGCATAAACTTAACGTAGACCCTTCAAAGAAACCAATGAAGCAAAGATGTAGACACCATGGAGAAAAAATAGATAAAGGTATTGAGGTAGAGGTTAATAAGTTGTTGAAAAGCTAAACATATCAAAGTGATTCAGTTCCTTGAATAGATATCTAATACAATCATGGTGAGGACGGCGTTGGATAAATGGCTTATGTGTATCGATTCAGACTTGAGGGTCGATATTTATACGAGAATAAGTGATGGCGCATTAAATGCGGAGACCAGTTAGGGGCGTAGGTGGTGCTGCATGTTTTTATGCAAAAGTGGACGGGATAGCTCAGGCGATGCTATTATCTTTGCCAATTTGGGCTTAAACGATAAAGGTGATTGTCAATCTTTCCTGGAAAGTGGGTGATCGGCAACCGTAATGGTGTTTGCTTGAGCTGTTCGCAGGATGAATTCTGTGTTTTGGGCCTTGTCCGTCCTTTGGGCTACAGATTTGTACGTGGGGCATGTCTTTTTCTTAATCGTATATTTTTTTAGGCGTAGCATATGTACATATACAAGTCACTTATTTATTATATAAGATGAATGTAACAATTCAAATATATATTTATTAAAATAAGTTATATTTTTTAAAATAAATAATTTTAGTATTATCATAATATTCGTAAAAATATTAAAATAGATTTTTTAATAAAATAATGATAAAAAATAAGATAGAATGATAATGTCATTCCAATTCTTATTCCTTCATACCAAACAAATGAAAAAACGTGTTTCATTCTATTCACATACTACTACCATTCGAGAACTCATTTCATTTTTACAAATTTTATATCATTCTAGGTCTTATTCCTTCGTACCAAACTAATGAAAAAACTTGTTTCAGTCTATTTACATACTAATTTCATTTTAGAACTCATTTCATTTTTTAAAATTTTTATTCTATAATACTAATCATGCCATTATACCAATCATGTCATTATATAATCTATTACTATATAATAGACCTAAGAAAAAATACAAAAATAGTATGTCTTTTTCCCGCTTTTTTTTTCGTTTTTTACTTTTTTCTGGATTTTTTTTTGAATTTTTTGGTTAAATCCCGTCCATGCCATTTTGTTACGCGTCTAGAACTTTTTCAAATCTTTTGGATGCGATTTAAATGCATTACTGATTAGTACGTGAATCCTAAAAACGTGGGCGGAATTCCATATTTAATTATGTAGTGTTTGTTTTTATTCAATCTCTAAATAGATTATTCAGATTTACCCATATCCGTTTTTCACATAAAGTCCAATTTAATTCGTACGTGAATCCTAATTAGTACAACATGATTATATTTTCCAATTATATTTTCAGATAAAAGAAAATCACATCTGATTAGTGCGTAATCCTAAATGATTTAGTACATGAATCCTAAATTATATTTTCAAATACAACATGATTCTATCTCCATATTCCAATTTGCAAATATATTTTCCAAATTATTTAAATAATTTTCTTAACTTATTTGAACTGATCGGTTGTAAGAGTATTCTAAAAAATCTGCCAATTTGCACATATAACTTTGAAAAATTAATTTTCTTAAACATACAATCACATTTAAATAAAAATTATTTGTTCAACAAAAAATCACTTCGTTTAATATATGATACACCTCACAAACAATAAAAACTATAATAAAATGTCAGCTTTATTTTTTTTTAATAACCGGAATAACCGGACCGACAAGATTATAGAAATAATAATATTTTTTTAATAAAAATATTAATTTTTCAACCAAAATAAATAAAAGGTTAGATAAAAATATTAATGTGCACTTTATATAACATTAATGTGCAATGTAGTTATCGTTAAAGTGCAATTTACATAACATTAATGTGCAAGTATTGAAATGTGTATAATATATAAATTTAACCCATGATCTAAATTGTAATTTATTAATATTTATAAAATTACAATTGAACCCTCCAAACATATCAATTTTTTTTTTAAAAAGGCCAAAATTTCAAAACGCACAAATCTCATTCCAAGTGCAAATCCTCTGAGTGATGGCGGGCGACGGTAAGGCGGAGCTGTGCGGCGACGGGCTGAGTGACGGCGGGCGAGGGCCGACGCAGCGGCGGCGGGGGTATTTACTGGTGCCGGCGACTTGCAACTCCTCTGGTGCGTACCGTGGCGGAGAGCACGCTGGTTTAAGGTGGCGACGTGGGGGATGTTGTCAGCGACGATGTTAGTGGCGGCGACGGGCAGGTTGCTGCGACTGTAAGAATGTGGGAGACGGCGGAGGCAGATGCGAATGGCGGAGGCGAGGCGAGGCTGTTGTGACTAGGGCTCGTAATTTTGTACCGAAAACAAAAAATTGAACCAAACCGAACCGAACCAAACCGCTTGTAACGATAACCGAAAATCGGTTACCGAAATGTTATCGGTTCCGAACCCATAAGGGATCGGTAAAACCGAACCGAACCGATAAGGATAAAAAAAAAATTAATATAAGTATATAACTATATAAAGGATCAGCTTTTATATTTATTTAAAAACTAAGGCTCACTTTTCAAATAATAATTACATTTCAGTTTTTAAATAATAGTTAGGACACAATTTTGTAAAAGAAAAATAAGTGAAAGTAAGTTTAAAATCAAAATTCCCCACTCGATACTCAATATCTTCATTGAAGTGCAACTTGCTGGGCATGGGCTTGCTTATTTGCTTGCTGTGAACATACAGAGAACAAGGAAGACAAGGAATAGGGCATCAAGTATCTGTACTTACTTGGGGCTGATATTTTGGTTTTTTCGGTAAAAAACCGAAACCGAACTGGGTTTTCGGTTCGGTTTTGCATTTTATTGTTACAAAAAATGTTTGGGCTTATCAGTTCGGTTACCGAACCGATACCAACCCTAGTTGTGACCGGACGACTGATGTGAAGCGGCGGACTGGTGGAGGAAGGCGGAGGCGAGGTGGAGGTTTGTCGACGGCGGCTATTGCTGTGGCCGTCGGGAATTCTTGCAGTGAGCTCTGGATGGGTTGCTGGAATCGGATGACAGTGGTGGCATCGGGTGTGTCGCCGGCGACGACATGACCAACGGGCTTGTTGCGGTGATGGTGTGCTTCTGCGGCCTGACTGTGAGTTGCCGGCAGGTGGCCGGAGGCCCGGACGTGAGAGAGCGAGAGATAGATCGGGGGAGATAGGAGGAGAGAAATGAGAGATGAGAGAGGAGAGAAGTATTGTGGGTAGGAGAGTTTTATGGGTGGGGCCCACTTATTTAGTTTTTTGGTGAAATTACACAAATGCCTTCCCAGTTAATTATTTGTACATTAAGTAATAATACTATAATTACAATTTTGACACTACATGTTTGACCTTGTAACTCAACTTTGACTTCATCATGTTCATTGCTATAATTGATTTAATGGTCCATAATCATTCTTATTTCTTTCACCATCTATCATTGTCATATGATCCCTTCTCTCTATATATATATATTTTCAAAAAGTGCAACGATCATATAGTTAATTTTATTATATATCATGTGTTGGATGTTATTAGTTTGTTGGAGATACTCGTTATATTCAAATAAATAATATATAATATTTATATTTTATATTTCTTTTTCTTATTATTGTAATAAGATGTTAAACATAAATAACTATATTTAATATAAAGGTTTAATAAATAACTTAAGTAAAAAGTGCGTCACGTATACTCACTAGTATATAGTAGAGATATAGTAGATATAGGCGAAAAAAGTAGAAAAGATAAAATTATTAGTTCATACTTGCCCCCAATAAACTATCATCAGCTGCCGGCTGCAGTCTTCTGTTCTGGATTTTGAAAAACGAAATAGTGGAAAAGAATTTCCCTTTTCTATTTTTGATGTCTGCAACTCTTACATCAACTCCGAAGCCAGCGCCTCCGGGAATTTTCCATGTACTACAGAAAAGCTAGCTAAATATCCCTTGATCTGTTGATTTTCTTAAGATATATATAAGGTTGTATTCAGATCTTCTTTTTGTTTCTCTTCTCTCGCTCTCCCCTTTTATATAGTCGGGAACGTTCGTATCGGTAATCTGTGTGTGCTTTTATATCTTATTGTTAACAGCTTTTTCTTTCCTGTATTTTTTATGTGAAGACCGAAGTTTTCTCGCAGGCGTAGGGCGAGAAAGAAAAGTTTTGTGTGCTCTGTCTAAACGTGTTTGATGACTGCTGATTTGTTGGTTTTTTTACTTTTTGGGAGTAATCATTACTTGTTGGACATGCGAAAACCTACTTTGAAAACTCGGTGAAAGGGATTTATATATAGTAGGGAAGAAACAATTAGC
The DNA here is from genome assembly GCA_008636005.1 of Striga asiatica. Lineage (NCBI taxonomy): Eukaryota > Viridiplantae > Streptophyta > Magnoliopsida > Lamiales > Orobanchaceae > Striga > Striga asiatica. Next base: position 208,722 of record BKCP01005583.1, on the reverse strand, counting down.
TGTAGAGCAAAATCTTGGACCGTCTCAAGCAAGCACTGTTAATAACTTAATACAATTGTAATTCGATATTTTCTTACCTTCTATAACTATTCTATCTTTTTAAGTGTGTTTTCGTTTGAAAATTTCTTCTTACACGCCTTTGTTAGGTTTGTGCTCCTTGTTCACACGTTTTGAAGTGGTAATAGTATTTTTATATTGGTCAGAATAAGTCCCTCCTCCGACTTCTGTTTTTCATATGGCTTCCTTCTCGCTCTTTCAGGTTTCGTAATTTGGTCCTAGTCCTCTTAAGGTTTTAGATCTTCACGAGGATCTGGTCGATGGTATTGTTGTTGATCTCCTTCTCTGTTCAATTCATAAACAGGTAATAATATTTTCTTTGTTCTTGATTACTTCAGATCCGTTGTCTGTAAAAGATTTGAATTTACAAGCTCCTTTTTCTCTTATCCAGAAAAAAAAAAAGAGATTAAAAGTGAAAAAGGTTGTAGAGAGAGAGAGAAAATGTTTTGATGTAGCTCAAAGATTTCAAATTAACAAGTCCCTCTTCCCAAAAAAAAAAAAAGAAGATGGATTTAACTAACTATTTCCTTTTCCTCCCTCTCCAGCTTGGGGTGAAAAAAATGGCAGAAAGATCGTTGAGGCAGAGTGAGTCGTCTCGTGGTGTGACGTTCACGAGGCGTACGTCTTCCGGGCGGTACGTAAACCTCTCCCGTGAAAGCATGGACAGCGACATAAGCGCGGGCGCAGAGCTGAGCGAATATACCGTCCACATCCCCCCGACACCCGACAACCAGCCGATGGTGGTGGATCACTCAATCTCCCAGCGGGTGGAGGAGCAGTACGTGTCAAGCTCCCTCTTCACGGGAGGCTACAACAGCGTCACCCGTGCCCACCTCATGGATAAGGTGATGGAGTCGGAGGCCAGCCACCCACAGATGGCCGGCGTCAAGGGCTCGTCGTGCGCCGTCCAGGGCTGCGATGGCAAGGTCGTGACCGACGGCCGTGGGGCCGATATCCTCCCGTGTGACTGCGATTTCAAGATCTGCCGCGACTGCTTCAACGATGCCCTCAAGACAGGGGATGGCATCTGCCCAGGCTGCAAGGAGCCTTACAAGAACACGGACGTCTCGCTTGCTGACCCGCCTGCGCCAGCGCTCACGCTGTCCAAGATGGAGAGGAGGCTGTCGCTGATGAAGTCGACGAGCCTGATGAGGAGCCAGACAGGGGTCGACTTTGACCACAACAGGTGGCTTTTTGAGACCAAGGGGACTTACGGGTATGGGAATGCCATATGGCCTAAGGAGGATGAAAAGAGTGAAGGGTCCTCCGGCCAGCCCCCTGAGATGATGGGAAAGCCGTGGAGGCCGCTCACCCGTAAGTTGAAGATTCCGGCCGCGGTGCTCAGCCCTTATAGGTACAACTGCTTTTGAATTTTCATTTTCTATTTCTTGTGTGATTGAGTAAGCTAAAGCTAAGCCATTGGGTTATGCACAATATATCCTGACTTTATGTGAATGGATGAACCTCATGACTGCTAGTAATGTTGAGCCCATGCATTTTACTTATTTTAGCTAGTTGAGAATTCAAAAGCTAATATACTCTATATTTTATTTGCACATACAGTGTAATGAAAAGATAGCTATCCATTCTCTTCCTAGCTAATTAGCAGCTGGCCTAAATAGCTGAAATTATTTTAGCTACCAATTTAACTATATGATTTAAGTTGCATAACAATGTAAAATGTCTCTAACGCCTAATAGTTTTTAGATCGCCCTTTTGGAATATCTTAGAAAGAGAAAAAATTTACGGCAAATGGTTGTTGTCCGGAAAACATCATGATTCACTGCAGAGATTATTTTGTTGAAGCATACAATTTAAGTTTCATTTAATAATATGCTATAAAGTCAAAATGAACTGTTCCTAAATATTTTTTGGCATATGACTGCTCTGCTCGCTGATGCTACTGTATGGGCTAATTTGTTACCTGTTGAAGATTAAATTTGTCCCAGCCCTTCTTTTTGTTCTTTCTCGTTTTCTTGCGTTTGTGTGTACCTGTGTGTTGTCCAAAGGTTTGAATTAAAGCTTTTCTAACATCTGACAAGCATAATTTGCATTCAAGCAGGCTCTTAATCTTTGTCCGTATGGCTGTTCTCGGACTATTTCTGGCATGGAGAGTTAGCCACCCGAATGAGGATGCCAGATGGTTGTGGTTCATGTCCGTCGTATGTGAAATCTGGTTTGCCTTCTCTTGGTTGCTCGACCAGCTGCCCAAATTATGCCCAATCAACCGCGCGACCGATCTCAATGTGCTGAAAGATAAGTTCGAAACGCCGAGCCCGGCTAATCCCACAGGGAAATCCGATCTCCCAGGCGTAGACATATTCGTCTCTACTGCTGACCCTGAAAAGGAACCCCCATTAGTGACTGCAAACACAATTCTCTCTATTCTTGCTTCCGACTACCCAGTCGAGAAGCTCTCGTGCTACGTCTCAGATGATGGGGGCGCCCTCCTGACATTTGAGGCCATGGCTGAGGCTGCAAGTTTCGCGAACCTTTGGGTCCCGTTCTGCCGGAAACATGATATCGAGCCTAGAAATCCGGAATCTTACTTCAGCCTGAAGAAGGACCCTTTCAAGAATAAGGTGCGTCAGGATTTCGTCAAGGACCGTAGGCGGGTCAAGCGTGAGTATGATGAGTTCAAGGTTCGGATAAACAGTCTTCCTGACTCGATCCGTCGCCGGTCGGATGCGTATAATGCTCGGGAAGAGATCAAGGCCATGAAGCTTCGCAGGCAGACTGTTGTTGAGGATGAGGCACTGGAGCCTCTGAAGGTGTCTAAAGCAACTTGGATGGCAGACGGAACACACTGGCCTGGCACTTGGATGGTTTCTGGCCCTGAACACTCTAAGGGAGACCATGCAGGTATTATACAGGTATATCTCATAACTACCTCAACTTAGTCTTGATTTTCCTGATGGCCATTTATGTGTTGATTTCGACATGAAATTACACGTCATGGTTTAATCTCCCCACTTACCATTTTAATTTATATTTGATTTGATGTGGGGGAATTATGCATTGCATGGTTGTATGATATATGTGGGACACCTGTTGTCTTCTTTTCGTCCCAGCTTGTTGCAAACTTGTTAGTTTTACAATTTCTTAGAAAATATGATGAGATCCAAATCAGTTGCAGTTATGTTGTTTGACAACTGTGATGGTGCTGGTTTAGGTGAGTCATAATACCTGAAACTTTATCTGGGGCATTAAATTTTGTTTAGCTTTATTCTAAGTTTCTAACTGTTGTTGTTTTTTCATATCGGAGAAAAGTTTTGGTGCACAAGTACCTTGTATTCCTAAGTACCCTGATGATGGCTCATTAAGTACCCTGTTGAACTGCAGGTGATGCTGAAACCCCCAAGCGATGAGCCTCTGCAAGGTACCCCTGAAAGCAGCCCACTAGATTTCACAGAGGTCGACATTCGGCTGCCGATGCTAGTGTACGTATCTCGCGAGAAGCGTCCCGGTTACGACCACAACAAGAAGGCCGGTGCCATGAACGCCCTCGTGCGGGCCTCGGCTATCATGTCCAACGGGCCCTTCATCCTCAACCTCGACTGCGACCACTACATCTACAACTCGCAAGCCATACGCGAGGGCATGTGCTTCATGATGGACCGCGGCGGCGACCGCATCTGCTACGTCCAGTTCCCCCAGCGCTTCGAGGGCATCGACCCCTCGGACCGCTATGCCAACCACAACACCGTCTTCTTCGATGTCAACATGCGGGCTCTCGACGGGCTCCAGGGCCCCGTCTATGTCGGCACTGGCTGCCTCTTCCGCCGCACCGCGTTGTACGGTTTCGATCCCCCGCGCTCCAAAGACCACTCGGGCTGCTGCTGCAGCCTCTTTACCCGCCGTCGGCCCCACAACTCTGCTCCCGAGGAGCACCGAGCCCTCCGCATGGACGACGAAGAAGGTGCCATGAACCCCTCCCTTTTCTCCAAGAGGTTCGGCAACTCGAGCTTCCTGATCGACTCGATCCCCGTCGCCGAATTCCAGGGCCGCCCGCTCGCGGATCACCCGGCCGTGAAGAACGGACGGCCTCCCGGCGCACTGACGATCCCCCGGGAGCTCCTCGACGCGTCCACGGTGGCGGAGGCCATAAGCGTGATCTCGTGCTGGTACGAGGACAAGACGGAGTGGGGCAACCGCGTGGGGTGGATCTACGGGTCGGTGACGGAGGACGTGGTGACGGGCTACCGTATGCACAACCGCGGCTGGCGCTCCATATACTGCGTCACCAAGAGGGACGCCTTCCGGGGCACGGCCCCGATCAACTTGACCGACCGGCTTCACCAGGTGCTGCGCTGGGCTACGGGCTCCGTCGAGATCTTCTTCTCCCGCAACAACGCCCTGCTCGCGTCTCCTCGCATTAAGTTTCTCCAGAGGGTCGCGTACCTCAACGTCGGCATCTACCCCTTCACGTCCTTGTTCCTCATCGTCTACTGCTTCCTCCCGGCCCTCTCCCTCTTCTCCGGCCAGTTCATAGTCCAGACCTTGAACGTCACCTTCCTCACCTACCTCCTCGTTATCACGCTAACGCTCTGCGCGCTGGCCGTGCTCGAGATCAAGTGGTCGGGCATAAACCTGGAGGAGTGGTGGAGGAACGAGCAGTTCTGGCTGATTGGAGGCACGAGCGCCCACCTCGCGGCCGTTTTGCAAGGCCTGCTAAAGGTGGTTGCTGGGATCGAGATTTCCTTCACGCTCACGTCCAAGTCGGCCGGCGATGACGTGGACGACGACTTTGCGGATCTCTACATACTCAAGTGGACGTCCCTTATGATTCCACCCATCACCATCATGATCACTAATTTGATAGCGATAGCCGTGGGGTTTAGCCGCACGATATACAGCACGATACCCCAGTGGAGTCGATTGCTCGGGGGCGTCTTCTTTAGCTTTTGGGTGTTGGCCCATCTTTACCCCTTTGCCAAGGGCCTCATGGGGAGACGAGGGAGGACCCCCACCATCGTCTTTGTTTGGTCTGGCCTCATTGCCATTACTATATCGCTCTTGTGGGTTGCTATTTCACCCCCATCCGGCAATACCCAAATCGGGGGTTCCTTCCAGTTCCCGTGATTTGCAGTGTTTTGTGTTACATTGTTTGTTGTTGAGTACGACTCACTACATTTATGACTCATCTCGGTTGGTTTGGAATTGAAATTTTAACATAAAATTTTATTTTTTCGTCCATTTTAACTTCTTGATGCTTAAACAATAATAACATTAGTTAGAAATTTTGAGAAATGTTACGGGTTTTTGGCAAGGGACTAAAAGATCTTATTTGTAAGCTTAATTTAGATTGGTTCGAAGATGTTCAACACTGCTAGTTATTGATTTAAGTTGTACTTCTCAAGTGACCATAAATAGTAAATACTTCAATTTATTGTAAAGATGTACTTTTCGAGCGACCATAAATACTTCAATTGTTTCCATTCCGTTGCTCGAGTCTTTTTTTCGCAGTCTCACACGCTCCCCCTCACGTCGTTTTCCAACTGATGGTAGGGTTGTGGAATGCATGTTTTAAAATAAAGGTAAATTTCAACATCATTTAAGAGTTAAATTTCAAAATATTGAAATTAGATACCCGGGACAATTTGAAGTGACAAGAAAAAGTGTACATTTCAAAAGCTAAAAAGGCGAAAAGGGACAAAGAAAAAGACAAAGGTTTCAGTATAAACCTAAACCTTGGTGCCTAACAAAAAACACCCAAGCAACTCTAAAAATAGACATATATACATGCCTGCTGAAGGTGCAAAAGACTAAAGTTTCAGCAACTACACACCCAAGCATCTCTAATTAGGAAAGAACATAAACTTCTGCTCAAGGACCAATACTCCAGCTAAAAAGACACCAACGATCCATACAAACGGTAATGGTCTTTATACATGATTTCAAAGTGGGTAATCCATCCAAACAACTTTAAGAATGGTGGTTCCGTAGGCCAAAAAGTCCCAGCCAAAAACTTGTCCATGTCCAAACCTGCACAAGTAAAAAAAAAAAGAATAAAGTTCAAAGGATGGGTGAAGGAAACCCCTTTTGAGTTACTAACCCAAGCAAATAGGGAAATACCTAAAAGAATAAAGGCAAAGAAGAGGAAACAGAAACTATAATCTAGAAAGTAATGGCGTCAAAAATAACTTATAAACTTGATTCTGAATTTTAGCAAAAATAACTTTGTTCCGTCAAAAATAAAAGCATTTCGAGCCTTCCAAATATGATAGATGCTGCAACATAAAGAGACCTTCCTGGCCTTAAGCATTACCGCCCCTCCTTTTTCTTTTTTTAATCCATTTAATAACACTAGCGATAGAGGTCATAGAGTGTTTGAAATTTAGCCATCGACCGACTAAATCCCAAACCACTTTAAAAGAACAGATGAGCAACAGATTCTTCACTAAGGGAGCATAACTTACAAGTTTGATCAATATCTAAGAAAATGAGGTTATTCAAAGAGGCCAATCTATCTTAAACACCAAGCCAAGTACAAAATTAAAATTTTTTTCACCTTTATTACGAAACAAATTGTACAATAAGGAGCAGTTTAGACCCTTGAGCGATAAACAATTATTAAAAGTATGGATGACTTCTTCATGGTTACCAAAAGAAGAGACGAGAAGATGTCTGATTTCACAAATTCGTTTTATTAAAGGTGACTAATAACCTTATTGAAATTAGATTGGCGGGACAATTGAATCTTAGGGGGATACTTTCATAATAGGTGGGGGATGAGTTGTCTATCGCAATTTTAGACTCTCTTCGGTTGCCAAAGGTCTCAAACTTTGTTCCATACTGTAGGTTTGAAGAGGATAGGTGTAGGTTCAGTAAAGTATGAGAGTTTATGAGTTCTTATGGGTTAATTGAGCAAACCTTCTGCCCAAGGTCAGTTAAGGCTATGGCACCATAACAAAATATGAAATTTCTCTACCAAGTTGGTGTATTTTGTCATGCAAAAAAATCTTCAACTTTCACAAGTAGCTGCAGACAAAGATTTGGAAGAAAACTTGGGATTTGAAGGTGAAAAACAAACTTAAAGTGATGCTATCATGGGTTTGTAGCATCTCAGGACCAACTAAGGGGAACAGGAATGAGGATAGAGGCTATCTGCAGATTGTGTGGAGAGGAAGAGGAAACTCAGGAGCACATCTTCTTCTTCAAGTGCCATAGGTGGGCCAAGACTGAGTGGAAACTATCAGAGGTGACTTGTCAGAAAAGGAGGGGTATTCAAAGATTGGTGGCAAGGAATATGCTTACTAGAGAGGATTTGTGGGGTGAAGGTCGACAAGATAACTTTATCAACCTATATATTGTGTTGTGGTGACTATGGAAGACTCGGGATAGTTGGATTTTCAGGCAAGAGTGGCTTTATGAGAAAGGGACTGCAGATGAAGCAAGGTTAGAGTGGGTTGGAGTTTGAAGATGTTGTTGTAGTTTGAGGTAGTTTGTGTGTTTGTCTTTCTAGGGGTGGATTGTGTTTGGGGTTGTAAAATGTTTGTTAGACAACCATGGTGTGTTCAGTGTTAGCCTTGGTGTTGGTCGGACGACTTGGGCGTTGTGGTGGTGGTGTAGGCAGGCTATGTATGGTGGGTGTGTAGTGCCCCATTCGATTAATAAAAGTTAGTTCATTTTATCTTAGTTCTGAGTTCATTGCATTGCATTCATTTTAAGCTCGACTAAATTTACTAAGTTTCTTAGGATTATTTGGATGTCCTCATCTTTTTTTTCCAATAAGTTAAATAATTTATGTAGATGTCCTCGTCTACTTAAATTATTCCAAGTTTTCGGCAATTCATTTGCTCAGAAAAATTTTGTTCGATTTCAAATTCTTGTGGAAGCCTTTTTGCTAAAATTCATCTTTTTTACAAAATATGGCTAATTCATGTTTTGTAAATTTTTATGGCCATTTAGTGATATTAAAACTATATTAAAATAATATTTAAAATAAAATAATTAAAGTTGATTTAATGTAAAAATATGATTGAGATGATTTGAAGTGATGGTTAGTTAAAATTATGTGAGTGGATGAATAATAAAATAAAATTGCTGTGGTAGGTAAAAATGATTGATTGATATTATTTAATTATATTGATAATATTGATGATAGTGAGGTTGAGTTAAAATTAACTTAAAAAAAAAATAGTTGAGTTAAAAATGTTTGGATTGTTTTAAAAATAGTTGAGCTAAAATGGCAAACCAAAAATATAGACCAAAACCTGTATGGGACCATCGTCGTAAAATGAAGATACTCTTCAATCAAAAGGCAATATTATTCTTAGGAAATAAGAATGACCTTTTATTATCTCAGTATCATATATTTACTAAGAAACAAAATTATGAATTTTTTCAGAGAAATATTTTTCTCACAATAAGTTGGTTGGTAGAGTTGTGTTGAGTCTATATCTCAAGTGCATCTCCACCGCTGCTCCATTGTGCTACATACATTTTTTATTTTTTAACTCTTAGAACACGAAGCAACAATATACGTGCAGGCTTATTTTTATCTTTTTTTTTTTTGTTTTTATATTTTTAGTATAATTTTAAAAAAATATTTTAATTCACTAAAAAATAAATTAAATAATATAAAAATATATTTTATTAAAGTTAAAATACACCTTATAAAAATACTCTATAATCAACATAATACATATTTTCTAAAAAAATTATTTATAATAGAGAAAAATGTGTAATTTATTAATATGTGATAAATAGTTTGACAAATAATATCACTATAAGTAAAATAATAAATTTATTTTCTACGGATTAAATAATAAATTAAAAATTTTATTCAATCTTAGTAAATATTTTAATAAATACTTGATACATGTCTTAGTAAATTTATAAAAATATGTTTGTATTTATTTATTTATTTATTAATTTATATAATACTAATTTAAATAGTTAAATGTGTATAGTAAAATGTAGTGCGAACGACTGAGATAAAATTTGTTTTTTGTTTAATTCTACTATTCTCTATACTAAATTAGTGATAAAGACAAGAGATGGTCTAATGCTAATTTCCAAAGAGAACGCCCAGGGTAGTAGACGAGCACTAATGGAAACTCAATACTATAAAGTATAAACTGAATAAACTAGAAAGATCATTATCTGCATTCTTATGCAGGTGAAGTAGCATTTGATATAGAGAAATTTTCATCTATCCTACAAGATTCTGAAAATATTGCAAAAATACAATCCATAAACAAATAATTACATCTCTACTTAATAAAGAATATATAACTACATTAATGCCTAAAGAAGTCAGTTACCATATCCATTCAAACCTCCATCCCTCTTTTTATGAGCTTGATTAAGAGAGATAAATGAAAAACATACATATAATAAATGACTAATTCATTTAATTCCTTATTCGCGCAGTTTGTACGTTTTTAATGGAGAGAGATAAAAGATGTATTGCAATTCACGCAGCTGTCCAGGTGGGGTATATGTTGCGTTTAAGTCAGTATATATTCAGTATGTTGCAATAAAAAACATGTCTTCCAACAAAAAATATGTCTTCTTGTTTGTTTGTAAAGATATATGTTTTTTTACGTATTGTGTATTTTTCTTTTATTCTTTATAAACAGTTAAATAAACAACACATATACACAACAAATCCATAAAAAATAAAAAGCATAAAAGTATATATATATATAGCTTATAAACATATTATAACAAGTTACTTATATTCGATAAATGTTGCAATAATCTTCTAATACACAAAACAACAAAAAACAACAAATTGCTCCTTTGTCAATTTCGTTTTCAACAAAAAATCTTCTAATATACTAAACATAAACTATGAATAAACATTGAAAACAGCAAAAAATAAAAAATAAAAAAAAATCCATTTACAAATGTACATAACTAATATACCAAACATATGCTCAGATGTACAATAACTGTACATATCCTTAAAATGTACATATATTGGACATATACTGCCTATACACGCTACATATACCAAAACATATAACGAATAATTTGTTAGGGTTTTATCTGATATTGACTTTCTTCAAACTAAAGGTAACTTTGCTTCACAAAGCACAAAGTACTCACCGGTGTTTAATATGCAAAGATCATCATAGTAGATCTCACTGTTCACTGATTTGCCACATCCACCAAAATAAAGAGCCTTTACCAATAAGAACCGCTCTGTGCCCTTCTCTCGGTTCTGGCCCATCACCTCTAACGCTTGGTAGGATCCATGTATTGGCGGCTATCATGTAAAAAGATGGTGGCCAAAAAGTAGTTAATTGGCATAATATGTTCGTAATTAATTAAGATATCAATAAAGTTCAAGGTTTCTTCATGTAGATAATCAATTTTGCTGTATACCTTAAATCAATTGTTGCTACGAACAAAAATGGAATTGCGAAGAACAATTGCAAGAGTAAAAACTACAGGAAATGTAACAAAATTATAATGGGTAACAAAAATGGATAGATTAATGAAATTTGCCCATCAAACATCAAACCGCAAGTAGAAAAACGTATCCAACCGATGGAGATTAGGCGGTCAGCGACGGGGATGACTAGGTGGGCGGAGGCAGAGCGGCGAAGGAGCGGTGGGGGGAGGAGAGTAGCAGCAAATTGTAGAAGAAGAAGAAGAAGAAAAAGATGAGAGAGAGAGAGAGAAGAAGAATAGAGAAGGGAAAAGAGAGAGCGTCGTATAATTAAGATCCCATTAAATCTACTTTTACCATATTTAAAAACAATTATCTGTTACTCAATAATCTAGTATGTTTGCAAATAAATATGATAGTTTTAGTTAATTTGCAAATAAATATATATGAGTTGTAAATATGTAATAAAAATGTTAATGAGCAGTGGAGGATGTAATTTCCTCTTTAATATATTTGTCAACTTTAAGGGCCAGAAAAAAATAATGCATAGAAGACAAGAAATGGAAATGAAATACTGCATAAAAAGAGATTAGAAGCTCCTCAGTTGTCCCTTCAACTCCACTTACCGCACCGCTAACCGGCAGTGCATTTCAGAAATTGGAACGATAGATCAATATGTCAACTTCATCATCAGAGCTTCCGAGTAAAAATAAAATAAAAAATAAATACACTAAATAAAAATAAAAGCAAGAAAAACCAAAAAAAAAAAATATATATACAGATTCAAAAATATTGGACACAAGGCAAAAACAAAGTCTGTATTGTCACTCAAAACGATAACAGCATGTAAAATAACAAAAATCACCATAATTATGCATTGGAAATGAGCTTAAACTTTCGGTTCAAAACATTAATTATCACCACAAGAAAAGTGACAACCATGCAGGGCATAAGTACTTACACATTTATGATTACTTTCAAATTAATGCAAATGCACTCCTCCCTAATTTAGGTGTGCACCTTTGTAACAAACTGTTTTTGGCCAAGGTATATGTAAAATGGGCCATCAGATAACTCCTAGAATGATAAGTAAAGGTGAGTCCCAAAACCAGAAAAGAGAAAAAAGGCAGGGGCAATTTACCAGGAAACAGGTTAAATGGCCACCTTACAGAAAAAACAGCCCCTGAAAACAGGAAAAAGGGCCCCCACATTCATTGCCAAAAGTGTGAGACATATCAGTCTTTGGACTTTCAGTGCCACACAATATATAATCAACTTCACAGAGAATATAACTTTAGTTAAAAAGCTGTCTACAAAAAGAAAAACTAACAGTTTCCTCACAGGGGTATATTCAACTTGGCGGAGAACACAAACTTACATTCATGGCCATGTCTGTTACATCCAGGCAAAGGAAGGCCAGAATTCATGTGCTGGGACCCAAGGTTTTGAAGGAGAAAAGGACGAGGCTTTATATCATACGTCAATGCCTTTATATGCTAATTTGCTGGAAGGAAGAGGATGACTAGACAAGCTGATCGTTATCTGATGTCTTTGTAAGGTTGGATTGTAGGAGGGATTATGAATTAGTGTTAAACAATCTATAATAGCAAAAACAGGATAGAACAGCTTTTTTAAACAAATGTCATGCGCTTTGTAGCTTTTGTACGGCTGCAAGGAAGCATATTCGAATATTTTGTATCAGGAAAAGGAAGTAATTGATAAATGCAGGGATTATAAGCGTAGAATATCGACACAAAATTAGCTTTTCATGCATTTCAATAATAAAAATAAATTCGTACCCACGAATTAAGCACGGCAGAACAATTAACTGAGGCAATCCATAGAATAACGTGATAGCAAGCAAAACAGCAGCAGATAATTCTAACTTTACCTATAGATAGAAATAAGTCTTCGGCAGATTTTCACACATTGGTGTAAAAATAAAATAACTTCAGCACATAAGTTGAGTGCATTTTTATTCAGTTACCATACCACCCCTAAGCAAATATATATTAGCCTATGGCAAGACAAGTCTCACTTTCCATAAAAGGCATAACCACAAAACAATCCAAGAGAAAAACTTATTCGAAGGCAAAATCACAACAATTGCTTGGCCAAGATATTTGAAGACCTGCACTGTAAACTTCCAACAGCTATGAAATGTGCAGTTAGTCCACACGTATGGAACGAAAGGGGTATCACAGTGTGAACATACCTAATCATCTGAAGCAACATGGTATCAGTCTAGTGCAGTGCTTATGTTATAAACTCTGACGAGAATTAAAAATTACCTTCACTTTCATTTACTATGAGATATCCTTGGGATGCTCTACTCGTTTAGACTGATTTGCACTTGTAGAAACCAAGCATCTTAAAAGTTAAAAAAGTAAGCAAAGGTGATTCTTTCCTCCTATCCTCAATTTAGGGAAGGTCAACAAAAAACAGCAAAAAACAGAATTATGAACTCTAAGAGATCAGATTCACAGGTTAGTCACCTTCTTTTCGTACGTTGAACTTTTCAGAATAAATCGTGTAAATGATATTTCCCCACAGGAAGTTTACAAATATAACAACAAAAATAGACTAAAGTTACAGTTGATTCAGAATGGTAATGTAAACAAATAAACAGGGCACTAAACAAGAAAAACTGCGTGAACAAAATAAAGATGATGAGATCTCAAAAACACCAGTCCGCCAACAAGAAAGTTTTTCAAATTTGCGCTCGATGCCATACCTTTCATAGATCAAGCATAAATCTGCGGCATTAATATTTGCATAAAAGGAATTCATACTAGAAAATAATACACAAATGAGAAATCGTCGAGCGAAGCAGCATCTGCAAACTAAAGGCCTTTCTCATAACACTCCATATCTAGCACATCCCGTGATTCATGAACATTCCATTTTCAATTTTTAAAAAAGGCTTGCTCCAAGCACATCAATCAGAAGTAGTCGACATATAGTTAATCACTAAACCCTAAATTAAGCTAATGTCAATTCTTGACACTCACGGTCTTATTATTATTTTCATCAATAAAAAATAGAGCAAACAACTATTTTTATCTCGATAGGAAAACGGAATGAATTTTCCACACCACCAAATAATACGTTAATTTTTTCAATTCATAAAGTGCGAAATAAATTATAGGATAAGTTATGCAATAACATGAGAAGTCAATTGATAAAATGCGAAATAATATACGAATGAAAGATGAAGATAATTGATAAAGTGTCCAACAAGTATGCGATAAACTAAGCAACAAACAGGCGAACGTAATTGATAAAGTGCGAAACAATTATGTGTTAAACTAAGCGACACACCGAAGATAATTGTGATAAAGTGCAAAACAGTTATGCGATCAAGTATGCGACATACAGACGAAAATAATTGATAACGTGTGAAACAATTATGTAATGCACTATGCGACGAACAAGCAAAGATAATTGATACGGTGCAAAATAATTATGCGATAAACTATGTGACAAACAGGTGAACATAATCAAGAGAAATGCTATAGGTACATAATATTTACATAGGGGAGTACATAACACTTACATTGAGTGGGACCTACCGAAAATAAAAAATCAAGTGGACCCTACTTCATGTGAGTGTTATGTACACCTCTATGTAAATTTATTATATACTTGTAGCATTTTTCCATAATTAATAAAGTGCGAAACAACCATGCAATAAACTATGCGACAGACATGTGAAGATGATGGGAAAAGTTATGCGACAGACCGAAGATAATTGATGTCGCATATTTTATGGTATAATTATGTCACACTTGTTGAATTATCTTTGTCTATCTGTCGCATAGTTTGACGCATAATTATCTGCTGACAATCCCCACTATTCTCGTATAAGGAAAATTTATACACGGGTAAAGTAGATAAATAATTATGGTTGTCTGCCATCTAGGGGTGCGAGTGATGACACAGTCCTTTCTGTATAGCTTTATTGGCCTGCTTCACCGATTTTATTTCACAGTCTGTGGAGAGATCGACAAAAAGATAGGGACTTAAAGTCGGTCCATGAAATTAATACATGAACCTGCGATTAGGATGTGGAGGTTGACAAAATTAATACAATGAGAGAGAGAGGTGAATGAAATGTTTTTTATTTCATTCATGTAGTATTTATACTGACACGTAATGTTATCAAGTTAGCTCATAATCATTTATGTAGACTGTAGTATTTATTGATACGTGATGTTTCAAGGCATGCAAAAATGATTGTTCGAATGACGGGTTTGCTTCGGAAAATGAGAGTCATTAAGCGAGTGTTTTCAATCGCAGAATTATTATATGTATTTCTTTTATTAAAAATAAATCGGAACTGTGATCTGCATAATCATTATTTTTATTTTTTTACTCAAATATGCAATTATTAGGCGAAGTGTTAAATGCATAATTAGTCTCACATTATTTTTTTTAAATTCCTAAGTAATCTGCGATTATTACACGAAAGTTGTTCTAAAGCATATTCCTCACATAGTTATTATTAAATACAAAAAGAAATTGAAGCGTTTCAAATACACTACAACAGACTGTCAAAGAGATGCGATTGTTTTGAATCGCAAAAACGACTGTTCGAAGACATGGTTTCCTCAGAAAATACGAGTCATTAAAATATGAGATTAGTGGGCGAAACATAATAAGCAAAAAATAATTGCATATTAATTTATTTGAAATTTTATTTTTGGTAAGTTTGTAATTAATCTTCTATTATTAGACGAAAGTTGTTTTGACGCATATTCGTTACATAGTTATTATTAAATATAAAAAATAAATTAATATTAGATCACAAAAACGACAATTTGAATTCTATTGTTTCTCGAAAAAAAAAAGAAACGGTTGTTCGAATTCCCATGGTGTTGGTACTAAGCATATATGGTATTCAAATTCTCATTGTGTTTATATAATATAACAATCCCCGGGGCTGAACTTGAATTTTGTTCAATGGCAAGCAATGGGGAAATTGCTATACGTCGGTATCTCAATTTAGGATATTGGACATCAGAGTAACAGGAAACATGCTATAATCGCTTTTTCCATTTCTATTATAAACAAAAAAAAAAAAGAAAAACAACATCGAGGATCCGTTTGTGGTGATGCGTGTTTCTTACAGAAGTATCCTTGTTCATGTCGGCGCAGTTCAACAACAATTATATGAGCGCAACTATATGACAACGGATCAATCGACTTTAGGACATGTATTGTGAATTCATGAAGTAGGCTACAAAGCCCGGTGTAGTATTATACAGGAGGACAAGAAAATTCACATTAGCTGGAGAATACTACCATAGACTGCTTTAGGTTAATATTAATTTTTATGTTTTATATATTTTTCTTGTAATTTTCAGACTCCGTAAATAGTAATTGTAAGTTGATTAGTCTGCTATAAAAATTTTATACATTAATTGAATATGAAAACATGGTTCTTCATAGGAAACGATTGCCTACCCATATTTACGCTTCAACTGATGTCCCTGTTACGAACAGTGCTACACTTTGTTTGTGCAATTACAGGATTGCGACTGTATTTTCTGGCCATCATATATTGATACCCTTTCACCGTTAGCGGAAGACGGTAGCTGCAGTAACACCAGTGACGACAATTAGACACTTGTCTGTTTTTTAGTTTTGCATTTTTTTTTCATCAATGTTTCTTCAGTATGTTTAAGTACTAGTGTTTTGTGTCTGGGAACAAGTCCTTGTGATGGACCATGCATAATTGTTACTAGTTTTATCGGTGCCCCATGAAATTGGGTCACCAGAAAACAGACAAAAAAATATAATAAAATAAAAAAGGTCGTGGAATATGTGTGACCCAGGACACTGGGTCGCGACTCGGCCAAGAGTTTGGAAATGGGACACCTGTCCCATTTCCATTGGACGAGTGTATTTATTAGAGAAAATAAAAGATAATTTGTATTTTTTGTGTTAGTTTATATTAAAATCTAAAATAAAAAATACCAAACTTTGCACTTTCTCATTCTCTAAATAGAGATCACATCTAATAAGTTTTGTAACACAATTACGGTTTCTCTCTCTCTCTCTCTCTCTCTCTCTCTCTCTCTTACTACATGACTAATCCTACATTTTTAATTTTATCATCTCTACATTACTTGAATTTTTTATGTGCTATTTTTATGCAAAGTCCAACTTGTTTTGCGCTATTTTTTCGCAACGACATTTAAATAACAAAATATTTAAAAACTTGTATTATTTATGCAGTATAGAGATAATATTCGAATGATAACCAAAACTACTAATTTTTATAATGATTTCAAATAAAGTTTGAAACTGCAAAGTCATGAGTCGAATAGTGCAAAGTCTAGCTGGTACGGTTACCCTCTAAATACGATTTAACTAAAATATCGTCTTACACCAGCTTCATATTGGAAAGTACCGGTTTTACCAGATTTTAATAAAAAAGATATATATTTTTTAATATATTTTAATTTTTTATTATATATATTGAAAGTTCTACACTTAATTTTAATGTATTTACATTGTAATTAATTTTTACTAAGTTTGTATTTATTAAAATTATTTTATGCATTATTTATATTTGAACTATAATTTAATTTAATATTTATTGAAACCCAGGAAATAGACGGTAAAATCTATTGAAGTGTATATCAAGTTGCACACGTATTATATAAAAAAAGGGGTCAAGAATGTAAAAAATAGAATGTAAAAAAGAATTAAACTATTCCTGCGAATAATATGCGACTTCTAACGGAATGAACAATGTGCAGGCCATTTTTCTCTCTCTAACTGTCGTTCCCAAAAATCGCCGTAAACCTAGCCAATCCGCCCCTTTAATTTCACTGGTTAAATCTCCCTTGCCGGACGCCCGAGTCCGTCGGTGGATGGCCTCCGTCGCTCGCCCATGGCGGTGCTGCCCTCATCTCTTTTGCTGAAGTCTAGTTCTGGATCGCGCGTCGGCCTTCGGAGGTGCTCCCTTGGTGGTCGCCAGAGACCAGGCATTGTCGGTGAAGGTTGGGGTGCGGGGCTAGTTCATGGGCGAGGCTGTGTTTGCTGCTATCGTCTTTGGCTGGGTCGCCAATTATTCACCTTGCTCACCCTTCTTACTGCTGGTCAGGACCGTGCCCTTTCGCCGGCGAAGCGGCGTTCGGAAGGGGCTCCTTCGGTTTCGACACCTTGCTATGTCAATTGGAGGTTTGCCCTTGAATTTGCTGCTTTTGTCTCGGTTTTTTATATTGTCCATGATCGGCGGGACCTTTCGGTTCTTCTTTGGCGAGATGGGGGGTTGTAGCTACTGCTGGGATCAGGGTACTGCTCCCCGTTAGTACTCGGCTGTTTGGTTGTGTTCAGCCACTTCGGGCTGGGATGAATAGTTGCGGTTTCAGGCGGGCTGACTCAGTGACGCCGTGTTGGTTTCTTCACGTGATTAGAGTGCGGGCCAGCTCTTCGGTTGGTCCGGGGGTGTGGGCACCCATCTTTCTAGGCCTTAAGCAGTGGTGGACGGTTATTTCCGCGCTCTGGAGTTGTCTTTGGAGTTGGTTTGTCTACCGTAGATCTAGATGTATCCGGTGGGGGAGGCTGTGCCCCTTTATATTTTATTTTAGTTTTGGTTGATTTGTGTTTCTATTATTATGTTTTTTAAGATTGTGTTTTTGGTCTGGGCCGTTGGCCTTTGTGATCCCGAGTGTCACCTTATTATCCCGTTAGGATCCGACACTCGGGTATTACCCTGTTGGGGTCGTTTTATTTGGTTTTAGTTGTTTTAGTTGGTATAGTTGGATAGTTTAGTTGCGAGTTTTATTCTTGCTAGCCGAGACTCTAGGCGGTCTTCTGACCTGTCCTCCCACTTTTTCAGTTGTTGGCTACTATGTATTCAGCTGTTGGTTGCTGTGTATTCGCACATTTGTGCATTTTGATTTATAATAATCTATCGTTTTGGGAAAAATAAAAAGAAAAAAAAACAATGTGCGATATATCGCATAGTATTTCGCATAACTGGAAAAAAAATATCCGCGTAAATATATAAAAAAAATATTTCGTAGAACTACAAACAAATATCAACAATCGCATAGCCTTCCCCTCAATTGAAAGTGATAAGAAACGTCAAGAAGATATCTATCTAATTTTAGTTGGTGAATTCCCGATTTTTAGCTTTCGAACTTTCTGCCTGTATTTCTTTAAATTCTGCTACATCATATTTTTGTTGGAGTATACTATAGAAGCTCGACTTTGTGATTACTTCCAATTCCATTTTGAATGAGATGTGTGTCTTTTAGTAAAGTTAGTGTTTGTAGTTTATTTATTTATACGAACATAGTTTCTTTATTTTACATTATCAGTGCCTTGTGTTTGTCCCATTTTTGTTACGTCTTCCCTTGTTATTTTTCATTTATTTTTCTCCCACTTTAGGTCTTTTAGTTGGGTTTTAGTCTATTTTATAGTTTATTTCGTGGTTTGTTCTATTTTTGGTTTTTGTGTTTTTCGGTCGTTTTCCGGTTTTTCGTCATCATTGGTGTGCAAGTTGGAATTCTCGAGAAGATGGGATTTCTGGAAAATATTAGTCGGGCAACATAATCAAATAGAGGAGTTCGTTGGCATCACACAGGAGAATACGGAATCATATTTCGAGTCCAGACGAGCATATACAAGCCCAAAACGTAAAGTCGTGCGAGCTTCCCACCAGCCTGCCCAGGCCCCGCGCCGCGCCCGTCAGACCCCCGCGCCCTCACCACGCCGCGCCCGGCGCCACGACACGGACAGAGGCTCTTAGGCATCCTAGCTCCGCGTCGCGTCCGTCTTCACGCCGCGATGCTTTGCCCACGCCGCGGCAGATGTACCTCACACGCCGCGAGCAGTTCCCGCACCGCGCCATTGCGCCCTTCATGCCTACCAGCCTTCCTCACGCTGTGGAGACTTGGGCCCTATAAATAACGCACGAGACAGATCAGAAAAGGACCACTCTTCGACAGAAACCCGAAAACCCTACCTATCGATACCAAACACTCATTTTTCATATTTCCTACATCTTTTTCAATGTAGAACAAGGATTTAAACTTGGATTTCATTACTTCTTTTAGATTCAAGCCTGTTTATTGGATTCGACTTTGGGATTTATCAATCGTAAGATTTTCTTTTAACTTAATCGTTAAATATGAATTCTTGGGTTGAGATTGCTTGTGTTGATTATTCGATTATGAGTAGCTAAATCTTTATGCTAGGGATAGGGGATTGATGTTTTGATTTTGTTTGCGATTATCATGTTCGTGATTGTTCAATTTATGCGACTTGATCTTTCTAAAGGGTTTTGCAGTTGTCAGGCGTGAATATTGAGAATTGTTGAAGGGTGACACTTCAATTCCCAATTGTTTTCAATTGAGTTCGATATACTCTTGAATGATGTTGGTTATTCTAATTTACTAGTCGGCTAATCAACCTCTAGTCTATCTTAATCGACTCTTAGAACCGAAAGGGGAGGAGTCGGTCGAAATAGGCTCGTATGAACTAGGCTTGTTCGTAACTGTATTGCCTAGGCGTTAAATGACTTGTTAATTTATTGTTCAAGTTTGTTCTCTTGTTACAAAGAGTTATTGAGGATGAGTTCTTGAACGAGCAAGTTATTGAAATCACTTAATCGAACAAGCACTTGCTTAATAATTGCACTTCGAACCAAAACGAATACCCCCGACTCCCTAGCTTCTTAAATCTTGATTGTTCTACGTGTTAGTCTGCTATTTCAATTTGCTTTATTTAAATTTTAGTAGTTGACAATTAAAAACCAAAACCAGTCTTTGATTTAGAATGTCTAGAAATATTATTTCTTTTATTTGTGCTTGAATAAATGTGCAGAGTATTCCGACTAATCTTCCTCGTGAGACATGACCCGGTGTTCGAATCTTTCGATTCAATTCCGGTAAAAATATTTACAACAAAATTGACCTCGTTGCCGGGGAAGGTTTAGGACGTATTTTGTGCGCTTATTCCATTTGTTTTCCGTATTTCTCTTCGTTTTTGTGTTTTTCTTTTCCTGTGTTTCTCTTTGTTTTATTTTCTCTTAATTACCGTTGGTGCTCGTAACCTGTTTGTTGTTTGAGTGTATGCGTACCAGGAGTGGACGTGTACTAGCACCGAACGACAAAACCAATCTTGAGAACTTGAGTGAGCTGTTCGACAAACTCAGCCTTGAATCATCCGAAATCACCAAACCAGAGATGGCTCAACAACCTCCCTGTGATCTCCTTCGAAACCTGGCCCAACCCGTGATCGGGCCAAACACTTCTTGTATCCGGTTGGGGCAAGACGCACGAAACTACAAGCTGAAGATGATCCACTACAATCAGCTCCCATCATTCCACGGGCTCCCCGACGAAGACCCACTCCACTTTAACTGGGAGTTTTACAACATCCTCCCGAAATTTCCTCTGCATGGGCTAACTGAGGACCAGCTGAAAATGCGGTGCTTCCCGGAGACTCTGAAAGACCGAACAAAGGCGTGGTTTATGACCCTCGCACCAGATTCTCTCACCATTTGGGCCGAGATGTATTCAAAGTTTGTTGGGATGTAGTATTCCCACCAGAAGGCCCAGGATATCCGATCCCAGATCGTCTCTTTTGCTCAGTCACCACACGAGCCTCTTCATGAGGCCTGGAGCGATTCAAAGACCTTCAGAGGCAATGCCCACACCACAATCTCTCTTCGAGACTTTTGGCGAATTGCTTCTACGACTCCCTCCACCAGAACTTGTAGTACATGGTGGATAATGCAACAAGAGGGGACATAGGGGCGAGAACTGTAACACCCCGCTCATCAGAGTAAATATTTCGCAACTTTTACTTCGAAAATACTTATAAATCTTTCTAAATATTTTGCGACTAACTCGGGATGCTACTCAAACTCATCTTCTTGAAAATCTATTTATCTTTAAACTTTTGTCTAATACTTCTTTAGACATAAAAGAAAACAAATTTCCTTTAAACTTCCATTTAACTGTACCATATTCATACTTCTCGAAATGGTAAAAACTTGAAATCTGAAATGCAAGTTCAATACTTAATGTGCATAGCGGAAATACTTAAAAACGTGGTTTATTATACAGACAGATCAAATACTTAATAAATGTCCACTTGAAATAAGTGCACGACCACCACCACCACTGCTCAGCTCACACCTCCGTCCCGGCCCTGTTACCTGAAAAACACAATGGTGGTGAGTACATATCCTCTTGTACCCCGAAAAACACCCATACTAAAGTAAACAACAATAATAATACAATATCATGATCTTTTGTATATATCCGGACTGAAAATCTGTTCCAGTAACTTAAACTGAATCTGGCCGATATCTGATTGGATACTTGTGCACAATCTGATGGATATTTCTCAAGGCAACTCAAGCGGCCTCCATCAGAACTTAGGATATACTTTGAGACAACTGAATGCCTCCTCATGCCAAGCGTATAAACTTAAACTGTATGCATACCTCGAACATGATATTAATATTATACTCAATGTAATACCCAGTCTGGGTCCCCACCTTTCTTCTTTTGAAAACTTTTGAAAAATGTAAGTGTTGCTCTTGGGTAGCTATATCTGCAAGCTACATAAAAATATAAACAAATATACTAAGTACTATGCTCGTATACTCAATAAGATTTATCTCTTACTTATCCGAATCTTAAAGATATTCAATAAGCTTAATATGTCTCAAATAAATATTAAGTCATCAAACATCTTAACTTTTTTAAACATCATCAACATGATTTATAAACTCATCTTAATCCTTTACTCAATCAAATACTTAATTCATCATACATCATATCTCCCAAATTTTAAATATTGGCTTATATTAAATTTTCACTTAATCAACTTGAAAGTGAAAATAAACTCAAGTCATACTTCAACTTTTAATCATAACATTTAATCATGTTATTAATATGTCATACTTAATACAAACTTTATGAGATTATATACTCAACATATTAACCTAAAACTTTGCCAAATTGCTCATCACTTATATGAGAATTGATCATAATAATCTCACTTTAATAACTTGATCATATCATGAATATTCTTGCATATATACTCATCTTTACATATATGCCTTGTAATTATCATAACTCATTCATTTCTCATCTTCAAATCATGAAATTTAACAGTCATAATCTCAACTCATAATTAGACATGTCATAAAAATTTCATAATTTTAGCATGCATATACATCAAGTTATTAGAATTTAAATTCATAGTGAACATAAAATTCATCTTGCATGTTCAACTTCAAAAATTCATAACTCAAGCTATACTTTGCCACATCACTTAATTCTTGTTCTCATGTACTCCTCTTTTACATAAGAATCATTCATTTTAAATCATACTTTTCCAGCTTATTCATATCTTTATCAACATCTCATCAAATCAAGCACATATATCATATAATTGATCCTGAACAACTTTAACTCTTTGTATTCATAGAATCAATTATAAATTTAACTTCTAAATCATGATATACTTACTTATAAACATGTAAACTCATTATCAAAACATGAACTTAAGCATAAAACTTTAAGATAAGTAAATTACCTCCTTCTTGCTAGAATCGTAACTTGAATCTTCACATCTAAATTCTTCACTTCTTCACAATTTCTATTACTTATCTCTCTTACACTCATATATATCTTTTCGTACTTTTCTTTGGTGTGAGAACTCTGATTTTTAGGCCTCTATTTATAGGCATAATTTGGCAAGACATCTAACGGAGTGAAGAAATGAACAAAATAAACAATTTAAACTTATAAACTTAATTAATCATAAACTATTTTATGATTAACTTGTATTCTTATCCAAACATAATTAATCATAAAAAATGGTCTCTATTCATAGCCATGAATGAGCTTTTTGGTAGATAAAACTTATTCCACCAAGTTTAATAAAATTCTCACCAATTGTTGAAAAAAAAATGCTAACAAAACTTTGTTGTGATTTTCTCATCTAATTCTGACCAATTGATGACCAAAATTTCGTGCTTAATGTGATGTAATTGATTCCATATTTTATTGAAAAAATGTCACCATTCATCATATAAAAATCTTTGGAACAAAATAATAAAAATAATAAAAATCATCCTTTTTTTTATTACTTATGCATTTTCTATCAAAATGGCTGATTTTTAAAACTCTTTTACTGAAAAGTAATGCTCATATATGGTCTTGGATCATGCTAATAAACCGAGAATAATACAATTTACGGAACACAATTCGGACTTAAAACGAACGTTTACCGTAAAACTGAAAATTCTAAAATGTAAATCCTTTACTCACAGTGTTTCTTCAATTTAATAAACATATTGCTTCTTAGGATCTAATATAATTATCTTGAAATATTCTACATTTACGGAACCACATTCGAACTTAAACCGAACAATTACCGTAAAACCGAAAATTGTAAAAATTTTGGTTTCTCTTAAAATAATTTAAATAGACTATAATGTCTAAATAAATTTTCTCACTTCCTTGAAAATTTATCACTTAAATGTTCATGGATACTTAACCGCACTTCGAGACTTAACTTGTATCAACTTATGCTAAAGCTCAATATTATGATCTTATCTTGATGACTTGAACACTTAGAAAAATTCTAAGTATTTAGTACTAAGGCTCGGCTATTTCTTAATTAAGTTAAACTCATGACCGAACATACTTGAGTTCAGTTCACTACTTATCTTAAACGATTAACCAAAATATACTAAATTTCAATTATTCGTTATCTTATATTAATTAATCCCGTCTTATACATCCATTTATAAAAATAAACAGACTGGAATTAATTAATTACTGAACTGGCTCGATTACTGAATAAAATTTAACCGAGAATATTTTCGACTTAAAGTCGAACTTTTAACTGAATAACTTAATAACTGGCTCGGAACTAGGAACGAGCATTATTAATAAAAGTAATTAGTTCAACTTAGAATAATTACTTTTATTAATTACTGAATGAGATATTACAAGAACAGCTGAAGAGATTATGGAGATTTACGAGACGATGAGTGTGAACTCGTCTCAGAAAAGTATCAGAGGGAAGAGGTCCACACTGAATGAGATCGGACCGGGAAACAATGTCATGGCCTAGCAGTTAGCCGAGCTCACGGAGCAGATGCGGGTATTGAATATGAGAGGAGCTTCACCAGTTCAGACGATGGCAGTAAACGTTTGCGGCGTGTGTGGAGTTCAGGGACACAGTTCTGAGGTGTGTCCGTTGGCTATCGAGTCGAGCTACAGAGGACAGAACACCGAGGTGAATGCACTATCAGAACCGGCCCGGGAATGACCCATACTTGAACATGTAGAATCCTGGGTTGTAAAACCACCCGAATTTCTCATGGGACAACAACCATTACCAACAACCACCTCAACCCAACTTCGTCCCACAGCAGCAGCAACCTAGAGGACAAATGATAAGGATGCCAATGCCAGATGCCGGGCAGAACCCGCCAAGCTCAGATGAGAAATTGGACAAAGTCCTTCAATACATGGTCAATAGTGAACAGCGGAGTGCGAACAGTGAGGCTTCTATTAAACGCTTAGAAACACAGGTGGGCCAGTTAGCCACCCGAGTGGTGGAGTTGAAGAAAGACAGTATGCCGAGCCAGCCGGAACACGCAAAATCAATCACGTCGTTTCCTTTCGAAATTAATGAGAATATGGTAGGCGGAGAGGCAAAGAAAGAAGACAAAGATGGTCCAAGGAAGCAGGAGCAAAAAGTGGAGGCCTCGAGGACACCGCCTATCGAACCAACTTTGCACAAGTCCCCTAACCCATACACGTTGAGGATTCCTTTTCCTAGCTGACTTTTGGAGGAGAAAGACCACAAGATGATTCGAGACCTGCATGCGATGTTGGCTAAGGCCAACGTAGACCTATCTCCTCCCGACGTGATCAGAAAAATACCAGCATACGCGAGATTTTTCAAGGAAGTGGCAGCAAATAAGTAGAAGCTCGAGAGCAGTGAAGAAGTGCTAGTGTGTGAAGTGGCAAGTGTCTTCCAACAGAACTTGCCGAAAAAAGAGAAAGACCTCGGAGGCTTTGTGATCTCTATGGCCTTTGGGAATGTGGAAGAGACCTCGGGCATGCTTGATCTAGGAGCAGGTACTAACCTCATGCCACTCGCGGTTTAGCATCGGCTCGGGCTCGGAGAATTGAAGCCCACCTAGATGCGCTTACAACTTGCAGATCGTTCATTCCGTCACCTCGTAGGGATTGTGGAGGATGTGCTCGTCCGAGTGGGGAAGTAGTCCCGGTGGACTTCGTTGTGCTCTATGTGGGGAACTTGCAAGACAATGGTAAGGAGCACGCCATCCTCCTCGGGCGACCCTTCATGGCAACCACTAGAACTGTTATTGATGTGAGGAAGGGGACGACGAGCATGACAGTGTTGGGAGAGTCCATCGCCATCTCCTTTCGAGAGACCCAGCCTGAGCCGCGGGTAAATTCTATGAAAGAGTGTGCATTTCTTAGGGCGATTGAGTAGCTTACTGAGGAAGCGTGCATGCGAGAGCACGCTCAGAGGTCATTGCAGGGCTGTGTGTGTGTGTTGAGAAAGGACGTCATACCAACCGCCACACTACCCTTCCTTAGTCGAGATTGAAGGAGCCGCCCCGATCCCAATGGGGCGAGAGAGTTGAGTTGACAGAGGCCTGCCGCTGCTCGGGGCCCGACTGCCTCGACCCTCTACCTGCACCACCGGATTCACAGTGACTCGTCTAGTCACTGTGCCCTGTATGTTTGTACCTTATCCTTCCTCTTTATTTTCGTTTTTGGTTTAGTTTTGTTGTCTTTTGTGAATGGTTGATTATGTGGGCAAACTTTCTGAGGTAGGGAAGCGTACTAGTGGAAAAGATAAACGAGATACTCTCTCGTAAAACACATAAAATTCACAATATCTTATTCAATCCCAAAATTCACCATCCCATAACAAAGCAGAAGAGCCCTTTAAATATGGCCCTCAAAATAAACCCTAGCTTATTCTCCAAGCTAACCACCACTAATAATAATAATAATAATAATAATAATAATAATAATAGTAATCCTAATTATTCTATACCATTCTCCCCCAATTGAGCAGGATTCGCCCTCGAATCTGACACGTTCCTATTAGAGACGTCCCCATGACAGGTCGCCCTCAAAGCCACACCAAACGTGCCGCCACCGGAGTTGTACCCCTGGCAATCATCGTCCGACATTTTCCCCTATCGACCACGAAGATTGAATGTATCCCGACGTCCACTCTAGCCGACTCACGCAACATAGGACGCCTACTTCCAACCCAAACACCCTTGGGCATCACAAAACTAA
Organism: Striga asiatica; assembly: GCA_008636005.1. Taxonomy (NCBI): domain Eukaryota; kingdom Viridiplantae; phylum Streptophyta; class Magnoliopsida; order Lamiales; family Orobanchaceae; genus Striga; species Striga asiatica. The sequence continues at coordinate 181,977 of BKCP01005583.1, read as the reverse complement.
AAAATTAAACGACACCCGAATGGTCAATAACTTGAAAGTGCATGTCATGACGTGTCAGAATCACACCATCGTATCTTCCATTGCTTTTGCCAGGTCAATGGCACTTTGCTTAACCTCAGGATGTAGCATACAAATAATTGCATCTACCAACTTGTGAAGTGAAAAATCCTCGTCTGGGATTGGAGCAGGACCTACGCCCCTAGCATGCACACTCTCTCCACCAAAAGGTTGGTCACATACTTTGTTGGTGCTGTAAAGAGAATACACTCCACGATGAAATCCTCCGGCCGCGAAGGTTCCTTATCAAAGATCAGCGGACCGTCGTAGAGCCCGTCCACTTCGCCGATAAGACGCTCCTCCACCTCCTCGGGTCCTTCATCAAGCACAGGCGGACCATCGTACAATGACCCGTCAACCTGCTCACTGGAGGCTGCCTTCTCCAGCGGATATCGTGCCCGACACGATTGGGGACTTGATCGCGAATATGGTCAATGGGAGGGCCCGTTTCGCGTTGAGATCTCCGAATTCGACAGTGAGCAAGTTGACGGGCCATTGTACGACGGTCCACCAATTTTCGATGAGGAGCCTCCAGGGCCGAAAGAATTCCTCATGGAATCTCTGACTGATGTGGACATTACGAACATAGAGATACGGATTATCCCGAGCATGTGCGATGTCATGCGAGTCATCTTGACAACCTGTGATAATCGTGTTGTGGCCTCACAGGTATTTGGCTATGTTCGACAATTTGCAAAGTTAGGAATTGCAGCGATTCTTGTGGTTTCTTCCGAGAGATCGTTTGTTTCGGGCCTCGTTAGCCCCGCTGAGATTGATGTTGAGTTTCACGATGTTGTTGTCCTTGAATACGTGAAGAAGGTTCTGGAAACATTGGTAATTTATCTGTTGCACAGGCCCGAGCTTTTCTCCCACGAGCATTTGTTGCGGCTTTGCAATCAGATGCGATATTCAACGTTCGTGTTCGACAGGGGGAAACGCCGGGTGATTGCTGCCATGGGTACGACTCTTCAGGAAACGAGATCGGGTCGAATTCGAGGGCGAATCCTCCTCAACCAGAGGAGAATGATGCAGGATAATATCTATTATTTTTGGTATTAGAATATTTGGTAGTTTAAGTAATATCTATTATTATTATTATTATTATTATTAGCATATAATATTTATTTGTTATTTATGTTTAGTCTTGGTGAGCAAGTTACTGCTAGGGTTTAGGAGCCTTATATAAAGGACTCCGCCTCTTTTGTTATCGGGAGTTGATTATTTAAATGAATAAGAATATGAATTGATTGTGAGTTATCGAGAGAGTATCTCGTTTATCTCCCACTCGTACGCTTCCCTACATCACTTTTCCAGCACTAATGATCGATAATGGGGACATTGTTCGGTTTTAAGTGTGGGGGAGTTTTTATTTGTCTATGTGGTTGACCATGTCTAGGTCTTTTAGGGTGTTCCTCATTTTCATATTTAGTTTAGTGTCTCTTCTTGAGTCAGTTTGTGTGTTTTGCGAGTATGAATTATTGTGAAGTTTAAGATTTGTTGATGAATGACTAGTATGCCTTGATGAACTTGATGTGTCGTTTTGTTGGACATTTATTTACCTTATATGAGGTTTGAGCCTTGGTTGTTTCTTGAGAGATATTGGTCGTAAGCTTTGGTGATCAGAACTTGCTTTGAGTCTGTTTTGAAATGAAGCAATCGAATTGGTGTAATGTGAAAATGATTGAGGCATTCTTTGTATTTTCATTCCCTTTTTCTTTTTTTGTTTTTACAAAAAAAAAAAAAAAAAAAAATGAATAATGTGGGTAGCGTGTTGGCTTTTGAGGATGTTGGAGGAAACGGTTGGTGTTGACAACTGGATGAGTTCATGATCACGGTTAGGTGATTGAATTGAGTTATAATTTTATTGAGCCACTTAGCCTATATTTATCCTACCCAATCCAAAGAGCCTACGTTACATCCATAGAAGTCCTCTTGATTCACTATTGCATAAATTTGATTGTTTTAGAGTATGAATAAACAATAAGAAAGCTTAATTTGAGCAAACCCGTTTCATATTCATGCAAGAAACTAAATGAGACATATATGTATTATACTTCCGTGCTTGAGAGTTTGTCTTTTCAAGGCGTAGCATTCGAGTTGTAATGGAGGTGTGCTATATTGGTCATTTGAAGTCTCTTCGGCTAAGTTGATTAATTTGAGACTTGTCTTATTTGAAACTGTTATCCATGCTCGTTTGCTTGTTTTCCTTTTCTTGTCGTTTCTTTTTGTTCGGGACGAACAAAGGTTTGAGTGTGGGGGAGTTGTTTGTCCCATTTTTGTTACATTTTTTCTTGTTATTTTTTATTTCTTTTTCTCCCACTTTAGGTCTTTTCGTTGGGTTTTTGTCTATTTAATAGTTTATTTCGTGGTTTGTTCTATTTTTGGTCTTTCTTGTGTTTTTCGGTCGTTTTCCGATTTTTCGTCGTCATTGGTGTGCATGCAGGTTGGAAGTCTCGGGAAGATGGGATTTCAAGAAAATATTAGTCGGGCAAGCATAATCAAATAGAGGAGTTCGTTGGCATCACACAGGAGAAAACGAAATCAGATTTTGAGTCCAGATGAGCATATACGAGCCCAAAATGTAAAGTCGTGCGAGCTGCAAACCAGCTTGCCCAGGCACCGAGGCGTGCCGAGCCCCATGCCGCGCCAGTCAGACGCCCGCGCCATCACCACGCCGCGCCCGGTGCCACAACACAGAAAGAGGCTCCCAGGCATCCCAACTCCGCGCCGCGTCGGCCTTCACACCGCGATGCTTTGCTGATGAAGGATCGTGTGTTTTCCTAACTCGCTTGTCTCGAACCAAGCTTTGCCATGGCTTTCCCTTCAACGATAGGTGTGGACGACTCGGTTATTAGCCTTATCTTCTCACGATTTTGAGTAGGTTTGGGTCTTAGCCTTGCCTTACTCGATTTGCATGATAAAACTCTCACGAATTCTAAACACACGGTTTTGTTCTTACGAACGATTTTTCATTACTTCTCAACCATAATTTTCGAATGACATTGGTGGTATTTATAGATACCAAATAGATCTAATCGTAGTCTAAAAAGAACTCTTAATGCAAGAAAACAAATAAAGTCCTAAGAAAAGTAAATATCTAGTAAATATAGACTTACCAAAACTACTTAGGCACATGCCTTTTATTCCATATTCTAACCAAACTATAAGTCCTAAGTTATTAGGGAAAATCAGCCGAAGGCCTTCTAGAAGGATCTCGGGTTTTTGTCTTGCGCGGCACCTCACCCGAACCCTAACCATCCCGCGCTAGTCTTGTCCCGCAAGGTCTCGGCTTGGTCGCCCCACGCATCCCACGCGTCTACTGCCTTGTGCCTCAAGTCGCGCGGATTCCCTTCAGTCGGCGGGCTACGCCTAGTCCTTCGAGGACTCGCGCTAATCAACTCCCGCGTGCATCGCGCGTTACCGCCCGCGCGTGTCCCCCAGCCAGCGAGTGCCCCGCACACCTGCCTGCTTAGCGCTGCCTTCGCATTCGCCCTTTACCCCGAGCGCGTCCCTGCCATATACGCGCGTGTTGCGCTCGCTCGTCATATCGACCCTGTCGACCCACTCTATTAGCGCATCCGCGCCATCGCATCCGCCCCATGTGCACGCTGTCCATCCTTCATCCGCCCCTCGTGCACCTTCGGTCTTAGCGCGCATGCGTTGCTTGCACCGGTCTCTCGCGCAAGCCCTACACCATTCGCCTACTTTTCCCGACACGATCCTCTCGCTCTCATCGTCGGCCCAATGCGCAACCGTGTGCGTATCATCCGTCGCGTAGCCTCTCCGGACCCTCTTAGTGCGATCTCGGTGGTTGTCCCGGGCCCTCGCGCGCTTCTTCCCATGGCCTCCGCGCGTCTCGTCCTCGGGCTCGGATGGGTCGATGACCACATCCTCATCATTCCATCCCCCTTTGAGTTTGACCTTGTCCTCAAGGAGAATGAATTGAAGACTCTTCAATTCGACCGGCTCAGTTCCTTCGTCACTAGTGCATAACTTGATTCTTCTCTTGGCCCGTTCGAACTCCATAGTGCCTTTCTTAAAATTTGTAGTTACGGGCCCTAGCGTTTCCAACCATTGGACCCCCAGTACCACATCCGGTCCTTCGAGTTCTAGCGCAAATAAGTCTGCCTTGAGCTCTTCTCCTTGTACTTGTATTGGCACCTTTTTGTATAGCTCCGAACTCCACAACTCTTCACCATTTGCGACCTTTACACCGAATGGTACGATCCCGGTTATTGGGACTTCTAGCTTTGCAGTGAAGTCCAAGTTAATGAAGTTAAGTGTCGACCCACTGTCGACTAACACATCGACCTTTCGTCCCAGAATCTCAGCCTCGAACCTCATCATCTTAGGTCCTTTTTCGGCCTTGACCATGTGCAGCGTCTCCACTTGCGGGTTTAAGTACAAGTGTCCTCCATCGTCATGTTCTCCCTCAGGCTCGCATGTATCGAGTAGGTAAACCTCTTTACCTTTACCTTTGCATCGGTGCCCGGGCGTGAATGGCTCATTGCACGAGAAGCATAGACCTTTCTCGCGCCGCTTCTGCATCTCATCGGGACTTAGACGCCGCATGTAATTCGGTGGTCGTGCCACCTCGGTAACCCTCGCGCTCTCGGCCTGTGGTAGTAGATCGGGTATTGCGCTTGCGCGCCGCGTCTCCGTGTGTCCGTCTCCTCGGCTCGTCTTGCGGACCACAGCCAGGTGGTCCTCGCGCATTCGTGCCGACTCCATGACAGTTCGCATCGACCTCGGTCGGTCTACTCGAACCTCGACGGCCAGCTCGGGTTTGAGTCCACCCACAAACGCACCAACTAATGTGCTCTCGGGCCAATTGCGCACGCGGCTAGCTAGGCGCTCGAACTCCTTTTGGTAATCTCGGAGACTACCACTTTGACGTATACGAGTGAGTGCCTCGTCATAGTCGTGGTATTGGCTCGAACCAAATCGCGTAATGATCTCCTTCTCGAAATCCCTCCAATGTACTCTCACGCCCTTGTCTTGGTAAACGTGCGAGATCCATTGCCACCATATGTTCGCCTCACCATCGAGATAGTATGCGGCCATCTTGACTCGTTCGGATTTGGGCACGAGCAGTGGTATACGGTTGCCAGAGCGGATCAATCAGCAATAGATGATAGGATTGGAGGGGAGGGTGCACGAAATAGCTCGACTGAAAGGAGAGGAAAGGTGAAATTGACGAAGTTCAGTCATAAAGGCAGGTAGGGCGTCCGGCCACAGTCTTAGTAGTGTTATCCGTATCTCTATTATTATAGATAGTATATCTTTTGTTGTACCTAGACATACGCTTTTCTAAAGGGATTGGACACAAAACACGTGCATCCAAAGACTAGAAAATGCCTATAGTACTGCCCCAGTAAGAAGTTCGTGAGGCTGGATGGAATGATTCCTTGACTCGAGCTAGCTTAATAGAATAGATATTACGAACCTTTTGCATGAAAGAAAACAGGAAGAAGCCTCACCAGGATTACTATCCTTGGCCCAAGGCACTACACTGCCTTTCCTGCTCCAGTTGAAAAAGCAGAGTCCCAACCTCACTACTAAAAGTACTAAAAGAAAAGGGCTTCCTTTCGTAGGACCTACTCGATAACCCCGCTTTCCCAACTGCATCCGTGGTTGGAATCAAGTCTCTACTAGCAAGGCAAATCATTCTTGCCAAAGCAAAAGAGGCTCATGTCCCGCTTCTTCATGGGTATGCCTTAAGTCTCTTTCCGGACCTACTGTCATTGATCTCGAAATATTGCGTGGCTCGGCTTAACCATGCGTCCGAGTCGGTTCCCGTGAACGTAGGCATAGTAAGCCTCAGCTTCTCGACCTTCCTCTCCTTGCGTCGACTAGAAGCTCGCGTCCTTCTCGATCGACGGTCGTGGTTATCGCGGTCGGACTCGGAGCTACTTGATCGAGCCGTGGTCGAACACGACCTATGACTTCCTTGCGGTCGTCGTGTGGCTCGGTTGAGTTGTGCAGCTAGGTCGTGCACCATGATCTCGAGCTTCGCAAAATTCTCGTTGGCCGCATGTTGTCCATCACCAAGGAACCTCATGCTTTCGCCCAACATCTCGAATCTCTCTCGGTTTGTCATGACTCTCTCTCTTTTTTTTTATACTCGACCCAAACTCACGAAAAGAAAAATGGGAAAAATTGAAAAAAGAAGGGGATAGAAAAAGTCAAACAAAACACACGATCAACACCTCTCAATGAAACCACCAATGATGAAGGATCATGTGTTTTCCCAACTCACTTGTCTCGAACCAAGCTTTGCCAAGGCTTGCCCTTCGACGATAGGTGTGGACGACTCGGTTATTAGCCTTATCTTCTCACGATTTTGAGTAGGTTTGGGTCTTAGCCTTGCCTTACTCGATTTGCATGATAAAACTCTCACGAATTCTAAACACACGGTTTTGTTCTTACGAACGATTTTTCATTACTTCTCAACCATAATTTTCGAATGACATTGGGTGGTATTTATAGATACCAAATAGATCTAATCCTAGTCTAAAAAGAATTCCTAATGCAAGTAAGCAAATAAAGTCCTAAGGAAAGTAAATATCTAGTAAACATAGACTTACCAAAACTACTCAGGCACATGCCTTTTATTCCATATTCTAACCAAACTATAAGTCCTAAGTTATTAGGGAAAATCGGCCCAAGGCCTTCTAGAAGGATCTCGGGTTTTTGTCTTGCGCGGCACTTCACCCGAACCCTAACCATCGCGCGCTAGTCCTTGTCCTGCAAGGTCTCAGCTTGGTCGCCCCACGCGTCCCACGCGTCTACTGCCTTGCGCCTCAAGTCGCGCGGATTCCCTTCAGTCGGCGGGCTATGCCTAGTCCTTCAAGGACTCGCGCCAACCAACTCCCGCGTGCATCGCGTGTTACCGCCCGCACCTCGCGTGAGCCCCCTCGCGCCACGCGCGCGTCCATTCCTTCGCGCGTCCCCCAGCCAGCGAGTGCCCCGCACACTTGCCTGCCTAGCGCCGCCTCGCACTCGCCCTTTACCCCGAGCACGTCCCTGCCACATATGCGCATGCTGCGCTCGCTCGCCTTATCGACCCTGTCGACTCACTCTATTAGCGCGTCCGCGCCATCACATCCGCCCCATGTGCACGCTGTCCACCCTTCATCCGCCCCTCATGCACCTTCGGTCTTAGCGCGCATGCGTTGCTTGCGCCGGTCTCTCGCGCAAGCCCTACACCATTCGCCTACTTTTCCCGACACAATCCTCTCGCTCTCATCGTCGGCCCAATGCACAACCGTGTGCATATCACCCGTCGCTCTCATCGTCGCCCTTCACGCCGTGCCAGCCTTCCTCGTGCCGTGGAGACCTGGGCCCTATAAATAACGCACGAGACCGATCAGAAAAGGACCGCTCTTCGATAGAAACCCGATAACCTTACCTATCGATTCCAAACACTCATTTTTCATATTTCCTTCATCTTTTTCAACATAGAACAAGGATTTAAACTTGGATTTTATTACTGCTTTCAGATTTAAGCCTGTTTATCGGATTAGACTTTGTAATTTATCGATCGTAAGATTTTCTTTTAACTTAATCATTAAATATGAATTCTTGGGTTGAGATTGCTTGTGTTGATTATTCGATTATGAGTAGCTAAATCCTTATGCTAGGGATAGCGGATTGATGTTTTGATTTCGTTTGCGATTATCATGTTCGTGATTGTTCAATTTATGCGAGTTGATCTTTTTAAAGGGTTTTTCAGTTGTCAGGCTTGAATATTGAGAATTGTTGAAGGGTGACACTTCAATTCCCAATGGTTTTCAATTGAGTTCGATATATTCTTAAATGATGTTGGTTATTCTAATTTACTAGTCGGCTAATCACCCTCTAGTCTATTTTAATCGACTATTTGAACCGAAAGGGGAGGAGTCGGTCGAAATAGGCTCGTATGAAGTAGGCTTGTTCATAACTGTATTGCCTAGGCGTTAAATGACTTGTTAATTTGTCGTTCAAGTTTGTTCTCTTGTTACGAAGAGTTATTGAGGATGAGTTCTTGAACGAGCAAGTTATTCAAATCACTTAATCGAACAAGCACTCACTTGATAATTGCATTTCGAACCAAAACGGATACCCCCAACTCTCTAGCTTCTTAAATCTTGATTGTTCTACGTGTTAGTCTGCTATTTCAATTTGCTTTATTTAAATTTTAGTAGTTGACAATTAAGAACCAAAACCAATCTTTGATTTAGAATGTCTAGGAATTTTATTTCTTTTATTTGTGCTTGAATAAACGTGCAGATTATTCCGGCTAACCTTCCTCGTGAGACACGACCCGGTGTTCCAATCGTTCGATTATACTCCGGTAATATTTACAACACCTTGTAAAATATAAATGTCGATTCACAGTCTAGACAGAATTGCACTAACTGTCGTGAAAGGATGTAGTGTTATTTTCGAGTTAGTTGATCTTTGACTAATGAATTACATTGGTATATCTCGTACGTATTGAATGAACCAACAAGAGGATAAGATTATTTTATACTGACCAAGTAAATAATCTGGACCTTAGTAATTGTTGCGTTCTCTTAACCTGTAAGACATTAAACGGACATATGTATTCGATACTTATTTATTTGATTTATCATGGGTGAGACTTATTTGATTAGGTCGACATACTCTGTATTTTTGTAAATAATGTCGAGTGCATGATGGTGCCGTTAATATTGTTTACGGTCACCATGTCCCGGTCCGCCCGGTTGATGACGTTCTGAAATGAGCTCAAGAATGATTATTATGTCAAGCCCGGCCGGCGCATTAATTTCCGACATAATATGTAGCGCCCCGTTTATTTATGAATTATTTGGAATTATTTTTTATTGTTATTATTATTTATTAGTAATGTTATTATTATTGTTATTATTATTATTATTATTATTATTAAATGCCAAATTATCTTTAAATGTCTAAATATTATTATTTGTCTAATTGTAGTTAATTGCCTAAATATGTATCTGTATTATTATTATAATTGTTAATAAATATTATGTGTATTATGTATTTAGCCAATTTCAATTTAATTTTCGCCACGTCGAATCGAGCCTCGTATAATTTTCGAGTCGAGCCCGAGATAACCGGTCGATTTTGAGTATTTTTCTGTAGCCATTTTGGAATCGTTTTTCTCTAGCCCATTTGATAAATATTTTTTGCCATTTTGGAGTTTAAATAAAAGGACTATGCTATTTTTTTTTATTTGGCAAGCTCAAAACAGATAATTATTTTCCGTCCCTTCTCTTCTCAAGACGCGACCAAAACAGATAAATTTTATCTGTTCGTTCAAAACGCCAGACCTAGTCTCATGAGAGAGATTTCCTCCAACCGCTTGCACGTTCTCTCCTCCTCTATCAGCTATAACATACAGATGAGATATTTCTCATTTCAAAATCACGCCCTCAGCATATCTCTCTCTCTCTCACGCAGCAATTTCTCAAAAATCAGTTTCTCTCATCTCGTTGCACGATCACCCCTCACCTCCATCATCATCTTCACCATCATCATCACCACCTCCGTCCACCATCATTACCTCGTTGCTGCGTTTTTCCGGCGAGTCTCCCCCTCCTCCATCAAGCACCGCGAGCCATCATCAACATCACCATCCTCGCCGCTGTGTTTCCACCGTGACACCTTCCCGACCATTTCCGGCGAGCTGATGCCAGCAAGCCACGACCCTGCTGCACCTTCCCGGCGAGTCCCTTCCACCGGCGAGCCCAGCTAGTCCATTCGCGAGCAGCCCCGGGCCCGTTCGCCGAAGATCTGTTCGAGCTTTCTGAGTTCCGTTCGTTCGACCCGTCTTTCGGATCTCTTTTTTCCGAGGGCGGATAATATTTTCGGAACCTCTTCGTTAGTTGTTATTCGGATTTAGATAGGTACGATGATTTCATGTTTGATGTCTCGAGTGTCGTTGATTGAAGCCATTATATGTTGGTTCGTACTTTTTTCGTGAATCGTGTTATTAACCGGGCATTGATAACTCTCGTCTCTTATAAATCGAGTATTATGAATTGCTGTGATATATTATCGTGCTCGTTTGATACTGTGGAAATCGTCATATGAATTGTTGTCGAGCTTAGAACATCCGTTTATATAAATTCATTGTAATTTCATGTGAAAACGCATTTTTTGCTGTTCTGTTGTGCCTTAGTTTAAGCCATCATAGACTGGTTATTTGAAGTTGATATCTTCTTATGAATTGTAGTATGTTCGGTTGTCTGTATTTGGGCTTTGTAATTTCTCAATTCCGAGTTATATCGAATAAGTTATGATTTTTACAAGAATTTTGTGCGTTCAGTTTTTCTGTTACCCGGCAGCATGTCTGTAATTAAAATATGACCTGTTTATCGTGTCTTAATATGCTCGTATGAATTTATGCTCTTCATGAAAGTTGTAGAGGCATGATTTAAGTTTAATTTGAGACTTGAACCATGTCATTTGGAGGTCTGTAGCTCAATCTAGATGATAAACTCTTAAGTGTTGTCTATATCACATGTGAGTTTCTGGCAGGTTTTCTGTATCATATGTTTTGTGATTAAACTCATTAATAGTGTGATTACTTGCCAATGTGATCTGCAGCAAAGTTGTAGACATTTGCGTTATCTATTATGTGGTTTTTGTATATCATTGAAATCATGTCTGAAGCTCTGGTTAGCTAACATTTTCAATTTCATATTCCCAGTTTTGGACTGTGACTCTATTTTGAGTGTTTGCTGATTTATCACCTATTAAATGGCCTTATTTGCTTTCGGTGTCTTCATAAGAATTGTAGATGCATATCTTAGGATTACAATGCAACTTGAACCATATTCATATGAGTTGTGTGCTGAGAATTATGTAGGTTTTAGAAACGCTGCCCAGGTTAAGTTTTCAAAAACTTATGTGATATATTTGGAAATGTGATTTCCTTGATTAAATGCATGCTTAAATGCTTACGTGAGCTTAGTTAGATTAAGTGATTGTCGAATAGTCATTTATAGGGCTATTTTACTAAATGTAAGTGCTTGACGAGTCAAGCTCGCCGCCTACACCCATTTTGTGATTTATCTCGATTCTTACCAGGTGGGTTAGTTATTCTAAAATACATGTGCATATGTGCGTTTAAATATGTTTAACCGGTATGATCTATGTATGCATGTGAGCATGTAGCCTATCGATGTGAGCTTGATGGCCATCGGTACGGTTGTCCCTGTAGATGAAATACGGTTACCCTTACGAGGTAAATCCCAGTAAGACCTATGAGAAGGCCGTGTCATTGATGTGGCACGCACTCCCATGTTTCATTGATATGGAATGGCTGAGCTTTGATGAGCGTAGATGTGCACATGAGTGAGTCTTGATGAGACTAGAGTCATTGATGTGACTAGAGATAAGACATGATGTTTATTGTTTATGTTCATGCTGCGACCATACCATCTTAACATATTCTCAATTGTTTCATATGCATAGTGTGAGTACAATATTTTCCATCTGTACTCACTCTCACCAGCTCTTCACAGATGCAGGTTAAGCAGTTGGCAGGTAACGAAGCAGGGCGAGTGGTGGTCTATTTTATTTTACTTATGATTATTATTTCTTCCGCTTTTATGAACTTATGTTGATTTGGGATATTTTTGATTACGTCACTTGAGATCTTGGATTATGAAATGCCTTTATGATTTAGGACTTATTGAATGCAAGTGAAGTTTAATAACTAGTAATCGTGCATGTACCGATTTTATCTTATGTGTTTGTATTTTCGGTTAAAAGTTCTTGGTAGTTAAGTAGCGCCCACTGAGTTAAAATTTAATTTGAGATTTGCGAAAAATTTATTATGATTTTTTATAAATAAATTCGATAAATATTTTTAAAACAAAGTGGGGCGTTACATAATAGATAAAGAATTGAGTGATACTATTTTCGAATCCAAGAGATAAAAGAAATTGATTAACTTTATTGTCAATAATTAAATTAATCAATGGATGTTATATTTTAAACATGGGGAGGTAAATCGAGCAGTTAGTCAGGAGACGAATTAAATTGTAATTCAAAGGTAAATGGGACAACAATAATATTACTCTAGTGGAATATTTTATTATTTATTCAAATAAGGAATAGGAATTAAATTACCTTCCAGAATTTTCCTAAGTAGAAGGATTTAATACCTTCTAGAATATTACCAAGTTTTGCAGATATGGGTCTTTTAGAAGGGTGATTAAGTTGGAAGGCATTAGGACTTCTAGAAGGTTAATAAGTTGAAAGATATAAGGTTTCCTAAACCTATTTGAAGAAGCTCATATATAGAACCTCCTTAGGGTCCCTATTGTAGCCTATAAATACATCAAGTCCCATAGCCTCCAAGGGAATGAATTCTCACGCCTAAGATCTGATTCCACATGTCCAAAAAATGTGAGAGAAAGAGAGTTCTCTTCTTGGAAAAATTCGGATAAAATCAAAGGTCTTCGGAAAAGAAAATCGATAAGCTTTAGGAGTTCCAATTAATTGCACAATCAAGATTGATTGGAGATGGTGAAATGGTCATACAATAGAAGACCTCAAGGTTATGTATTCGCATCCCGTCGAATATATACAACCCCACAACTGCCAGTGATCCCCGGAAAACTACGCACGACCATGGGGCGACCAGCCGCAGCTCCACCCTGCTAGGCCGCGACCAGCACTGTCCCAGACCGCACAGCTCGTGCAAAGCCGTGTTGTAGCTCCTAGGTGCCCGGAGACTCGTTCATTTACCATGCAGACCCGTGCATCACCGCGTGTAGACACCGTCCAAGTTCCACGTCGCGTGCGAATCACGCGCACAACCTGCTCATTGCATCCGATAATCTCGCGTGCCCTGTCTATGCGTCCCAGTGCGACTCGCGTGCAGTCTGCCGACCCGTGAGCATTTTGCGCGACCCGAAGAGCCTGAATGCGACCCGCATGAAGATCCGCAATGTTCCCATGCCACGCGCGTGCCAGCTCTGAATCCCAGTGCACGCGTCCCAGTCCTATGAGACATAGGACTCTCCCAGGTGCAGCTCGTGGTGTCCCAGCACCTGACCCGAGTCAGCACATGCCCAGTCCTGTCCAACCGAGTCACCAACACCTAGAATCGGTCCAGACCGGTCCAGGAGTGGTTCAGTCCCTGGTTCGAGTCCAAGACGAGTCTTAGGCAGTCCGACTAACCTACCAAAGGTTAGTGATGATCCGACAATCAACCAGAGATGTGATGACGAGGCCAAGTCCAGTTGTCCAACAGACTCAGAGGTTCAGACGATCTCCAACAGCAAAAATTAGAAACGTCTCAGAGTTGGAAAAATTTTTAAACCGTAAGTCCCAATCCTAACTATAGATTATGTTGCGTTAGGATTTATTTTTAGTGGATTCAAATGTATACATAGATGACGTTCCTCATAGAACCTAACAACTGGTATCAGAGCCTAGGCTATTCGTCTTTGTGCACTATTTGAATTAGGACTTGCGTGACATATGTGAATTGATTGTGTATGGGCGCAGCGCATAGTAGATTAAAATTGCAAATAAGTGTTGTTTGCAGGTATTCTTAAATCCAACTATTGTGGCCTGTATGTACGTATTTCTTTAATTCATGTGTGTTTATAAGCCTCAGACATGTCGGGGACTTTGGGTTGATGAATGCTTGTAATAATTTATTTGCGCGGTGGAACACCACATAGTTTAAATGCTTTACTAGATCATTCATGTACAACCCCTGCGTTGGCCGTAGGACCAATTTATGTAATTATTTGTTGGTCCTGTTGGACGCGGATGAATTATGAAGAGAGAGGCAAGCCAACAGCGGACCTGTGGTCGTTGTTTACGCGATGTCGCGCGTGCCCCCCGACAACTTGCTGTCAAGTGCAGGCGCTGCCAAGGAGAGTGCAGAGTGACAGTGTTGGGCGACGAAGGATCGGCTAGAAGATGATAGGCAATGGTACCAAGCACAGACGGGCGTGACGAGTGTGCGACCCGGTCGCTTGTTTGAACGACCACAAAGGGGGGTGGGCAAGTGTTCAAGGAAAAATCAACCATGACTAAAGCTTTCGAGCTGGGTGGTCGTTTGTTTGAACGACCCAAAGGGGGGTGGGCAAGTGTTCAAGGCGTTATGAATCTAGAAGTCAACCCCATTCATAACAACATGATAGATTACAAGTTCGTTAATTGCTCGATGTGACGAAATTTCTTAGGGGGGACAAATCAAGATGACCTCAGCGACAGGTAGATCAATTATCTTTGGTTTGATTGTGGGATCATTTTAAACAGCGGGAAGGTCCTGATGGTGGACCAATTAAAAAGGTAACTTGGCATAATTTTTACCCAACGTCTTATTATCGCAAAACCCCTGTGGCAGGTCGATTAAAATAGCTCATATATTTGGGGGTATATGTTAATCATTATCGAATGGTGGCCAAATGGGACTGATTGGTTATTTAGCCACAATGGATACGTCTTTTTGGTTGAATAATTTGACAGGCAGATCGATTATGAGAATACACAAATGATAACGAATAAAACAATCACTCATAAACAAAAGCAAGCATGCCCTTAAAGGAGAAATTCAATTCATTACAACAACAAAAGGTCGAAGACAAAATTACATGAGATTACAAGCCTATTTAAGGCATATCGGAGGCCTGTTCAACAGTGGTCAAGTCGTCGGCAGACAACGGGTTTGTGGCATCCGAGAGATTAGGCTCGACCACATGGTTCCAGGAACTTGCCTCGCCTTCAATCCTTGCAACATCGGATAGTCGAACAGCAGGAGTGACATCGCGCTGAGGAAGGACAAAGAATTTCCCCAAGGAGGAGGATCGAGTAAGAGCTCCAGCCAGCGATTTCGACCACCAAACATGGTCGGCGGGGAGGGTAGGACCCCCCTTGAAGCCTTTGGGAACCTCTGGCAGAGCATCCCAAATCGCCTTGCGATCGAGGGGGCCGCTAACCTGCTTTTAAGCCTCATTCAAGCAGATATTGTAGTAGGACATGACAAGAGGAGAAGCATATTAGGAACTTTGTAGACTTGTTATAGTCTGCGATGACTTGTTTCCGGTAGGCCTTCAGGAAAGCTCGATCGACAATGACGATCCTGGCATTCTTCATGTCCTCACGGCCCCCACAGATGTCACGCTCGAACTCAACATATTTTTCTATCAACACATCGTGATAGAGCTCTTGATCTTTTTAGAGCTGCTGAGTCAGTTTATGATTTACATCGACTAGCCCCTTATTCTCGTCGACCAGCTGTTTATTCTTTTCACACAGCTAGTCGGCCTCTTTCTTCAGGTCGTAGGAGTGGTGGAGCGAGCCCCTCATAGCGGCATCAATGATGTGGACCATAGAGACAAGGGTCTAGCAATAGGATAAATGAACAACTTGGAAAAGTGAAATGAAGTACGAGGATCGAGGAAAAAGGGATAGTGGTAGAATTACCTAGACCAAGCCTCGAGAAGCATAGTCGCACTAGGGTTAGAAGTCGATCCCCTAGTGGTTAGTGTCTGCAGCAAGGAAAGCCTGCATTAGGTAGTAGATCACCTCTTGACCTGTGGCAGCAGAAACCAAGGTACGGGGAGAAGCTACCTCCTTGTCCTTATTCTTATCCTCGGTACGAGAGCGCTTTGTTGGTGTATATACTGAAAGCTTGGATTTAGATGTATTTACACTGAACCCGTTTGAATGAGAATCATGTTTAATTAAACAGTCTATGTTCTGTTGTTTTACACTTAGATAGAATGGCTCATCATCGAGCGAACAGAAGATCATTCTATCAGTTACTTGCGAAACAAGAATAGTTGGTTCACAACCTAGGTGGAAATGAACACACCATCTGAACGGTTGTAGTGTTAACCGTACAGTTGGTCTTGACTGATTAGTTACACTAGTATACTTTGTGTATTGAACGGATCCTAGAGAGGAGAAGTTCGTTTTGTACTGATCGTCGTAAACGAACTAGGCCTCGGTTAATTATTGCGTACTCTTAACCTGTAAGATATATAAACAGACATATGCATGCAATTAATATTACTTTGATTCACTTGGTGAGATTCAGTTTACTAGATCAATATTCTTAATGTTTTCGGTAATATTATTGTATGTATGATGTGCTGTTAGAATATTTACGGCCACCGTGTGTGAAAGTTTGATGATGTCCCCGAGATGAGCTCATGAAGGATTATTATGTTAAATCTGGCCAGTGGAATTTATTCCGACATAATAATAATGTGATGAGTGGTACTAGTCTCGATTATAGATGTCGAATAATTTAATCGTCAGTAATTAAATTAATTGATGGACATTATATCTTAAACATGGGGAGATAAATCGAGTAATTATTATTAGAGCCTCGAATATAATTCAGGAATTAAATTAGGAGTTTATTCAATAATACTACATTAGTGGAGTGTACGTATTATTCATATTTGGGTTTGGTAGGCTTGGCCTATAGTCTAATCAAAATAGGAGAAGGCCAATTTAATACCTCCTTAGGGTCCCTGTTGTAGCCTATAAATACATCACATCTCTTGGGATTAGGGGACCAAGATAAGACAGATGGGAGACGCACGCACGACACATATATGTGCTCTCTTCTCTCTCTTGCGTTCTCTTCTTCTTCTCTAAGTAATCCCAGTAGAGATATCTCCGATCTATCGCCCACCAAGATGATCGGATGAGATGTCGGGTCATACAATAGAAGATCTGAGGTTGTCGAGCGATCTATATATATTTATCCAACCCCATAATATATATATATATATATATATATATATATATATATATATATATATTTAGGATTTAGTTCAAATGAGAACTAAAACCTAGCGTGAGAATCGTGAGAACTGCTGTTTTTAATTGTATGTAGTGCTATGATTGATTGTATTTTATTGCTATTTTAATCAGGATGTAATTTATTAAAAATTATGTTAGCATTTGTAAAAATGATAGCACCATTTGAGATTAAAAATAGCATCATACACAATTAAAAATAGCACCAAATATGGTTCTCACGGTTCTCACACCAGGACTAGTTTTTATTTGGACCAACCCCTATATATATATATATAGAGTTAGGATCCAATGAGAATGATAGATAGTGAAAGAAGTAAGAATAAATTTAGACTGGTGGATCTATCATATCAATGGTGTTAATCAAGTCAACCTGTGGTCAATCATTAATGGCAGTATAGTAATTTAACATACACATTGTGGTCAAATGTATATATTTGACCAATTATTAAGGGTATTCTAGTCTTTATATTAATAAAACTCATAATGTGGGACCCACTAAAAACCACCACCCCTAATTAATGCCTCTCTCTCACACATTTCACACAAAAAAACACACAGTAACTTTATCTCTCTCCCTCTCTGCACAATGATGACACACACACACACACACACACACTGAGATGGATCCACTTCCCGCCGGCCACTTCGTATATCTATCTGAGGCCGCCGGAAACATCAAACACCGCTGAGTCTCCCGTCGCCGATCCCAGAGCCTGGCGCCGCCATCATCTCTAGAAGTCCAGTTGCCACCAAAGCGCTGCCGTCATTGTCGCCGCTTCCACCATCCAGTCAAGCACCGCCAGTCATCTCCAGCCCCGTCCTCCGTCTCACCTCCACCCGGACACGCCGGAATCAACCCACCCCAAACCACCGTCACTGTCATTAACGAGTACTAGATCTGCTGCCAACTACACTAGTCTCGCCATCGCCAGGTCCCGTCGCCACCGCAACCAACCGCCACAAGCCCCGCCACCAACCACCACCAGCCCTGACATCAACATCTACCGGATCCGCCTCCAACCACCACTAATCTCGCTACTAACCACCACGAGCCCCGCCGCCGACAACCACCATCGGACACTAATCACCACCAGCCCCGCAACAGCTGCGACACAGACCCGCCGGCGCCCAGTCACATCGCCGTCCATCTCCCTCTGTGTGTCGCCAATTTGATTCCAAATATTCAGGTTCCGGCTAACACGATCCGGCGGCGGAATCGTGAACCTCCGGCAAGTGCACAATTGATTCGAAGACGGCGAAGGGAGAAGGCAGGTGACGACGGACGGTTCGGGCTGTAGAGAAGATTGATTTTGGGGAATTTGATTTTGATTTTGGGGGTGAAATTGATTTTGGGGCTATTGTATTAAAAGTTGTTTAATGATAGGGCCTAAGTTGCAAAACTTGTAATTTTAATAACACATATTAATATTGGTTTAAATATTTTATAATAAATTATTAAAATTTTAATAAATTTAAAGTATTGATAAATAATTTAAATAAATAAAACCGACATAGAATCGTAATAACGGAAATTTTAAAGTTTAAAATTGAACGGACATATAAAGTTTCGGACTAAAAAATTTAAAACACTAATGTGTAATTTATCTATTACTATTGTGCACGAATTTGGTCATTATTGTGCAGTATAGCAGACTTAAATCAAATTGATATTATTTTTATCACAATATATTGTGCACAAATTATGATTCGATCCAAATCAAACTAAAATTGAATTGGAACAATCGTTTTATTCGATCAATTAACTACATGTCCCTAAATAATATAAATTTATTATTTATATTATAAAAATTTTATTTAATAATTTTAATATTTATATTTAGTATTTTATATTTTTTAGTTGAAATAGATAATATATAAAATATCAAAATTAATAATGTGCATTCACACATTATTTTATTTCGTCTAAAATTATTACGCATTCTATAAATCGTGGTACTTTTTATGTGGATTCAAGTTTCATGTCCTATTGTGCAATATGTCTAACACTAATGTGAAATATATCTGACACTAATGTGCAGTGTGTCATACATTAATGTGCCTCTGAACTTTTGCCCAACCAAATTAAAACTGAACTAAAATACATGGTTTATTCGGTCGGTTAACCAAATTACCATAATTATTATAAATAATTTATTTTTACATCATAAAAAATTATTTAATGTTTTAATAGCTTTATTTAAAATACTACATTAGTTTTTATTGTATATAAATAATATATAAAATACCAAAATTAACGATGTGCATTTCCTAAATGGTGTCAGTATGTATTGTGCATATTGAACCAAACGAATTTTTGTCCTAAACAAATTGAAGTTGAACATGATTAATTGGTTTATTCGGTTTAGTTAACCGAATTGTCCTGAATAATCAAAAGAATTTTTTAATTTATATTACGAATATATATATATATGATTGGGATCCGGTGAGAATGACTCTTAATGCGAGAAATGAGAATACAGACTGTAAGCTATTCGTTGTAAACGAGTATATTACCATGCATTGGTAGGATTTGTCTATCGACACATTGAGAAAGGCACTTAAAGTCATTCAAGTGGGCTTAGGGGCGCACTGCTTGTATAGACGCACTGAAGACGAAAGGGCTATTTTTACTTTCCATGAGCAGCTGATTGACCGCTTCCTATTCGATCGGAATACTTGGCAATATCCACTGCTAACCAGGAAGGAGTAGTTTACAGTCTAGTTGCCTTGCAGGGACTCATCGATGCTCCGGACTCGCTCACATACCTGGATGGGGCCCTCCTCGCGCCCGTCGGATCGGATAATCCAACAGCTAAAAAAATGTTAAACATTTATACTTACTAAGGGTAAATTGGATATTTCCAATTACACACAATAGGCCCAACCCGTCTGCCCCACCAGATTTCACCCAACCCCTCTTTTTTGCTCTCTCTCTCTCTCTCTCTCACTCACACACACACCCCTTCTCGTCAAATTCCTCCCACCGGTCATCGCTCACCACACTGCCGCCTGCCAATACCGCCTTCGACACCGCGAAACCGCCGCCGTCGTCACCGTTAATCCCGCTTAGGTCGCCGTCGCGTCAGCTCCGCCGTCTTCGTCATCATCCTCCTCTAGCAGTGGCAGCATCTTCAAGGAGTGCAGGGCCCATTCGAGCAGAGGCTGGCTGACCACTCCTCGACGGCGGCACCCATGGTCGCAGTCGGAATCTCGCCGCCGTTACCGTATAATCCTCCTCAGCCGCGCGCCTCGTCCAAAACTCGCTGTTGTCGCCCTCTCTCTGCCATCTCAGCCCGTCCAGATGCGGCGCCGTCTGCCGAGACCGAGTAATGAAAACAAGTTGCAACATTTTTCAGAAATCAGAGGAGATTGGGAAAAGTTCAAATTAGGGGAGAAATTAGGGGTTGGGCCATTTTTTGTAAATTAGATAGGTTGAATGGACTTGTTTGAAAATATAATTTTTTTAACTATATTGCAATTTGGTTCATGGGTTAAATTTATAAATTAATGAAAGTTGAGAGTTGCACTTTAATGTTTAGTGCGTTGCACCGTATCGTGTTCGGAATTGCACATTAAAAATATCATTATAGCACCATATTGTTATACAAATTGTGCTTTAGTGCATGTGATATTGCACTTTAATGTTCAGTGCATTGAACCTTATCGTGTTCGGGATTGCACATTAAAAATATTATAGTACCGACTAAATGCTAAATAAAAATACAAATTATTAAAAATATTTTAAAATTGAAATGCACGTAAAAAGTACCCGATCAATTGATTACACAATAGTAATAGACTAAATCCACATTATTTTCTATGGAAATGCACATCATTTTTGGTATTTCATATATTGTGTATTTTACTTTTAGAATCGTCATTTTTTTTTTGAAACAAGCGAACTAACAGATATGAACAAACTATATAAAAATATTACATTTTTATTTTAAAATATATGTATTATTTTTTATACAACAACTAATATAAATAATTAAATAAAAAAATTAAAATACTAAATATATTTTTTATAATATAAATTACAAATTATTGCGACTATTTAGCTTAATTCGATTAACCCATCAAATAAACCGGTTATTTTTGTTCTCAACTTGAGTTGAGACAAATCAATTAAAATGATAACTTTTTTTCGAGTGCAAATTAGTGTTATACGAATTGCAAATTAGTGAATGACATGTTGCACTTTATAAAACAACATGATGCATTTTATAAAACAACATGATGCACTTTATAAACACACACAAAAAGGTTCGGTTGGTTCAATATAATTCATTTCAATTATAATTTTTATACTTATAAAATCCCGGTAATGTACTTTATAGATCAACACGTTGCACTTTATAATACAACAAGTTGCACTTTACGAAGCAACACGCTGCACTTTATCACGATTATCAGATTTCACGATATAGATCGAAACTGATCAAACTTGAAGATTTCAACCACGAATATGTAAAAATAATAATTAAAATTATTAACACATTGAAATAGATTTAGTATAAATAACAAAATATTTCTATTGTTTAACATAATTTGGTTAACCGAAATAAAAAAAAAAAACAATGATTATGTTCATTTCCAACTCGATTTGGGACAAAAAGGTTCGTTTGGTTCAATCTGCTGCACAATACAGACAGTCACCATGCACCATAGTGTTTGGCGGACTGCACCTTAGTAACTATTAAATTGAACAATATATCTCGTTTACGTAATATATTATTTATTTAATCAAAGTGTAATATATAATACTAAATATTAAACATGAAATTATACTAAATAATAAGATTTTTTTTCAATTAAACTTAAAGACTTATAATAAGATTATATATTGTGTATGTTGATGTCGAAAATCGGACGATCAACCGTCAAATATAATACGAATTGCTTGTATGAAAATGAAGAACAAAAAATAATTGGGAATAGGTGCATTTTATTATTTTGGAGAGAAATCTCTTTTTTTGTTGGGAAGAAGATGAAAGAATCGAGAGAGCAACATCCAACCGCCCCTACTCTCTTAAGTGTTGTGTAGGAAGAGAATCAATCCTCCTCTTTCTCTATCTTCTCCTCCTCATATATACACATGTGGATCAAAAATAATTAGATAGAAGGGATAACACGATAGCATTAATGCGGGGTAAACATTGGGGGACCCGCCTATAACTTGTGACGGCTTCGAGTGACGTCTGTGGCGTCTGATTGATCGGTATCGAGAACCTGTTTGCATATTTATTTATCACATATTTCTGGCTTCTTGGCTGTCGGGCCGTATTTTATTATTTTATTTATCAGTTATTAATTGGAGCCAAATTGGGTATCAACAGGAGGCCCCCGAGTTTAGGACATGTTCTGGATTGAACTGTTCTGAAGTCGCGTTAATTTTTTACAATTTGGTAATGTTTTCGCCTCATGATTCTTGAGCTTCGAGCTCTTTATCGTGTAGGCTTTTACTTTATGCGTCTCGAGGACTCATTAAGTTTTTATCGAGTATTTTTGGTTACTCGGATCGTTGTTTTGTTGTTTTCGAGCACTTTGGGACCCTTGCGCATTTTGTTGATCATTTTAGGCTTTAGCCTAACGTATTTACAATAATCACGCTTTAATCTTTGACGAATTGAGTCAGTTTGAGAGAATGGGCAATTTTGCGAATTTGCTATTGGATGGGGCCTGAGCAGCCTGGTCGGGTAATTTGGTACCCGTTTTTATGCATGAATGCATTTTGAATTGTCGACATGAGTGAGCGTAGAGCTCTTGTCCGAGTCAGCATTGAGCTCTTTGTTTGATTGAGCTTCGAGCTCTGTGTTTCTTACGAGGTGGTATGCATGATGTGATCATATGAGAATGCGTGAATGTATGATGAATGTATGTTATGAATGTATGACGAATGTATGTTATGAATGTATGATGAATGTATGTGATGAATGAGCGCACCTTATCGCATATCTAGTTGGGCCGAACTGCTTTTAGGGTTCGGTTTATAGTTTTAGGGCACTTCGGCCTCACGGCTCGTAGGCCTTTAATTTTACGGCGTTTCGGCCTTGTGGCTCGTAGGCCTTTAGTTTTACGGCATTTCGGCCTTATGGCTCGTAGGCCTTTAGTTTTACGGCATTTCGGCCTTATGGCTCGTAGGCCTTTAGTTTTACGGCATTTTGGCCTAATCGGGCCCCTTTGTCGAGTCCGGCTTGTGCAATTTATTGCACTAATGATTACGATGGCGCATTACCCATCCGATCCGCTCGTTGGGTCAGGTGGTGGTCTGACCTGGCCGAGCTTCATGATCGAGCTCGGCGCTTATTTATTACATTTTTTATGTTGACGATTGTGGCCTAATCGGGCTACGTGATTGAGCCTAGCTTGTGCCGACCAGGCCATCGCACTGAACCCGACCTGCGTGAATTTATTACTTGGTCGAGCCTCGTGATCGGGCTCGGCATTTATTTATTACTTTGGCGCGTTACCTGTCCGATTTGCTCGTTGAATCGGGCGACGGTCTGGCCTTGCTGAGCTTCGCGTTTGAGCTCGTTATTCATTTCTTACGTTGGCGACTTTGGCCTTACCGGGCTACTTTGCCGAGCCCGGCTCGTGCCGGCCAGGCCATCGTACTGACCCGACCTGCACATAATTATGTGGCAGCTTACCTGACCGGTCTCGCGTTCGGACTCGGTGGTATTATTGGCCTGACCGGGCTTCCTAGTTGAGCCCGGCTAGTGCCGACTAGGTCATCGTACTGATCCAAGCCAACGCTTCGTTCCTTACGTTAATTACGCCGCTTCGACTCGATCTAAGCCTAAGACGACCTAGCCTCTAAAAGCAAAAGGTAAATTACATTCTTGACCTAGCTCATCGAATAATCTATACAATAACGTCACCTACTGAGTGAGAATAGCCTAGACTTATTGGTAGGACTTCTGCAGAAACGCCGAGTTTTATGAGTATTGATGGGCGCGTGCCATCCAGGTGTTCAAGTCGGTAGGCCCCGTGTAGGAGGACCTCGATGATTTCATATGAGAGTGGTCTGACTTGGGATTTGACATATCTCTCGTTTCATCTTTTATATGTAGCGTTTCTAACCTCGGCTTGTAACCGGTGCTCGTCTGCAAGGTTGAGGTTTGCTCTGAAGGGTTCGTCGCGCCGGCGAAGTGTTGATAGGCCCGGTAGAGCTGGGGCTCGTCGGCAGGCGATATGTAGGTGCCGACCTGGCGAAGCGCAGACGCGACAGTGGTAGAAGGGATTACATTGGCCCGGTAGAGCAGGGGCTCGTCGACGGGCGAGGTAACGACGTCAGTCTGGCAGAGCAGGGGCTCGTCGCCGGACTGGATGGAAACGTCGGCCTGGCCGGAGCGAGGGCTCAACGGCGGGCGAAATAAAGGCGTCACCCCGGCAGAGCAAGGGCTCGTCACCGGACTGGATGGAGACATCGGCCTAGCCGGAGCGAGGGCTCAACGGCGGGCGAAATAACGACGTTAGTCTGGTAGAGCAGGGGATCGTCGCCAGACTGGACGGAGACGTCGGCCTGGCCGGAGC
>BKCP01005583.1:107965-156448 GCA_008636005.1 Striga asiatica | reverse complement strand
AAGGGCTCTACGACGGGCGATGTAACGACGTCAGCCCGGCAGAGCAGGGGCTCGTCGCCGGACTGAATAATGACATCGGCCGGAGCAAGGGCTTTACGACGGGCGATGTAACGTCAGCCCGGCAGAGCAGGGGCTCGTCGTTGGACTGGATAATGACATCGGCCGGAGCAAGGGCTCTACGACGGGCGATGTAACGACGTCAGCCCGGCAGAGCAGGGGCTCGTCGCCGGACTGGATTATGACATCGGCCGGAGCAAGGGCTCTATGACGGGCGATGTAACGACGTCAGCCCGGCAGAGCAGGGGCTCGTCGCCGGACTGGATAATGGCATCAACCTCGCCGGAGCAAGGGCTCAACGGCGGGCGAAATAATGTCGTCACGGCTCGATGGCCTCATGACTTTCTAAGACTGAGAAGTGTTAGAGGAGCGGCCGTGCCTATCCCGAAGGCTTGGAGCAGACCTACTTCCCCCAATCCTTCCCGTCTCGACTCAACTTTCATGAATGAGGTTCGACATATATTTTTATTCATGTATTTGTACATATACGTATGTACATCTACTATTTATTTATTTTTATTATGTTGTAATTTATGTATGTGTATGTATACACGATATATACATATCTATATATATGTATATGTATTTGAAACGAAATTGAGAGTAGGATTCCCTTGGGCCGGCGCGGAGTCGGTTCTTTTCCTGCCTTTATTCTTCAGGTTCCTGCCGAGCTCCTTGACTTCGAGATTTTGATCGCTTGTCAGTCGGGACGCTATCAGCCCTAATTCTATTTCTTCTGTCTATTACAACATTTTCTAGGGCTCCCTACCTTTACATTGTTTACAAATAAATTTACAGGCCATTCACTATCTGGGCCAAATGCTTTTACACCAAAGTATTCACTTTATAAATCCCTATTCATTACTTTTATTATCAGGCCCAAATACTACTCATATTAATACCACTGCTAAGGCCCAAAGGAACAACTTTCCCAAGTCGCAACTTTTCAGTTCTGTTCTCTCGAATTGCCGATTCCTTCAGAAAATTTCTTCCAAATCGGTTGCTCAGCTCGCTCGATTTTGTGGCGAACATCCGTCCAGGGGCGAGCTTGAAGGCGCGGATCTGATTGGGCTTGAGAATCGGGTCGCCGGGAGGTTGTCGGCGGCGGAGGTCGAGGTTTAACAGGGCCTCGGTGTTTGTGGTGAGCCTCGGCGCCTGATTTTTCTTGGCGTTCAGGTATGTGGGAGGAGTTCGCTTTCCGGTAACGGCGGCGGTTTATCCCCGGTGGCGCGTTGTGACGGTGCTTGGATCTGAGGATGGAAGCAGCCAGCTCGGCTTTCGGGTCTGGACCTAAGGACGACAGCGGTAGGTCGTCGTTCAAAAGGCGTCGCTTTCCGTCGGCAGAGAAGATCCGAAACTTGGAGTCGGCGGCGCGGCTGTGGCATTGGGTCGGCATCCGTGGCGTCGAGGCGAGCCTTGATTCGGTGGTCGGTAGCATGGATCACGTCAGCGATGAGATTGGCAGCGGACATGTCTAGCTCGACCGTAGAGTAGGGGTTCGGTTTGTGATGTGGCGGCTCGAGCTTGGTGATGAAGAGGCTTGGTCCCGGCTGCCGTGGTGTGGAGTCGGCCTGTCAGCTGTGAGGTCGGCACCGGCGATTATTAATTGGGACTGGTGAGATCGGCGCTGACTGTGTTGGTCACGAACGTGGTTGACCGAGGTCAGACCGTACCTCGGCATCTGGTGCGAATTCAGCCCGGATGCGCGGTGACCGTCGTTGGTTGAGTTCGACGGTGAAGGTGCCGACCCAGGCTGTGAAATCGGGCTTCGGGGTGACTGAGCTTAGCCCGGATTTCGTCGTCAAGTCGACCTCGGCGGCCTGAGATTGGCCGGCGGCGGCGAGGAGGTGACGGTTGCTTAAAATAAGGCCCCAGTTGTGGAGTGGATGCCTGGCTGCGAGTCGAAGTCCGAGGATGACGGGGGATGATTCCGCTCGGCGATTGCTGAGTTAAGAGATTGTTTCGCGATATGGGCGCGGTTGTTGTGCAGCTCGGCATCTGAGTCCGAGGACGGCAGCGGCGGCTCGGTGTCCAGTTTTGACGGCGGGGTCCACTCTCCGGTGGTAGCGGCTCGGCGTTTTGGTTGTTCGGCACCTGAATCCGTATAGACGGTGGATCCGACCTCGATGACGGTGGTTGGCCGGCTTTCCACTGCGTTTTTGATGTGGTGACGAGTGGTCGGCACTTGACGATGTCGAGGTCGACTCTCGGCCGAGGTCGGGGATGAGGGCGTGGTCGGCCCCTGTTTTGTGATGCCGCTCTCTGGTGGCTTGGAGGCGGTCTGCCGATGCTGCGGTTTGCCAGGTCCGAGCTGTGACGTGGGGTCGGCCCCGACGGCTTGAGGGCGGTCCTTGCGGTGAGGTAAGCCCGGCGGCGATGGGTTGGTGTCAGCCCGGTGTTTGATGTTTGATGGTCTGACCATGTTGAGGTCGGAACCCGCTGAAGCTTTGATGGTCCGTCGTGGTGTGAAGTCGACCGTGTTGAGGTCGGCACATGGTGGAGATCGGGTCAGCGCCTGGTTTTGAGGTGGTGAGGTCACCTCCGGTGACGGAGCGGGTTTGCAAGGTCGGCCCGTCGGCCACTGAGATGGTTGGTCGTACTGATGGTTTGTGATCGACGGTGAAGGTGCCGAGCTGCGATTTTGGTCGGCGACAACGAAACTTGTCAGCCAGCTGCCGTGGTGTGTCAGCCCGGAATGTGGTTTTGATACTCGTATGTGGACGGCGAGGTCGAATCTCGACTAGACGTGGCCGGCCCCTAATGTGTTCTGGCTGAGATTGAAGGCGGCATGGTCGTCCCCGGCGTTTTCTGAATTCTGAGGTCACCTTTCTTCTTTTTTTTTTTTATTATTACTTAATTAATTAATGTTGTACTGTTGCTGTCAGTAGCCTCCACTGTAGCCAAGTGGTCAAGTGGCATTAATCTAATCCTTTATTCAATAGAAAAGGGTAATGAAAAGGGAAAGAAAAGGGAAAATAAAAAATAAAAAAGGGGAATGGATCTGCATCTGCGTATTCAACCAGCTAAAACGGGGGGTTTCAGATCCAAATTTTTCATCACAATATGATCAAAGGTTTTATCGTGGATTCTTGTTTCAGCTTATGAGGAGTTTCGAAAAATATAAAATAAAAACTTGGATCCTCATAAACCAAAGATCCATTACAAAAGAGAGGGAGTATATTGGATTTTTGTGATTTTTCCTTTTTTGTTTTCGAGACGAACATATGCATAGTGTAGAGATATATATCCATGAAAAATGGGAGAATAAATGTAGAGAGAATTGGGATGAGATATAAACTCGGTGGAGAGCATATTTTCCGGTAGAAATACGGTCGTTTTCCGGCGAAAATTGACTCCGAGCAAATTACGGAGCCCTCCTTCTAGCGCCAAACTGTTGATGTCGAAAATTGACTCCGAGCAAATTATGTCGAAAATCTCTTTTTATTATCAATCGTCAAATACAGTACGAATTGCTTGTATGAAAATGAAGAACAAAAAATAATTGGGAATAGGTGCATTTTATTATTTTGGAGAGAAATCTCTTTTTTTGTTGGGAAGAAGATGAAAGAATCGAGAGAGCAACATCCAACCGCCCCTACTCTCTTAAGTGTTGTGTAGGAAGAGAATCAATCCTCCTCTTTCTCTATCTTCTCCTCCTCATATATACCCATGTGGATCAAAAATAATTAGATAGAAGGGATAACACGATAGCATTAATGCGGGGTAAACATTGGGGGACCCGCCTATAACTTGTGACGGCTTCGAGTGACATCTGTGGCGTCTGATTGATCGGTATCGAGAACCTGTTTGCATATTTATTTATCACATATTTCTGGCTTCTTGGTTGTTGGGCCGTATTTTATTATTTTATTTATCAGTTATTGATTGGAGCCAAATTGGGTACCAGTGTATTAATTAAACTTTTGTAATATTACAGATTTGCCTCAAGTATTGAATTGAAATAAACTAAACTTCAAAAAATTACAATCAAGTCCCTACAACATATCAAATTCTCAAAGTGTAACCCCACAATTACAACCAACATTTTCAATCCGTCACTTCCGTTCACCACCGCCAGACCTCACTCCCGACGTTCAGTCGCCGCCGCTGTGGTCTCCCCTCCGCCGTCTTATCTCCCAACTCCTAATGCCGCCACGGTGGCCCGCGGTTCTTCACAGAAAAATAAATAAATAAATAAAAAGCTCGGCCATTAATCTACACAGAGTGTCGTCTCCTTTGTGCGAGGAACATGGACGATGGCGGTGGCGACGCCACGAGACGGCGGGGCAGCAATAAACGGCCGCTGGTCGAGGACACACGGAGGACGGCGTTTGCGTCGATTTGTCCGGCAGAGGTCGAGGAACAAGATGGCGGCAATTTCGGCGGCGACTATGGCGGCGAACTGGTGGTCCGATGTGATTTGGTCGGGTGATGTTCTGCGTGTGTGTGTGTGCCGTGTGCGACCATAACAGATATGGTGAGTGTGTGTTTATGTGTGAGAGAGAGGGTGTGTGTGTATATGTGTGAGAGAGAATGTAGTGTGTGTGTGTGTGAACGTGTTTAATGTGTTGCTGAGATTAGGTGTGAATTGGTTGGGTTTGTGATGTATAATTATTTGAAAAGACTAAATTACCCTTAATGATTGTTAAATGTCTAAATTATCCTTAATGAGTTTGACTTTAATTACTAACTTTGACTTCATCATGACCGTAGAGATGTGGGATCTAAAGGTGTACAATCATTCTTATTTCTCGCATTAACTACCATTCTCATATGATCCCTTCTCTCTCTCTCTCTCTATATATATATATATATAGAGAGAGAGAGAGAGTTAGGATCATGTGAGAATGGTAGATAGTGAAAGAAATAAGAATGAATCTATACCATTGGATACATGATATCAATGGTGATGATTAAGTCAAACTTTAATAAATATTGGTCACTCATTAATGGCAATGTGGTAAATAAAGATATATATAATGATCAAACATATGGATTTTACCACTAATTAAGGGTAATTTAGACAATTGAACCAACCCACTACCTCACCCTTTAACCCTACACCCTTCCACCTACCCCCGTCATTCACCTTCTTCGCGCACACACACACAATTCTCTACGCAGAATCCGACCCGTCATCTCCTCAGCGGCGGAGCTCTGCCGCCGCGCCTCCACAGCCCATCGCCAGAGATAGATGCGACCAAGGATGCTCCGACCCGCCGCCCGTCGCTGATGCATCCATACCATCCGACCATAGCCGCCCATTCGCCGCCTGCTGCCGCCCGCCGTCGCACGCTGCCTCCGCCCTCTGCCCCTTCTCTCGCTGTTAATCTGGCACCGACGGGCGTCTCTGCCACCAAGTCAGGCGTCATCTCTGCCTTTTTCTCCCAGCGCCGGCATCGTCCTCCTCCCGTCGGCCAGCTTCGACGATACCACGACGAACATCAAGATCGAGACGCGCATCTCGTTCACCTCACCTGCTTTTTGATCTTGAGCCGCTCCGACAGGCATAACCGGATTCGAAATCCCGTCGATTCACGCAGTGCCATTCGAAATTCCGCCGGTTCACGCACTGCCATTCAAGATCGAACTGAATTCAAAATTCCGTCCTACATCTTCTTCCCCTCTACCGGTTGTCGTGCCGTTGCTTAATGAAGTCTGCGTATTGTGAGTCTGTGATCCGGTTGAAGGCTCAGAGGTCCTGATTTTGCAAATTTGGGAAGGCTTGACTTTGTAAATTAGATAATTTATAGGGACTTGTCTGCAAATTGAGAAAATTTAACTATATTACAATTCACATATGTCAAATTTGCAATTTATTAAAGTTTTAAAATTGAACATCAACAAATAAATTGCACAATATTGCGTGTATGGACACATTAAAAATTTATGAAATATATACGAACTTATTAAAGATATAATAATAAATACGCAATTTTTTGATAAGTGAACTACACAATATTGAGTGTAATATGCGGTTTTAAAGATGCAGTTTTAAAGGTAAAAAGTATATAATCAAACAGAAATATAAAATTCGAACATAAATTTTCTAGTTCGATCAATTTCATATGCTATTGTGCAATCAGACAGTCATTAGCGTGCAATCTACTAGGCATTAACGTGCAATTTGCTTCACATTATTGTGCACTAACATTATATTATTTTTTATGTTTTGCCGAAACTAAATTAAAATCGAACGAACTATTTGGTTTATTTTATTGGTTAATCGGATTAACATAATTAATTTAAACAAATTATAATTTATGTTATAAAAAAATATTTAATATTTTAATATTTTTATATTATATTTTAGTTGTATAATATAAAATATATAAAAACAAAATAATTTTTTTGTTTTATAGTTTGATCGATTCGATTATTTAAAAAAAAAATGACATGAAATCGAACTAACCAATAATTCAAAAGTATAAACAGATAATCGAACCAAAATATAATATTCGGACCCAATATACTTTGTCGGTCGGTTTCGATTGCTATAGTGCAACCTGACAGTCACTAATGTGCAATTTGTCTAACGTTAATGTGCACTCGAATATGAGATATTTTTTATTATTTGTTTAAATCCAAACTAAGACCAAAATAACTGGTTTATTTGATCGGTTAATCGAATTAACCTAAATAGTCGAATTAATTCATATTTATATTATAAAAATATATTTAGTATTTTAATATTTTTATTTAGTAATTTATTTTATTTTTTTGTACAAAATATATTATGTATATGTTAAGTGCAACGTGATGTTATATAAAGTGCAACACGTTGTTTCATTAAGTGTAACGTGATGACATATGAAGTGAACTACTGCAAGTTTGTACATTAGTATGCTTGTGTTTTTTGGGATATATTAAGTGATGAATGTTAAAGTATAGTGTAGATTTGTTTCCTAGATTTATGTTGTGTGATATATTGGCAGAAGCTATTAACGTTAATTGCGAAGTGTGGCGATAAAGTGCAACGTGGAATTTTGTGAGGTGCAACTTGATGTTTTATAAAGTGCAACTAGTTGATATATAAAGTGCACTACTTTATATGGTCACATATAAACTACGTGTTTTTAAAAATTATATTTGGTAGATATGATCACATATTGAACCAACTGACCTTTTCGTAATACATCGAGTGTAATATCCCATTCAGTAATTCATAAAAGTAATTATTTCAGTTCTAAGTTAGAACTATTTTACTTTTATTAATAATGATCTTTTATATTTCCAAGCCTTAATAAATCTCTTAGAATTTTATTTTTCAGTTGGCTCGACATTAAAGTTAAATCAGAATTGTTTTTCATTAAATTGAGTTAGTCGAGTAAATGTTATAAATTGCCTAAGTATTTTATGTGACTTATATGATTTGATAAGTTATAAGGATTAAGTAGAAGTTATTTAGACAAGAAGGTCTATTTATATTATTAAGAATATATTCGAAATTATATTCGCAAGTTTCGAGTTTTTCGATGTTCGGTTGTAGACGATAATTAAATCCGATTTCGTTTCCGGAAAATTTATTTTCTTGTATCTTTTTACAAGTTTCAAGATCATTAATAAGAGTTAAAAATTTTCAGCATAAAAAGGAAAAAGGCCAAAAGCAAAAGATGGAAATCTGAAATTTTCAGAATTTTCGATTTTTCGGTAACCGTTCGTTTTAAGTCAGAATTCGGTTCTGTAAATTGGAGATTTTTCATTAAGTCACGAATTTTATCATGGAAACTAGATTAGGATCACAAGATGGCCCTTTCTAAGCATTGACTATAGATTTGAGAAGTTTACAAGTTATGATTTTTATTCTTTATCTTTATTTATTTTTATAACCATTTTTTTAGTATTTTTAAGCAATAAATGAGCCATTTAAGACTAAATTCGAGCCATAATGGAGGATTGGTCAAATGGAGGAGTTTGTCTTGATATATACAAGATGAATCATGCATTACAAGTACTTTTCAAAGCTTACTCAACTTTGTGCATGATTTTAGAAAAACATTAATGGCAAGGGCCCTAATGAGTTTATTATGATGAAGTATTGATGTGAAGAAGGTGATATTGTCTCCTTTGCTACCCTATATAAAGGGGTATCACCATAGACTCGAAATTCACATCATAATAAGCAAAGTCTTAGCTAAAGAGGGTAAGAAAGAGAGATAAATTGAGAGAAATCTTGACGAAGATAAGTTGAGATCAACTTCCGAAGTTTCATTTTCAAATTTCTTGAAGAAGGTTAGATGCTACCTTTTTATCATATGTTATAGTTTATATTAAGTGAATATTGATGTATTTTCATGCCATATATATATATTCAATTTTTAAAGAAATTTTAAAAATGAAAAAAATATGATAAGTTGTTTCCAGCACAATCACATGTTATATATGTACTGTTTTGATTTGAATTTGAGCATGATATGCATAACCTGGTATGTTAAGCTTATTATGGATATTTCTTGTGTAAGTGCTGAGTATATAGGTGAAAGAATTATGTCATTTGGCATAGTATAGCTTGAGTTATAAATTTTTGAAGTTAAGCATGCAAGTTGAATTTTATGTTCTTTATTTCAGCTGTGACTTTAAAATTTTAATAACTCGATATATACGCATGATAAAATTATGAAATTTTTACGACATGCTTATATATGGGTTAAGAACATGACTGCCAAATTTCATGATTTTATGTTGAGAAATGAGCGAGTTAAAATATTTATATGGCATACATGTCAAGATGATTTTATATGCAAGAGTATTTAGTACATGGTTAAGTTTTAAAATGGAATTTTTAGAAAAAAATTCTTATATGAGTAATGAGCAATTTGACCAAGTTTTAGTTTAATATGTTGAGTATACAATTTTATAAAGATTGTTGTAAATCTCACATATTAATATTATGATGAAAAGTTTAGTATGATTTGAGTTATTTTTCACT
The DNA here is from genome assembly GCA_008636005.1 of Striga asiatica. Classification (NCBI taxonomy): domain Eukaryota; kingdom Viridiplantae; phylum Streptophyta; class Magnoliopsida; order Lamiales; family Orobanchaceae; genus Striga; species Striga asiatica. Next base: position 147,462 of record BKCP01005583.1, on the reverse strand, counting down.
TTCGAGATAATCAAGTGAAAAATGAGTATAAGCCATATGTATAAGATTTGGGAGAAATAATATGAGTAAGTATTTGATTGAGTAAAAGATCAAGAAAAGTTTGAACCATAACAAGAATATTGAGATTTTATAAGATTTGGATGATTTATCCGAAAGAGTTGAAAATCCGAGTATACGAGCATAGTACTTAGTATATTTGTTTACGTATTTTTATGTAGCTTGAAGAGTTAGCTACTCGAGACCAACACTTACGATTTCAAAGGAGAAAGGTGGGGACCCAGACTGGGTATTACATTGAGTATAATATTGTTATCATGTTCGAGGTATGTATACAGTTTAAGTTTATACGCTTGGGATGAGGAGGCATTAATTTGTCTCGAAGATTATATCCTAAGTTCTGATGGAGGCGATACGTGCCTTAGAAATATCCATCAGATTGTGCACAAGTATCCGATAATATATCGGCCAGATTAAGTTACAGTTATTATATATATACCAAAGATCATGATATTGTATTATTATTGATGTTTACTTTAGTATGGGTACTAACGGGGTACAAAAGGACCAGTACTCACCCCCATTATGTTTTTCAGGTAACAGGGTCGGGCCGGAGGTGTGAGCAAATAAAGTGGTGGTGATGGTCGAGTACTCATTTGAAAGGACATTTGTAATAAATGAAATAAGTTTGTATAATTATTCACGTTTTTAAGTAATTCCGCTACGCTTATTAATATGTGAACTTGCATTTTAAATAAATTCAGATTTCAAGTTTTTATCATTTCATAAATATGAACATGATATAGTTAAATGCAAGTATATAAAAAAATCTGTTTTGTTATGTCTAAAATAAATAATTAGACAAAGTTAAAGTTAAACAGATTTTTAAAAAGAAGGAGTTTAAGTAGCATTCCGAGTTATTCGCAAAAAAGATTTCGAAAGAGTTATAAGTAATTTCGAAATAAAAGTTGCGAAAAATTTACTCTGATAAGCGGGGTGTTACATCGAGTTTGGAAATGAATATAATCACTTGATTTATTCGATTCGGTTATCCAAATTATCCTAAACAATTGAAATAATTTGTTATTCATACTAAATTTATATTTACTATTAAACTTATATATAATATGTTAATAATCTTATTTATTATTTTCGTGACACCTTATTTGTTTTGTTTTATAATGTGCAACACGACGTGTTATAAGGTTCAATGTAATATTGTATAAAGTGCAACAATACTGAAATTTGGGTACGTTAACACAACTGTGTTTTTTTGTGGATAGATGATTGACGGACATAATTAAAGTATTATGTAGAGTGCAACGTGTTATTTTACAAAGTGCAACATACTATTATATAAAGTGCAACATTTCGCTATATAAAGTGCGTGAATTTATACCTTTCTAGATAATTTATGTGTATTCGAAAACTAGTTTTAATGTATACAATCGTATATCGAATTAACTTAAGTAATTAAAATATTTTTATTTAATATTTTTTATTACATACTTTATTATTATAAATTAATTTTTATATAATAGTTTAAAAAATAATTTATTTTTATTATTTTTATCGATCGGTTAACCAAATTATCCTAAATAATGTAAATGATATATTATGAAAAAATATTTAGTATTTTAAAATTTATATTTAAGTTATAAATTTGTTGTTGAAATGACATAATATTCAAAATGACGAAATAAATAATATGCATTTCACATAGCCAAAAATGTGCATCTCGACTATCATTATTGTAATCTAAGGATCATGAATTTTTTATATACATCTTTAATTTTAAAAAATATTAATAATGTGTATTTCAATTAACATTATTTTAATTTATTAAATTATTTATATAATAAACACATATTTAGTAATGTTAATTTCGTGTTTTTGTGCATTTGTGCATATTCAAATAGAATAATGTGCATTTATACATTTTTATCCATCGTTCTTGAATACTCATTAGATTCCTTATAGTTAATGAGTTGACCAAGGACCAATTTGCAATATAGTTAAATTTACTTAAATTTCATATTAATCCTTTATAATTATCCAATTTTCCCACAGTAGCCCCACCCCCAATTTGTTTAAATCTCGTCAATAATGGTGCACACCGTGAATTGTCGATCCACCAGGATGAATTCGGCCGAATTCGGGAGCCGGCGACCGGCGATGACTGGAAAAAACGGTCGGATGGACGGCGGCAGCGGCGGCGGATGATCATTGGCGAACTGGTGGTTGGGGGTTTTGTGTCGAGCCATTACTGTGAGGTTGTGTGGATTTTTTGAGTGTGTGCGTGTGTGTGTGTGAGAGAGAGAGAGAAAGAGAGAGAAAGAAAGAGAGAAGGATAGAGGGAACGGGGAGGCGGTGGCGGTGGAGGACAGACAGTGGTTGACTGACGGTGGCGGGCTGTCTATTTGTGTGTCGATTTTCTATTTGTGTGAGGAGAGAGAGAGAGTGAGCTGGAGAGACATGGCGGATGGGCGGCGGCGGACGTGCGGTGGTGGATCGGTGGTGGTGGGCCGTGAATGTGTGTGTGTGTGTTAATTTCTGTCTGCGTGAGGAGAGAGCAAGCAATTGAGCTGTCGAGAGTGGGCAGAGGAGAGGTGGCGGCGGCGGACGGGCTGGTGGTGGCGGACCATGATTGTGTGTGTGTGTGTGTATGTGTGTGTGTCGATTTTGTTGTGTGTGTCTGTGTGTGCGTGTGAGTGTGTATATGAGAGAGAGAGTGTGGGGTGGGGTGGCGTGACTGGTGGGATGGGGTTTTTAGTTGGCAGGTGCATTAATTTGTGATGGGGCCCACTCTTTAGTGTGGTATGGAAAATACCACAATGCCCTTATGGAAGATTTAATTTTGACTTTTTTTTAGCCAATAGATCATCTGATCTAATGGCTACGGTTTATTCTCATTTCTTTCGCTGAGCACCATTCTCATGTGAGCGTGACTATATATATATATATATATATATATATATATATAATACGTTATAATTTAATTTATTACTTCCATATTATTTCTGATTAACGATAAAGTGCATCGCCTTGTTTTATAAAGTGCAACGTGATGTCTTATAAAGTGCGTTCTGTTGATATATAAAGTGACATACTGTAATTTTATTACATTATAATGCTTGTGCCTTTTTTTGTGGACAGATGATTTGATAGATGTTAAAGTATTATGTTGATCCATTTTTTTATTTTTTCTTAATGTTTTGTGGTATTTCGGCGAGCTATTGGCATGTAGAGCCTGGTGATAGAGTGCAACGTTTTGTGTTATAAAGTGCATCGCACTGATACATAAAGTGCACTACTTATATGACCACATATAAATTAGATGTTTTTTTTAAACTAGATTTATTAGGTACAATTTTACATCAAATTAATCTAAATAATTGAAATAATCTATTATTAATTATTATAAGAGTGTACTTATTACTTAACTATCAATATAAATAAAAATGTTTTAATTTACAAACAAGTCCCATGAACCTATCTAATCTACAAAAAATGGCCCAAACCCTAATTTCATAATTTTCCCCAATCTTTGATTTCTGAAAAACGGTGTTGTTATTCGACCTCGGCGGCCATCGAGATGGGCGGAGACGGCGCGGGGAAGGCGAAGATGGCAGCCTCTCCGGACATCGACGAGCTGGATTTGGAAGGCGGCGACAGCGGATTTTGGACGAGGCGACTGAGGAAGATATGGTAATGGCGGCGGGATTCCAACGGCGACCATGGGTGGCGTCGATGAGCAGTTGATCACGCCGCCATTTCGGACAACGCGATGGTCGAGCTCCTGTTAGGCTCCATAAACGTCGGCGTCTCTGCTCGATCTGGCCCTGCACTCCCTAGCGGCAAAGACGGTGGCGGGTTTAGCGGCTGCGGAATTCGGTCAGGCACGGTGCCGGCCGGAGGTGGGGCGACGGGCTGTCATAGATTTCTGGCGAAATTACTGTGTGTGTGTGTGTGTGACGACGGTGACGGAGGACATAACTTCAGCGATGAACGGAACGATTGATTGCATGACGGTGGCAGCGGCATCATCGGGGCGCTGCCGGAAACTTTTACAGCGGGGATCGGCGAGTGATTGAGGAGAGAGATGGGGGATGGGGGAAGAGAAGGTCACGTGCATCTAAAATACCGTGGGGAGAGATAGTGGGTGGGTGAGTTAGGTGGTGGGCCCAGGTAGTGTAGATGAAAGACAAAATATCAATTGTACCCTTTGATAGTGTAAAGTCATTATTTATTTTGGGATGTTGGATTTGTGAGATTTTGCGGCTAGGATATATTCTTATTTCTTTCATTCAGCATCATTCTCACCGGAGCGCGACTCTATATATATATAGGGTTAAGTTCCAGTGAGAAAAGAATCATAGTGAACGAAATAAGAATACATCGTGGTAATTGGATCGGATGATCTAACGATCATAAAAAATACATAATGTGTAGATTCATTAAAGGTAATTTAGACATTATACCAACACATTAAATGGTAGCCACCACCAACAAACTCATCACCCCCTTATTTTATCTCTCTCTTACACACACACACACACCTACCACACGCATACATACACAAACAGACACATGATTTCTCTCTCTCTCTCTCTCTCTCTCTCTCTCTCTCTCACCCCACACACACACACACACCTAAACACACCCAAACACATACACACGCACAGCTCAAACGGACCCTTGCCCCCGATAACTGCTCAGAGCGCCACTGCATAACTGAGTTGTGCTCCCCCGCCGGCCAGAGCCCTTCCCTGTTCGCCGCCGGCCAGAAAAACGCCGCAAGCGCCGCCGAGCCCGCCTCTAAATCACGATCGATGCGTAATCGCGACACAGCCGCCGTCATCGGCATCCCTCCACACACATCACTGCCAGACAACCTCGATACCTCAACATCCACCGCTGCAGCCTATGCCGGCGTCGGCATCGTCCGCTGGGACATGAAATTGCAATACCAGTCTCGTTGAATTTGATAGATTTCCAATACCAGTCTCGTTGAATTCATAGTTTTGGGATTCATAGATTTAGATTTTGTGGATCAAGATTTATAGATTTTGTAAATGGTCTCGTTGAATTCACAGATTTAAGGCTAGGGGAATGATTTTGAAAATTTGATAAATATGAATGACTTATGTGCAATTTCAGGCATACTAGTAATTACCCGTGCGATGCACGGGGAAATTATTATCTATACGCTTTTTAGAATGCACCTTTGTATATAAATTATGTAATAATGCAATGATCATGATCATAAGAATAGACAAACATATAATTAAACTGAAAAGATCATATATTATTGAACACTTCCCTATATACAACATTGTTGGTTTGATTCTTTGGCATGTCATCTTCACCACAAATTAAGATTTTCAAACATTTTCGGTTAGTGACATGTGAGACAACAATATATAACTGGCCATGACTGAATACTGGTTTCTTAAGAAATAAGCAAACATGAGATAAGGATTGTCCCTGGCTCTTGTTTATAGTCATGGCGCAAGAAACCATAATGAGAAATTGCCGCTGTTGGAACTTAAAAGGAATTCTAACATCAGAAGAAGTTATGGCCATTCCTGGAATCAACACCTTATCACCAGCATGATCTCCTGTGAGTATCTTACACTCAAGAACATGACTGGATAGCTTTGTCACAACCAATCGTGTCTCATTACACAAACCCATAGAATGATCATGTTCCGCAACAACATGACCGGAGTTCCAATTTTCAAATACAACTCATTGTTCGGTATTCCGGAACACTTGATACTATTCAAAACCTCAAGCGTATGGAGATCAGACAAAAAATCATTATTAGAATCCGATTTGCATGTACTGTCAGAACTCAAGTACATACGACCATCCAACAAATTCAATGATGTCATGTACTCATTGATAGACTCGGCCACATCCAACGTCGGGCGCTATAATTCAAATTACAGATCAACTCCCAATTTTTCAAAAATTTAAAAAAAAAAGTTATCAATTGTAGTAAAATCTAAAATTTTAGGCGAGAACTTTTTTTCAACTTAAAGTAAATCCCTATTGTTATTTTATAATAGTAGATTGAATTTCCAAAAGAACTAAGTCAAAGGTTTTGACTCAAATTTTTTATCAAGTTTCTATAAATGATATTTTAATCAACCTCTTTCAATATATATATATAGATATAGATATATACATAGGGAATGGTTCAGATGCTCCCCGTTTTTAAAAGTGAGGACGTGAGAATTGATCTGGTCCGTTCACCACTCATCTAATCTAACGTTCAGAATTAATTTATTACATTAATCAATATTTCCGATTTCGCGGGCGGTACGTCTTCAGAACTCTCTACTCTACTTTCCCTCTCCATTTTCGCACTTGCTCCTTGTTTCTGTTCCATTCTCTTCCATTTTTGATTTTAATTTTGATTTCGCGGGCGGTACATCTCAATTCCTGTTTCCGTTTTATCCTTCGTAGTCTATTCTCGCAGATTCTTATCTTAAATTGGTGAGTATTTTTGTTGTTGTTTTTGTTTGTAATAACTTTTTCGATTTTAGGTTTTTCATTCTTTCATTTAATAGATTAAAGTAATATGTTTTGGTTATTTTTTGCTAGGTTAGCTGTCTGATGCTGCTAGGTTAGTGTATGATGTTACTAGGTTAGTTGTCTGATGGTGCTAGGTTAGTTACCTGTAGCTGATATGTTGGTTGTCTGATGTTGTTAGCTTAGTTGTCTTTGCTGCTAAGATTAGTTGTCTTTTGCTGTTAGGTTAGTTGTCTGATGCTGCTAGGTTAGTTGTTTTTTGTTGCTAGATTAGTTGTCTTTTGTTGCTAGGTTAGTTGTCTTTTGCTGCTAGGTTAGTTGTCTGATGCTGCTAGGTTAGTTGTCTGACTGCTAGATTAGTTGTCTGATGTTGCTAGGTTAGTTATCTTTGCTGCTAGGTTAGTTGTCTGATGCTGCTAGGTTAGTTGAGTTTTTGTAGCTAGGTTAGTTACCTGTAGCTGCTATGTTAGTTGTCTGATGTTGCTAGGTTAGTTGTCTTTTGCTGCTAGGTTAGTTGTCTGATGTTGCTAGGTTAGTTGTCTGATGCTGCTAGGTTAGTTATTTGTAGTTGCTTGGTTAGTTGCAAGTTTACTTTTCTGTTGATGCAAGGTTTGTTATATCTATTTGACATTTTTTTTTTGTAACTCAGTTTAATTTGAACAAATGGAGCCTCAGAGGGATGATGATATTCTTTTGCTGACTGATTCATCTCACAAGACTGTACGTGAAGCTTGTCAACTGCAGTCTGATGCTAAAATTCATTTCCCAAGGCTCTCAACACGGTCTTCTCCAAAAGTTTTGGTTGAGTCCATTGCTAAATTAAATGATGATCAGAAAAGAGCTGTAGAGAAAATGGGGTTTGGATAATTGCTGCATCTTAACATTAAAGAGATTCCAACCAATTTATCTTTCTGGGTGTTGGACAATTTTGACCCAATTAGCTCTGTATTGCGTTGTAGTGAGGGCAAAATCCACATTGAATCTGTTGATGTGGAGAAGGTATTAGGCTTTCCTAGAGGGAATAAGACTATTGAATTAAAGAGGAAATCTGAGTGTTGTGAGTTGTTGGATAATTGGAGGAGTAAGTTTACACAATCTTCTGATAAAAATCACTGCTGAAAATGTGAGCAAGGAAATGTTGGAGTGTCGTGATGGTGGTGAAATGTTATGTTGTCATTTTGCTGCTTTGGTGGATGCTCTAATAATTGGATCAATATCTGCTGGTTATGTCAACCCACTTTTCTTCAAGTCCATTAATGACATAACATGTGTATCTGACTTGAATTGGTGTGAATGCACTCTTCAAAATTTGATTTCAAAAAGAATGAAATAGGAAAAAACCAACAAGACTGCTTTTAATGGGCCTCTTCTTTTTCTCATTGTAAGGATGTATTTTTATATTATTCTTAAACAATTTGTATTCCATTTTTTTTATATATATATATATATATAATTTTTTTTTCCAAAATGCAGGTTTTATACGTTGATCGGCTTGCTTTTGTAAATCGTGAGGTTCCAAGGAGTCTGCCCTCCTTTGTTGGTTGGAACTGTAACCTGTTGCAGAAGAGATCCAATGCTGAGGCCAAAATTGGTGGTTTTGGCCGAGGTTTTGTTGATGAACGTTTGGAACAAATGCCATTACTGTCATTAAAATCAAAACAAAAGGAAATGTCTGATGATTTTGTTCAGGTTGGTATTTTTTTTGTTTGTCTGTAGTGCAATTATTTTTAGGTATATCTTGTTGCTGGGTTAGTTTTTTGATGTTGCTGGGATATTTCTTTGTTTTTGCTAGTTTAGTTTTTTATTGTTGCTAGGTTAGTTGTCTGATTTTGCTAGCTTACTTCTTTCTTGTTGCTAGGTTAGTTATCTTTAGGTGCTAGTTTAGTTGTTTATTGCTGCTAGGTTAGTTATTTGTAGCTGCTAGTTTAGTTGTTTATTGTTGCTAGGTTAGTTGTCTGTTTCTGCTAGGTTACTTCTTTCTTGTTGCTAGGATAGTTATTTTTTGCTGCTAGGTTAATTGTTTCTTGTTGCTAGGTTAGTTATGTTTTGCTGTTAGGTTACTGTTTCTTGTTGCTAGGTTAGTTATCTGTAGCTGCTAGGTTAGTTGTCTTTTCTTGCTAGGTTAGTTGTCTTTTGCTGCTAGGTTAATTGTTTATTGTTGCTAGGTTAGTTGTCTGATGTTGCTAGGTTAGTTGTTTAATTTTCCTCCATATTTTCTTATAATTGGTTCACTCTGTTTAATTTTAAGTATAATCAGGGTTATAAATCCAAGCTTCTAAGCAAGGTTATGTGCTTGGCTACTGATGTTGTTGATGTTATAAACTTGCTTGAAGATGCCCCCCATGAAGTGACCGAAGATTTAAATTACAAGAAGATACAACAAGCAACGGAAAATCTTATTTCTGTCAGTCCCGATGCACCTCAATCTTCTCAGAAGACAGGTTCTTTTGAAGATAGTGAAGAAACAGCTGCTTTCTGGAATGATCCAGAAACAATTGCAGCTATTGAGAAGATTGAGCGTGCTATTGGGAAGAGAGCTGCATACAAGAAGAAGACACAAGGTGATGATGTTCCCAGTTTTTCATTGGGATTGGAGTTGTCCTCTCAGTCCCAAGAGAGTGACAGAGGTTGGGAGGACATTCTAAATGTTTCAAGGCAGTTTTCAACTGATAACAGAGATGATCATGATGATTCTATCCCCCAACCGTCTGTTAAGCCAGTGAAAAATAAAGAGCCGGAGATTAGAGAGAGAGAGAGGAAGTGAAGAAAGAGATGGAGAAGAGAATTAAAGAAAGAAAGGATGAAGAAAGACAAAAGAAAGAGAAAGAGACAGAGAGAATTGAAGAAGAAAAAGAGATTGAGGAGAATCAACCTCTCTCTCTCTTTATGTTGGAGAAACAGAAGCAGAAACAGAAAGAGAGAGAGACACTTGAAAAATAAAAAGAGAAAGAGAGAGAAGCAGGAGAAAGAGAAAGAGATGCAGAGAGAGAAGCAGGAGAAAGAGAAAGAGAAAGAGAGAGAGAGAGAGAGAAAAGAAGCAGAGAGAGAAGAAAGAGAGAGAACAGAAACATAGGGAGGAGAAGGAGAGAGAAGTCAGAGAGAGGGAAAAGAAAGAGAGAGAGCAGAAGAAGAGAGAGGAGAAGGAGAGAGAGAAGAAAGAGAGAGAGGAGAAAGAAAAACAGGAGAAAGAGAGAGAGGAGAAAGAAAGACAAGAGAAAGAGAGAGAAAAGAAACAGAGGGAGGAGAAGGAGAGAGAAGTCAGAGAGAGGGAGGAGAAGAAGGAGAGAGAGAACAGAGAGAGGAAGGAGAAGGAGAGAGAGAGAGTTCAAAAAGAAAAAAGAGGTTGAGAGAGAGAGGTTGGAGAAAGAAAACGAGAAAGAGAGAGAGAAAGATAGAATGAGGCTTGAAAAAGAAAAAAAGAAAGAGAAAGAGAGGGAGAGAATTGAGAAAGAGAAAGAGATTGCGAGAGAGAGGGTTGAGCAGGAGAAGCTGAGACAGAGAGAGAAAGTGGAGAAAGATGAGAAAGAAAGAATTCAGAAAGAAAAAATGGAGAAAAAGAAGAAAGAAGAACAGGAGAAATTGAAGCAACAGGAGAAGTTGAAAAGGAAACTGAAAGACAATGAGAAACTTGCATTGAAACAATACAACATATCAAAAGCAGGTTCAAGAGATGAAGAAATATATGACTGGATATTGCATGAAGATCCAGAGACAATGTAATTTTTCATACTTGAGAAATTTAATATAATTTTCACATTTTATTGCATTTATTAATTCCAAATTTATATTTTATTGTTCTTTTTTTATTTTTGTGCTGTCAGGTATGAGATAATATTTCAGAATGGGGATCTAATTTTAATGAAAGAAGATCTCAGGTCTTTAAGACCAGATGAATATGTCAGTGTCTCTGTATTTGATACCTGGTCTAGAATTTTGAACTTGAGTGAACAATCCAGAAAACCTGGCCAGCCGTTGAGATTTTTTGCATCAACATATTCTAGTGTAAGTTTACTTATATATTTTATTCTTATTTAGTTTAATATTTTCTTGTTTTGGTATTTCCTGTTATTGAATTTACATTGAAGGTGCAATTTTAGTTGTTTTTTGATGTTGCTAGGTTAGTACTCTGTAGTTGCTAAGTTAGTTATCAGAAGTTGCTAGGTTAGTTATCACTTGTTGCTACGTTAGTTGTATACTGCTGCTAGGTTAGTTTTATTTCTGATGCTGCTAGGTTAGATATATGTAGTTGCTAGGGTACTTGTCTGTTGTTGCTAGATTAGTTATCAGAAGTTGCTAGATTAGTTATCAGAAGTTGCTAGGTTAGTTATGACTTGTTGCTACTATAGATATATACTGCTGCTAGGTTAGGTTTATTTCTGATGTTGCTAGGTTACTTGTCTGTTGTTGCTAGGTTAGATATCTTTTGGTGCTCGGTTAGTTATTTGTATAACATATTTGATTAGCTTAGTTATATTTGATTTATTATTTTATAACATATTTTTTTCATTTGTTTCCAGAATTACAGTGTTCCAATCGCTGGGGAGAAATGGGATTTGAAGTCCACTTCTTTATTCATCGAGAGTTTGGATAATGATTTTAGAAAATCAAAAGCTCATTCTAAATTTGAAGATGTTGATATGGTAATTTTCATTTTAAATTGGAGTTGATTAGTTTATTTATTTACTAACTAGCTAATAATATATAATTTTTATTTTTTATCAGATGTTCTTTCCTGTGTGCAAGAGTGATCACTTGTATGTGGTCTGTTTTGATTTGAAAGCATATCACATTCACATACTGAACAATTCTACTGTTGGTGACCTTACATGTGGAAAATATGAATATCAACATATAAATCCGGTAATAATCTCTAATCTTTTTAAATTAATTTTAGAACAATGCATATACAGTTGATATTATATCATGCAATGTTAATACATTTTTAATAATTGTTCCTTTTTTTTTCAGAAAAAACTACTTGTTGAATATTTGAAATTCCAAAAAATGCTTGAATGTGCATCACTTGTTTTCAAATTGAAGACAGTCAGACTTGATATGCCATGGAGAGATGAGAAGAATAAAGTAGACTGTGGAGTGTTTGTCATGCGCCATATGGAAACATATTTTGGAGCTGGCGTTAAAAATTGGAACTCTGGTCTTCTAAAGGATAATCCTGAGCAGTTGAAACAAATGCGTATTAAATATTTCTCGAAAATTGTCCTAAATGAATTCAATGAGCTGAAATTAGAAAACGATAAGAAGGCAGATGTGTTTGGAGGAAAGAAGAAACCTGCCAAAAGGGTGAAGACTGTCCATTTCAAAGACAATTAACTCGTAGCTTGATTTCAGTGACAATGTTTTTCTTTTTGGATTTGTATACTTTTTTTATGTATATATTATTTTTTGATGTATATATTAGTTATTTGAATTGCAAGGTTAATATTCTGTAGTTGCTAGTTTAGTTGCTTAAAGTTGCAAAGTTAGTTGAGTAGTTTAAATGTTGCTAGTTTAGCCCTATCTAGTTGCTAGGTTAGTTATCTGTTGTTGCAAGCTTACTTGTCTGTAGTTGCTAGGTTAGATATATTTAGTTGCAAGGTTAGATATATGTAGTTGCAAGGTTAGACATATTTTCATTACTAGGTTAATCGTATTTAGTTGCAAGGTTTGTTATATCTAGTTGCTATGTTAGATAATTTTAGTTACAAGGTTAGTTATATTCAGGTGCAAGGTTAGATATATTTAGTTGCGGTTAGTTATTTTTACTTGCAATGTCAGTTTTATATCTATGCAGTTCCTAGCTTAGTTGTACCCAGTTGCTATGTTAGTTATCCGAAGCTGCTGGGTAACGGGAGCCCAAAATGTCAACGAACCAGATACAAAGGTCTACATAGTCTGACAATCAAAAACAAAAACAAAAGAAAAAATAAGAAAGAAAAACCGAAAAACGAAAAAGAAACAAAAACTACAATATAAGGTCGATCTTCGGGCTAACAGATGCCCGAAATAAATGTCTATACTAATGAAAACAGCAATCCTAAACTAGTGAAAGCGGAAGCGGAAAGCTGGATATCCAAGCTGGTCCATCCGTACCAGAGAGCGAAGACGGAGTGGAGCAGTGTCGGTATGGAATGTATGTGTGCCTGGTATGGTGGCGCCAAGGCTGGCCAGGTAATCAGCCGGTCTGTTCCCCTCACGGAAAATGTGCGTGATCCTGTGATGGACTGCCTGAAGTAGGTCTCTAATGCGCAGAAGCGGGTGCTGAATCTGCCACGAGCCCTGATGGCCCGAAGTCAGGAGGGTAGCGACAGCCGCAGCATCCAGCTCGATCCATATATGACTAGAAAGATGGACGGCAATCTGAAGACCAATCTGTAGTGCCTGAATCTCTGCATCGTAAGCTCGAGGCGGCCTGAATGGACGAGTGGAAGGCGGTGATGAGGGCGCCGCTATGGTCCCGAATCAAGCCTCCTCCTCCGGCAAGTCCAGTGTGGCGATCAAAGGAGCCATCAGTGTTCAGCTTGACCCACGGAGAGTCAGGTCGAACCCAAACAACAGCTCTGTCCCGTGGAGGCCGAACAGGCGGTCGTGGGGCCACCATGTAGCGATGCGTGGCGTGCAGCCCGTCCAGTCTCGGGCCGTGAGCCTGCCCAATGCGGTGAGGAGTGAGATGTATCTCTCTACCTGCAAAACAATATGAGAAAACATAAAAGTAATATCCCTATGCTTCGCACTATTCCTCTCTGTCCAGGTGAACCAAAGGATCAGACAAGGAATGAGGAAGCCCACGTGTCTAAGGTGTGTGCTCTGTGAGAAAAAACTCAGGAGCTCAAAAAAACTGTATGTGGTGGGTAGGGATATATGAGTCCAAGTGGCAAAATGCTCCCACACTCTCCTCACAATCTCACTCTCTAGAAAAAGGTGGGTAAAGGTCTCAGTCTCATGGCGTCCAGTCTCAGAGCAACACACACACCGAGAGGGGAAAGAGATCCCTCTCGCGTGTAGCACAGTATCGACGGGTATCCGGCGCAAGAGGAGGCGCCAAAGGAACACCGAAATAGTAGGCGTGAAAAGGTCACTCCAGATAGCCCCGAAGAGAAGATTAGGCCGATCCCTCAGCCTTATCTGCTCCCAAGTCGAGGTAGTAGAAAACACACCTGATGATGTAAGTCTCCACCTCATGCTATCTGAACCGTCCCCCGAGATAGGGATCTGCTGGATCTGATCTAATAACTGCTCACTAAAACCCGCACCATCCCCCAACTCCCTATCAAGCTTCTCCCTATCCCACGACCCGTCCGTCCAGAGGTCGCTCACGATCAGGTAGGGGGAATGCGACACCTGCCTATCCCTAGACAACGGCCTATCACCTACCCACCACTCATCCCAGACACTGACATCGCCCCGGCCTAAAACCCAAAAGATGTGATCATGGGCTCGCCTCCCGACCCTAGTGAGGCGCCGCCACTGTCTGCTATCGTGATCAACAGCCGTGACCCAACAAGGGTGGTTGGCACGTTTAGGGCAGTACTTGCCGCGAAGGTACTAAGCCCAAAGCGACTTTCCTTCCCTGAAGCGCCACCACAGCTTGTATGAGAAAGCTGTAACAATGTCCCTGAGGCGACGAATGCCAAGGCCACCCTCGGGGAGGGGGCGGCAGATAGAATCCCAACTCACCCAGGGAGTACGTCTCCCCCTCCCAGACCCGCCCTCATAACCCCAGAAATAACGAGCCATAATCAGTTCAATCTCGTCAAGAGTAGACCTAGGGGGGTCGAGGACCATAAGCGAGTGAATCGGAAGAGAGCTAAGAGTGCTCTTGATCAGCGCTAGCCGACCACCGAAGAAAAGATATCTATGCGACCAACCAGAGATCCTGTCGATCATCCTCTGCCTGATGCTCGCAAAGAGCGCTCTCGTGAGGTTGCCCTTATATAAAGGGACCCCGAGGTAGGTAATGGGAAGGTCGCCACGCGCAAAGCCAGTAATGTCGTGGACCCGCTGAGCCCACATGTCCACGGTGGCAGATGAAAGGATGAAGGTGCTCTTCTGCACACTGACCAGCTGACCGGTGACGAAGCCATAGTGCTCCAAAAGGCGCATAAGCTCGACCAGTCCATCATCATCCGCCCGGGTGAAGATAATGATGTCATCCGCATAAGAGAGGTGAGAGATGGTAGGACCATAGCCACGGGTGCTATAGGTCATATGGGGAGAGTCGCGGATGAAGCCGTCAAGACAGCGAGAGAGGTAGTCCGCCGCAAGAACGAAGAGGGAAGAGGAAAGAGGGTCGCCCTGTCTAAGGCCTCTAGAGGAGGGAAAGAAGTCGGTGGGGTTGGCATTAATCAGGACCGAGAACGTGCAATGCTCCACACACGCCTCCACAAAGCTGATCCAACGCTCAGGGAGTCCCATCCTAGCCAACGCCTATCCGAAGCTGCTGGGTTAGTTGTCTTATGTTGCTAGGGTAGTTGTCTGAAGCTGCAAGGTTAGTTCTAGCAAGGTTAGTTGCTTTTTGTGGCTAGGTTATTTCTTTCATTCCGCTAGGTTAGTTGTCTATTGTTGCTATGTTAGTTGTCTACAGTTGCCAGGTTTGTTGTTTAAAGCTGCAAGGTTAGTTTTAGCATGTTGCAGTGATAGTTTTTGTTATTGCTATGTTAGTTCTATCTTGTTGCTAGGTTAGTTATATGGCACTGCTATGTTAGATATATCTAGTTGCTAGGGTATAATAACTAACAAACACTTCTAACAAAAAGATCAAAAGATATCAAAAGACATTAAATAATAACTAAAAATGCATCAAATAAGATTTATTACAAAATAGTTCCATCAGAGTATCGTTCAAAAGACAGCAAACAAGTTTTCTTCAATCAGATCACAATAAAAGACACTACCATCAGACCAGAGAACAAAAGACACAACGATCACTCACTACATCTTAATTCTAAATTTTATCATGTCTACATCAGGCACAAGGAAGAAAGTGCAGGTTGTCCCTTCTAAGATTGCAATTTCTTCAAACGATTGTCGAGCGTCGGCATTCTGCATAGTTTTCCATCCATCATCTCCCTGAGCGATGTTTACCCTGTAAACTCTTCCTCTTACTTGGATACGTGCGCGGTGGTAGTGATAAAATTTGCCGTCGATATGTTCCCTCCAGAAAGGCACTGGTATGGGCTACAAGAATAAAATAATTTATATGTATTATATGTATTTAAATACAAACAAGTTAATTATGCAGCCAGATGAAATTTATTAAACTTACCAAACGGACACGTTCAACATGTGTGGGCTTAATCTTGACATTGAAAGTATGTTGTGGCAGCCGACTACAATGGTTGCGGTCAATGATTCAAATTATATAGTCTTAGTTGCTAGTTGGTCTGAAGTGCAATTTGGAACCAAGTTCAACGTCCTCTGTAACCATGTACTCGCGCCAACCGTCTACAATTGTTGGGCAACCATCAATCCTTTTTATCACAGTCTCATACGTGCGTTCTTCTAATGTATGTAAAATGCATCTCTAGGACAGATCCTCATCAGGGAAAAAATAGTGCTTTGATGGTGGAAAGGGCTGGAACATCACAACATATTTTCTTCTTTCAGTTAAACTGTGCTTTTTAAATGTAACAGTGCATTATTAAAAGAAGAATTAAAAAAAAGAAGTTTACCATAGTGTGGAGAACACTGGGCAAAACACGCTTAGACAACCATGGCAGTAAGTATTCATTATCGACATTCCAGTGATGCAGAGTATTGTGTTCCATATTCTGTAGTCCAATATTTCAGAGAGAAAGGGGTTATGAAACATGTTATGCAATAGTTAATACATAGAACATGGTGAGGATTAAGAGAAAATTAACAGAGATTATAATTCTTATTATAAAGATTTTAATACATAGAAATTGTAGAAGATTTTCACCTTCAGCTTTGTGATGTAGTCTTCGTTGGTAGGGCGACACAAAAGTATTTTAGCCTTTGACAGTGCAGTGTAACCCTAATTTTTGTCCACTTTATATGAAGTCTGCCATTACTGAGCAATAACCACCCGACTTTTCATATGATATAAATATTGCTAGGTTAGTTGTTTATTGTTGCTAGGTTAGTTTTTTGATGCTGCTAGGTTATTTTATCTTTTGCTGCTAGGTTAGTTGTTTATTGTTGCTAAGTTAGTTCTCTGTTGTTGCTTGGTTTGTTGTCTGAAGTTGCAATGTTAGTTGTAGCATGTTACAGGGATAATATTAGTTCTCTGTTGTTGCTTGGTTTGTTGTCTGCTACTGCTAGGTTAGTTGTCTCTTGTTGCTAGGTTTTTTTTTTTTTTTTTGCAAAACCGAAAGAGGCATAATTTGAGCAGTACAAATTGTGATGTATCTCAGTCGAAAAGACATTATCTGAATGACAAACACAATATATTGGCTTAACAGTCTCACAGGTCACTAACAGTTACTCCAAATGTTAATATCAATTCCAAAAGGACCAATTCGCCAATAACAAAATTCACTGACTTTTAATTCTCTGTCTGCTCCCTTAGCCTTCGGATGGTGCTCCTCACCGTGACAGCACTCGCTGTGTTCAAGGTGTAGGCACCACCAGCTTTCACTTTGCCACAGTCCTTGCATCCCCAGATGCCGACAGCTTTCCTCTTCACTGCATACTTGCCACAGAATTCACAGAAGTACTTGCTGTGCTGACTGATTTCCATCTTCTTAATCTGCTTCCTCAAACTAGCACCATAACGGGTGCCATATTTCCCAACAATACCAACCTTCTTGGTTCTATTGGCCATCGGAAATGGGCGTTAGCAGGCGGCGCGACGAGTATGCAGCTTAGCAAACTCTAGTTTCAACTCTGTCTCTTGTGGCTAAGTTAGTTGTCTCTTGTTGCTAGGTTAGTTTTCTGTTGTTGCTAGGGTAGTTGTCCGATGTTGCTAGGTTAGTTGTCTATTTTGCTAGGTTAGTTGTCTGTAGTTGCCAGGTTTTGTTGTCTGAAGCTGCAAGGTTAGTTATGGCATGTTGCAGGGATAGTTTTTTGTTGTTGCTAGGTTAGTTTTATGTTGTTGCTAGGTTAGTTATCTGGTGGTGCTATGTTGGATATTTTTAGTTGCTAGGTTAGAACAACTAACAAACACGTTTAACAAAAAGACCAAAAGATATCAAAAGGCATTAATTCATAACTCAAAACGCATCAAATAAGTTTTATATAGCAAAACACTTCCATCAGAGATTGTTCAAAAGACATCAAACAAATGTTTAACAAACACTTCCAACTTATCACACTCACTACATTTTAATTCTAAATTTGATCATGTCTACATCAGGCACAAGGAAGAAAGTGCAGGTTGTCACTTCTAAGATTGCATTTTCTTCAAACATTTGCAGAGCGTCACCATTCTGCAATCTCTTCCTTCCATCATCTCCCTGAGTGATGTCTACCCTGTAAACTCGTTCTTCTACTTTTATAGATGCGTGGTGGTAGTGAGAAAATTTGCCTTCGATATGTTCCCTCCAGAAAGGCATTGGTATGGGCTACAAGAATAAAGTAATTTACATGTATTATATGTATTTAAATACAAACAAGTTAGTTATGCAGCCAGATGAAATTTATTAAAATTACCAAACGGACACGTTCAACATGTGTAGGCTTAATCTTGACATTGAAAGTATATTGTGGCGGCCGATTACAATCGTTGTGGTCAACGATTGTGGCTTCATAGTCTAAGTTGCTGGTTGGACAGAAGATCAATAAGAAACCAAGTTCAATGTCCTCTGTAACAATGAACTCACGCCAACCGTCTACAATTGTTGGGCAGCCATTATTCTTTCTTATCACAGTCTCGTACGTGCGTTCCTCTATTGTATGTATAATGCATCTCTGGGACATATTCTCATCAGGGAAATAGTCGTGCGTGGATGGTGGAAAGGGCTGCAACATCACAACATATTTTCTTTTTTTCAGTTAAACTGTGCTTTTTATATGTAACGGTGCACTATTAAAAGAAGAATTAAAACAAAGAGCTTTACCATATAGTGGAGAACCCTGGGCACAACAGGCTTATAGAAGGATGGCAGTAAGTATTCGTTACCGTCATCCAAGTCATCCCAGTCATCCATATTTCTGTAGTATGTTATTGAGATGCAGTTCAATATTCAGAGAGAATAGGGTTACGAAGATGTTAAATTAACATAAACGAAGCATATATAGTCAAACGTATTATGCAATAGTTAATACATAAAACATGGTGATGATTAAGAGAAAATTAACAGAGATTTTAATTCTTATTATAAAGATTGAAGGTAGAAATTGTAGAAGATTTTCACCTGCAACTTTGTGATGTATTCTTCTTGGGTAAGGCGGGCGGCAGGAAAGTTTTTAGCTTTTGACAATGCAGTACAGTATAACCCTAATTTTGTCCACTTTATATGAAGTCTGCCATTATTGACCCATTACAACTACCCGACAAAAATACACTACTTTTCATATGATTTGAATATTGTTGTATATTTTATTCTATATACTTGCATAGTTGCTAGGTTAGTTGTCTGATATTGCTAGGTTAGTTTTCTAAGGATGCTAGGTTAGTTGTCTGATACTGCTAGGCTATTTATTTGTTGTTGCTAGGTTGGTTGTCTTACTTTTCTAGGGTAGTTGTCCGATGTTGCTTGGTTAGTTGTCTGACGTTGCTAGGTTAGTTGTCTGTCGTTGCCAGGTTTGTTGAGTGAAGCTGCAAGTTTAGTTCTAGCATGCTGCAGGGATAGTTTTTTGTTGTTGATAGATTAGTTCTATCTTGTTGTTAGGTTAGTGCTGCTATGTTAGATATATCTAGTTGCTAGGTTAGAATAACTAACAAACACTTGTAACAAAAAGACCAAAAGATATCAAAAGACATTAAATAATAACTAAAAATGCATCAAAAAGTTTTATAGAAAAACACTTCGATCAGATTATCGTACTAAATTGTCGAGCAAAATACATCAGATCAAATAAATTTTTAACAAACACTTCCAACACACCAGAGAACAAAATACCCAACAAATCACAATCACTACATCTTAATTCTAAATTTCATCATGTCTACATCATCTTGCACAAGGAAGAAAGTGCAGGTTGTCCCTTCTAAAATTGCATTTTCTTCAAACAATTGTCGAGCGTCGCCATTCTGCATAGTTTTTCTTCCATCATCTCCCTGAGTGATGTTTACCCTGTAAACTCGTTCTCCTACTTTTATAGATGCGCGTTGGTAGTGAGAAAATTTTCCTCTGATATGTTCCCTCCAGAAAGGCATTGGTATGGGCTACAAGAATAAAGTAATTTGTATGTATTATATGTATTTAAATACAAACAAGTTAATTATGCCGACAGATGAAATTAATTAATCTTACCAAACTGTAATGCTCCACTTAATTTTAAGAGATTTATCGAATTTATTTAATAAAAATCACAATAATTTTTTCGCAAACAATAATTTAATTAAAAACTCAGTGGGCGCTACTAGTTTTTTTCAAAAGCCTTTATCCGAAAAAGCAACCACATTAAAACGAAAGATAGCATGCTCGAATATTAAATCATAAATCTCACTAGCATTCATTAAGTTCCAAATCATAAAAGACAATTCATAATTCTCAAATTCAAAACGACATAATCAATATCCAAATTTTCAACATGAGTTCATAACTAAGCGGAAGCAAAATTAAATAAGCAATAATAAATGACATAACCACCACCCGTCTTGTCTCGTCACCCGCCAGTTGCTTAACCTGCATAAGTTACGAGCAGGTGGGAGTGAGTACAGTTAACTATCGTACTCACACTATGCATATGAATAACATAATAATGGTATGGTCGCAGCATGAACATAAACAATAAAATCATGTCACATCTCTAGCCACATCAATGACTATAGTCTCATCAAAGACTCACTCATGTACATCTATGCTCATCAAAGCTAAGCCATGCCATATCAGTGAAACATGGGAGTGCGTGCCACATCAATGACACGGCCTTCTCATAGGTCTTAATGAGATTTACCTCACTGGGTAACCGTATCTTATCATACGGGGACAACCGTATCAACGGCCATCAAGCTCACATCGATAGGCTACAAGTTCATTTTCATACATAGATCACACCAAACTTTCATCACAATTTAAATCACACATATGCATAGATAATTTTAGAATAACCCACCTGGATTCCGGATTGATAATAACTCAAAGCAATTGGAAGTAGGTCGAGGCTGGACTCCTCAATTACCTACATTGAGTCAAGATGCTACAATCAACATCTATCTTGACTTTAAACGGAAAACACAAAAACAGACCTAGTCGAACTTGTTTCGACTAAGTAGTTCGTGAAGTCTTGTGGATGTTGGAACACTAAGACTCGGCACTAAACTCGACCAACAAACATGTGAGAGTTCAAATAATTCCATCTAATGATAGACCAAGTCAAACTCACAACAAAACGAAAAGCATGTAAATCACAGATTTAACTTCAAAATCTTAGTTTAGAAACTTCTAGCTATTAATCACATGAAATTCATTGACCAGGCTGCCCCACGACTTATGCCTTGAAATTTTAACCAAAATTACATCTCCTAGTAATTAGTAAAACCACCAAATTTCAGCTTCAAACTCAAAGCACATAAACTTATAAAATTCCTACAATAATTAAGCAAAAACGCACATAAATTTATATCTGAACCTAGTGAATGAATTAGGACTTGAACATTTAACATAACAACATACATTATGCTAGAGGCAATGTGTAAAAATCTCAGCCCTTAACATTAACTGCTGCTATTTTTAAAAATTCATACGAGATTCCGCATTTTATCAAATTTAAATCAAAACCGAATCAAAATAGATTCCGAAAATTCCCATCTTTTACCAGCATGATTCTACACATAAACTAAGTATTTCAGTACAGTTTCAGAATTTTTCATCAAACAACCGATTTATAAAAATTCAAACAATTTTCAGCAGATTCAATAAATAATTTTATTACCCATATCAAATCAAGTCCAAAAATTCTAAACATTTAACACAACATATAAAAGTCACAAAGGCATACATATTCGAATTTCAGCTCATTTGGTTCACAAGTGAATTTATTATGCAATTAACACTATTCTGATCAGATTTCATTATAATTATTAAAAATAGCTAAAGGCTTCTAAAAATCACGAAATTTTTACATAATGCTGGTAATGAACAGAAAAGATCACCCTCAAATTTTCAAATCGTTTCGAGCAGAGACCTATTTTTAAAAATTCAAACACCAAAACAGCGACTATTAAGCTCGACAACTTAGCAATTAATTCATCACATGAAATTTCTCATCCGAGGCCTTCTCGTAAGACCAAAGACTCGACTTTGTTCCAATATCCACTGACTTACACGAGTTTCGAGGCCTCGTTCGATTTCTCATAATCGAAGAGATCCCGAACAACACGATTACACATAAAATCACGACTTCACGAAATATCACATTGATCACGTTCACACAATATACACATCTTGCATATCAAATCGCAAATCAAACATATACGTAAATAACATAAACGATAATCACGTAAAATAAACGGGAAGTCGAGACTCGATACCATTCTCGAGAAACGAGCGAGAAGGGTTAGGCTCGACGGTGAACTTCGTCTCGCGAAGGAAGGGCAGCGGCCCGGAAGAGAGTCGTCGCTGCTGTTGGACTCGGCCAAATGTCGCTCGTCGAGCTGCTGAACGGACGTAGGGTCGCCACTGGATTGCTTCTTGATCGGAACGGGAGCTCACGACGATGGGAACTGCTGGAAGGGCGCCGCGGCGTGGCAGGGTTCTTGGTCGCGGCGCGGCAGAGGGCCTGCTCGTGGCGCGGTGGAGATCCCGTGGTGGTGTCGCGGCGCAGTGGT
This sequence comes from Striga asiatica, assembly GCA_008636005.1. Lineage (NCBI taxonomy): Eukaryota > Viridiplantae > Streptophyta > Magnoliopsida > Lamiales > Orobanchaceae > Striga > Striga asiatica. The sequence goes on along the minus strand of BKCP01005583.1, from coordinate 125,030 downwards.
GTGATGGTCGCGGCATGGGGATGTGCTGGTTCGCCGGAAATATCACGAACAGAAGGAAGCTTCGTCGTCTGGCTCGAACTCGTCGGAAAAATCGAACAGGGAGGGCCGCCGGAAAGCTGCTCGAGTTGCTGTGCGGGGCGTCGGCGATGGTGGCGACTTCTCACGAACAGAGAGACAAGATGACGAGGGTGGCGATGATGGTCGCGATCAGTGGTGAGATGGTGATGAAGGCGACGACGGGAAAACAGAAAAACGACAGGGAAGGATGATCGGAAATTATGGTGATGATGACGAGATCGATTGACGGGAAAAACACAACCGAAATAGAGCGAGAGAGAGAAAGGGATCGATTGCAGAGGATAAGAGAGGGGGATCGATCGAGAGCTTGAAGGAGAAGAAATCTAAAAAGCCGCACTGCGATTCTAAACGTGAGAAGAAAAATAGATACATAAGGTATATATATGTGCCCACAATTAGGTTGACTTGTCTTGCCAAGGACTTATTGATTTTGGATCAAATAAATTGGAACTTTACACAATCATATGGGCCGGATTATGCCCGTGAGTTACAAAGACTTAGGCTAGGCGTGCGGGCCGGGTTACGCGGGTTGGGCCAACGGTTTATCGGGCTCGCGGGTTCGGTTAATTAAATTTAATCGCACAAATAAACAAACCGGATATATATATATTTAAAATACACATAATTAATAATTTATAACAATAGCATTTAGACATTTAATAGACATTTAGGCATTTAATTACAAATTGTCAATTAAATAATATTTAGAAAATTAGTAATATTTAGCATTCAACAAATAATAATAACAACAAATAAAGATAAATAATAATAATAATAATAATAATAAATAATTCCCAAATAATCCTTAAACAAACGGGGCGCTACAGTCTACCCACCTTACAAAGAATTCCGTCCTCGGAATTCGAAATACAAACTACGACACGATACAAACGAGAATAAGAGGAGAAAACATCAGCACATGAAATTCAGGCGCTTCCTCCGAATTTCGATCTCCCTCTCTCAAGTCGCCTAGCCTTGGCCACCCTCCCACTGGACTGGACGAGTACCCCTCCCAGCCTTATTCTAATGGACCCTCTGATCCAATAGGTCATCGGTACCTCCATACAGGTTGGGTTCTGCCTATCACGCAACTCGTCACATCTCACATGTACTCCGAGATCACGCACACGTTTCCTCCATTAAGAGGCACAGAACGTGTCATCCATCCTCGCGAGTTCTGGTGGTGGAGTCAACCATCAGGCTAAGTCATCGACTTGGTTGAGAATCATAATAGGACTGACTACTCGTGGCAGTAACCAGAACAATGGCATACTCCACCTCTATCCGTACCAACCACTTCACATGGTACCATTACGGTTGTCGCTAGATAACCATCATTACCAGCGCACCTCCCATGGTAAGGAATCCTCACACTCTACTCATCTATCAATACACAAGATCCTAACTGGTCCTTTCGTGTCTCGATAGCATACTCCGACAAAATCAACATATAGGGTTTACTTGTGGTATCGAGCTTCCATCTCGTGCCCGGGTCACGCTAGAAAACTCGATTTACTACGCTGACATGATCCGCACGTCCTTATAAAACAGGCCGCCACGGAAAACCCATACGGACGGACTAACAATTCACAATAACACTATATCCTCAACACCGATACCTAAAGAACACACGGCTCTGTTTGATACCGTTGACAACCACTCTTCCTTTGCCGACTCGAATATCACCTCGAATGCGGTTTAGGAAATATCGACTAGACGTTCGAAAACAATCTCCTATCGCAAAATTTCACGATTAGGGATGCTCGATATTCTCACACTAACGATCTAACATCAAAACTCTCTCACTCTTCGTAGGTCTCGATCCCTATGAAGTATATACATAGTCTCCAATCGAGACTCGGGACACTGCCCGAAAATGATGAGGGACCTAAATCTCGCTATTATGAGAGAGTTTCGCATAAGACAAAGGAAAACTAATCGACAAGCCTCACATATCGAGAGTCGTTGATTAGGGGTTTCATACAACGATTCGGTTTGGAGTTTAAGGCACTGTCACCCGAGAGATGACACACACACAGGCGCTGCATAAGCGGGGCGTCGGGACGTGTGCATGCATCTGTTCAGGGACCAGCTGCAAGATCAAGGTTTAGCCGTACACACTGCCTAGGGAGTTCCTGCGTTCGGTGATGGCGGCGGCAGCTCTCGTGCGAGCCAACAGTCGGCCACTGCAGTTGGCCTCACGTCTCTCAGCACGGGCGTGCAGGCTCGGCCACCACTTCGCGTGGCTACACCCATCCAGGTTCGGCGTTCAGTTTAAGATACACACCAGAAATTTCAATTTCCGGGTCCATAGAATCCTAGATACTCAGATAGGAAAAAGGCTTCCTTACAATACTTCTCAAACTACAACAGTTTAAACATTACTGTTGAGCTGCAATTTTCCATAAAAATCAAACATTGGCATCGCTGCCCGGAAAAATCCTAACCTCGGCGGTCATCGCCGGACATTAGAATGGTTGACTCGCTTGACCCTTTCAACTAACAAAGTCGGCCGTCACGATAGCTTTTACTCAGGTAGCTAATCGTGCCGGCGGTCCTAAACGAGATCGACCATATACACAACTATAGCCTCCACACTTCGAGGTCTAGCGTAAAGCTTCTCTCGCAAGTGTTTCCAGCTAACATTGCAATACCAACCAGATTAAAACACATAGGGCACATATACATTAAAATTGACGAAAAGCTAATTTTTGAAAATTCACAATTCATTTTGGGAAACCTAAACATGAACTAGCACAAATTTTCAACATGCGTGTTGAATTTAAAATGCATATAACTTTCAATCTACAGATCATATCATGATGAAACAACTTGAAAAATATCCCTAACTCATGCCTCTATCACTTTCATGAAGAACACTCAGGCGGATAAAGTCAGTTAAAGGCACATGATACAGAAAACATTCAAAAGATGGGTGCAGTGGATAAATAAAGATATGCAGCTTGACAGGTTCTCAGTGTATGCACAATAACCGAAGCTACAGACATGATATTATTGAAATTCAAGAACCCAAAGGTATCTAATTCAATTCTCTATAACTTCTTTGAAGACCCCATTGGCAAATTATAACATTATCAACAAGTTTTAATGTAAAACATTTAGTTTGCAAAAACAGCCAGAGAACAATTTTTCGAAAATACAGCACCTTAGTATAATTGAAACAACTCAAGCTAAAAAACTCTAATTCATACAAACTCAAAACAAATATAATCTACACATAGAAATATACAATTTTCATGAAGAAGACTGTTTCATAAGAACACGTTAAGGTCACTTAAACCGAGCACACATTCAACACTTAAACCAAATTCTGGTTTCATAAAAACTGGATGTACATTCCACTTCGAAAAATTATATAAAATCAGATGGAACTCCAAATCATATAAACCAAAAACCTGAAGAAACTACACAAGGAAAGCTACAAATTTTATGAAGAGAATGTTTACATATCATCACGTTAAAGGCATCAATTCAGAGTATACATTTCATGCATACACACAACCACTGCTTCAAAATTCTGGGCATAACACCAATTTAGAAAAATCATATAAAATCAACCAAAACTCCAAATTGCATAATTCCAATTTGTACAAGCAGCTAACAATATATATTACACGTTTTATGAAGAACACATTTTCATGAAGGCACGTTAAGATCATCAAAACAGCCATAAATTAAAGTCAAAGTTTCTGTTTGAGCTTATAAAAACTGCATGCTTGTCTAACTTTGAAAATTCATGTAAAATTCATTTCAACTCTAAATCACAAAATTCCAAAACTCACAGAAACTTCATTCAGAGTACTACAAATCTCATGAAGAACACTTTTCCAAGAAACATCATCTTGTTCGACAAAAACAGAGCCTAACTGAACCTCAAAAAGTTGAGTTTTCATGCCTTCATCAACTCAAAATGATCACACAACAACATAGCCTCGATATCAATACTTTAAGACTTAAACATTCGATATATCATCAAACACGTTGTCCGAGGTCCAACTCGGTCTTATTAATAAGATAGAAAAATAAAGTCTTATGCTTTTCACTTGAATTATTACATCTTTTGGTTTGATAATATATAACAATTCACATTAATACATAAATTCAACCTCAATCATCGAAGATCATATATGCATCACATGAATCTGACCAAACCTATCATGATATAAACGAGACTCTCAACCTAATACCTTTATCTCATCACATCACATAAAGGGGAATCTATAAATCACATAATCCTTATCTCTTATCCAACTAACCATGCTTTGAGCTAGCATGAACTCACCCTTACTAAGGCACAAGAGATATTACACACATAACACACCAGAGGTTGAACAGAGGCCATGAACATCCATAAAAATGGCAGCCTATAAGATATTAACTCATATCATAATTTTCGAAACCTGGCAAAGGTCCGAAGAGGGAGAATACAATCTCGGTTCTCATTGACCGGGTCCTCATTTGAAGACATTGAATATAATTATATAGCAAGGGAAACGGCTATGTGCATAACCTATCTCGATAACAACATACTGAAACTCATAACGAGGAACCTCTAAAGTCCGAACGTAACTCTATATCACTAGAGTTCAACATCAAACACTAGAGTTCCATCTGATTAAAGGTGGATAGATCCTAAGCCCCAATTTCAAACAAATCATAACATAGGCAGTTCATTACTACCTACGCAAAAATTTAAACTACACATTTCACATCATAAGTATTTCCCGATACTTATATAAACACATACCTTAAGCAGCGCGGTGTGACGAAGACGAGTGGTCATAATTCAAAATCTAAACACATAATCACTTATAAACCAGTCTACACGCAGACTGGCTCTGATACCAAACTATAATGCCCCACTTTATTTTAAGAGATATATCGAATTTATTTAATAAAAATCACAATAATTTTTTCGCAAACAATAATTTAATTAAAAACTAAGTGGGCGCTACTAATTTTTTTCAAAAGCCTTTATCCGAAAAAGCAACCACATTAAAACGAAAGATAGCATGCTCGAATATTAAATCATAAACCTCACTAGCATTCATTAAGGTCCAAATCATAAAAGACAATTCATAATTCTCAAATACAAAACGACATAATCAATATCCAAATTTTCAACATGAGTTCATAACTAAGCGGAAGCAAAATTAAATAAGCAATAATAAATGACATAACCACCACCCGTCTTGTCTCGTCACCCGCCAACTGCTTAACCTGCATCAGTTACGAGCAGGTGGAAGTGAGTACAGTTAACTATCGTACTCACACTATGCATATGAATAACATTATAATGGTATGGTCGCAGCATGAACATAAACAATAAAATCATGTCACATCTCTAGCCACTTCAATGACTATAGTCTCATCAAAGACTCACTCATGTACATCTATTCTCATCAAAGCTAAGCCATGCCATATCAGTGAAACATGGGAGTGCGTGCCACATCAATGACACGGCCTTCTCATAGGTCTTAATGAGATTTACCTCACTGGGTAACCGTATCTTATCATACGGGGACAACCGTATCGACGGCCATCAAGCTCACATCGATAGGCTACATGTTCTTTTTCATACATAGATCACACCAAACTTTCATCACAATTTAAATCACACATATGCATAGATAATTTTAGAATAACCCACCTGGATTCCGGATTGATAATAACTCAAAGCATTTGGAAGTAGGTCGAGGCTGGACTCCTCAATTACCTACATTGAGTCAAGATGCTACAATCAACATCTATCTTGACTTTAAACGGAAAACACAAAACAGACCTAGTCGAACTTGTTTCGACTAAGTAGTTCGTGAAGTCTTGTGGATGTTGGAACACTAAGACTCGGCACTAAACTCGACCAACAAACATGTGAGAGTTCAAATAATTCCATCTAATGATAGACCAAGTCAAACTCACAACAAAACGAAAAGCATGTAAATCACAGATTTAACTTCAAAATCTTAGTTTAGAAATTTCTAGCTATTAATCACATGAAATTCATTGACCAGGCTGCCCCACGACTTATGCCTTGAAATTTTAACCAAAATTACATCTCCTAGTAATTAGTAAAACCACCAAATTTCAGCTTCAAACTCAAAGCACATAAACTTATAAAATTCCTACAAGAATTCAGCAAAAACGCACATAAATTTATATCTGAAGCTAGTGAATGAATTAGGACTTGAACATTTAACATAACAACTTACATCGTGCTAGAGGCAATGTGTAAAAATCTCAGCCCTTAAAATTAACTGCTGCTATTTTTAAAAATTCATACGAAATTCCGCATTTTATTAAATTTAAATCAAAACCGAATCAAAATAGATTCCAAAAATTCCCATCTTTTACTAGCATGATTCTACACAAAAACTAAGTATCTCAGTACAATTTCAGAATTTTTCATCAAACAACCGATTTATAAAATTTCAAACAATTTTCAGCAGATTCGATAAATAATTTTATTACCCATATCAAATCAATTCCAAAAATTCTAAAAATTTAACCCAACATATAAAAGTCACAAAGGCATAACATATTCGAATTTCAGCTCATTTGGTTTACAAGTGAATTTATTATGCAATTAACACTATTCTGATCAGATTTCATTATAATTATTAAAAATAGCTAAAGGCTTCTAAAAATCACGAAATGTTTACATAATGCTGGTAATGAACAGAAAAGATCACCCTCAAATTTTCAAATCGTTTCGAGCAGAGACCTATTTTTAAAAATTCAAACACCAAAACAGCGACTATTAAGCTCGACAACTTAGCAATTAATTCATCACATGAAATTTCTCGTCCGAGGCCTTCTCGTAAGACCAAAGACTTGACTTTGTTCCAATATCCACTGACTTACACGAGTTTCGAGGCCTCGTTCGATTTCTCATAATCGAAGAGATCCCGAACAACACGATTACACATAAAATCACGACTTCACGAAATATCACATTGATCACATTCACACAATATACACATCTTGCATATCAAATCGCAAATCAAACATATACGTAAATAACATAAACGATAATCACGTAAAATAAACGGGAAGTCGAGACTCGATACCATTCTCGAGAAACGAGCGAGAAGGTTTAGGCTCGACGAAAAAAGGGCAGCGGCCCGGAAGAGGGTCGTCGCTGCAGTTGGACTCGGCCAAATGTCGCTCGTCGAGCTGCTGAACAGACGTAGGGTCGCCGCTGGATTGCTTCTTGATCGGAACAGGAGCTCACGACGACGGGAACTGCTGGAAGGGCGTCGCGGCGTGGCAGGGTTCTTGGTCGCGGCGCGGCAGAGGGCCTGCTCGCGGCGCGGTGGAGATCCCGTGGTGGTGTCGCGGCGCAGTGGTGTGACGCTCGTGGCGTGGGGATGTGCTGGTTCACCGGAAATATCACGAACAGAAGGAAGCTTCGTCGTCTGGCTCGAACTCGCCGAAAAAGTCGAACAGGGGGGGCCGCCGGAAAGCTGTGCGGGGCGTCGGCGATGGTGGCGACTTCTCACGAACAGAGCGACAAGATGACGAGGGTGGCGATGATGGTCGCGATTAGTGGTGAGATGGTGATGAAGGCGACGACGGGAAAACAGAAAAACGAGAGGGAAGGATGATCGGAAATTATGGTGATGATGACGAGATCGATTGACGGGAAAAACACAACCGAAATACAGCGAGAGAGAGAAAGGGATCGATTGCAGAGGATAAGAGAGGGGGATCGATCGAGAGCTTGAAGGAGAAGAAATCTGAAAAGCTGCGCTGCGATTTTAAACGTGAGAAGAAAAATAGATACATAAAGTATATATATATGCCCACAATTAGGTTGATTTGTCTTGCCAAGGACTTATTTGATTTTGGATCAAATAAATTGGAACTTTACACAATCATATGGGCCGGATTATGCCCGTGAGTTACAAAGACTTGGGCTGGGAGTGCGGGCCGGGTTACGCGGGTTGGGCCAACAGTTTATCGGGCTCGCGGGTTCGGTTAATTAAATTTAATCGCACAAATAAACAAACCGGATATATATATATATATATATATATATATATATTTAAAATACACATAATTAATAATTTATAATAATAGCATTTAGACATTTAATTGACATTTAGGCATTTAATTACAATTTGGCAATTAAATAATATTTAGAAAATTATTAATATTTAGCATTCAACAAATAATAATAACAACAAATAAAGATAAATAATAATAATAATAATAATAAATAATTCCCAAATAATCCTTAAACAAACGGGGCGCTACACAAACGGAAACTTTCAACGTGTGTGGGCTTAACCTTGACATTGAACTTATATTGTGGCGGTCGACTGCAATTGTTGCGCTCAACGATTTTAATTTCATAGTCTAAGTTGTTGGTTGGTCTGAAGAGCAATAAGGAACCATATTCAACGTCCTTTGTAACAAAGTACTCGCGCCAACCGTCTACAATTGTTGGGCAGCCATCAACCCTTTTTATCACAGTCTCATATGTGCGTCCTTCTATTGTATGTATAATGCATCGCTGGGACAGATCCTCGTCATGGAAATAGTCGTGCGTGGGTGGCGGAAAGGGCTGGAACATCACAGCATATTTTCTTTTTTCTATTAAACCTTGATTTTAAATGTAACAGTGCACTATTAAAAGAATAATTAAAACAAAGAACTTTACCATAGTGTGGAGAACCTTGGTCAAAACAGTCTTAAAGAAAGATGGCAGTAAGTATTCGTTATCGTCGTTCATGAGATCCATATTCTGTAGGGTTACGAAGATGTTAAATTAGCATAAAAAGAAGCATATATAATAAAACATATTATGCAATAGTTAATACATAGAACATGGTGAGGATTAATAGAAAATTAACAGAGATTTCACCTTCAACTTTGTGATGTCTTCTTTGGTAGAGCGGCAGAAAAGTATTAGCCTTTGACAATGAAGTGTAACCCTAATTTTTGTCCACTTTATATGAAGTCTGCCATTATTCACCCATTACTACCCATATTAATACACGACATTTTTCATATGACTTAAATATTGTTGCTAGGTTAGTTGTGTGCTTTTGCTAGGTTAGTTGTCTGTTGATGTTATGTTAGTTGTCTAACGCTGTTAGGTTAGTTGCTTGTTGTTGCTAGTTTATATATTTCTTGCTGGTATGTTAGATATCGTAAGTTGCTGGGTTATTACTTACATGCTGCTAGATTAGTTGCTTTTTGTTGCTGGGTCATTTCTTTCTTCCCGCTAGGTTGGTACTGTGTTGTTGCAAGGTTAGTTGTTTAATGCTGCTAGGTTAATTGTATGTTGTTGCTAGTTTATTTATTCCATGCTGCTAGGTTAGTTGTTGTAAGTTGCTAGGTTATTTCTTTCTTCCCGCTAGGTTAGTTATCTATTTGTTGCTAGGTTATTTCTTTCTTCCCGCTAGGTTAGTTGTCTATTTGTTTCTAGGTTAGTTGCCTAATGATGCTAGGTTAGTTTTTTATAGTTGCTAGGTTAGTGTCTAATGCTGCTAGGTTATTTTTTGTAATGTTGCTAGGTTAGTTTTTTTTTGTTGCTAGGTTAATTGTTTAATGCTGCTAGGTTAGTTCAATTTCGTTGCAAGGTTAGTTGTATGTATATGCTATGTTTTCTGAAATAATACTATGCAATAACAACACATCAAATTTCTATTTATTACAAGCAGAAATGTCACTGGTCTTATTACAAGTTCTACTATTATGATTTCCCACCTCTCCACATTTTCCACAACGTCTTTTCAACTTTTGACTTTCTTTGATAGATTTTTCTCGTTGTGACAACAATCGGCTTTTTGTGCTGCTTCCGCTCCCCTTATTTTTTGCTTGCTGTGGTGGCAGGATATCAACCTCGATATTTGAAACAGATCCACAGAACTCTTGTATCACAGCTCCTTTACTTAGTATTGAACTTGAAACTTGATGTGCACCCAACAAATGGTTCTTTTCTTCATTTATAATCCTCGATAATCGTTCCAATTTATCATCATTACCTTCAGCAAGACTTATACAACAATAAAAATCAGACCATAGATTGTTTAGATATGCATTTCTCTGATTTTTGCCATCAAGTGGATTTAATCTTGCATTATCAATACCATGTCCAGAAGAAGCAACCTTAAGCAACGGTTGAGAAGGTATTCCTCTGGTATTTTTTCTAAATCCTTGATTAGCATTATTGCGTGACGACATAACAATCCAAACTGTTGAAACTTTTTGCAGCTGCAATCTACCCAATCCCCGCACTTATTAAGAATGAAGTCAATACCATCTCGACCAACTTCTACAACCTTATATCTGGTTGTTTCATGCTCTTTTTCAATATGCACAGGCACACATCTGAAACATGCTGCTTCAATCTCCATTTGCACCTCTGAAAACACTGTTTTTGTGTAAACTTTTGCAGCATGTTTTTCAATTTGTAACGGTGTCTTGCACTCAGGAGGTGCAGTCACACATTCATGATTCAGCTTCCTTATAACATGCCTTTGTGAATCCATTGCACTTTCAAAATGCATAAAGAACTCAACTAAGTTTGCTTGAGGAGATATGTAACTTCCGAACCAACTATTAACACTCTCAGACCTAGAAGTTGTTTTCAGTAGGCCACCCATTTTGACCTCCTTAAAGTATGCTGGTATCCACGACTTTCTAATCTGAAATAGATTGTTAAACCACTGATTCTCTGTTAAGGCAAAATCATTCATCAATCTTCTCCACTTTTCTTCAAATTCATCAGGATTTATGTAAATATCCCACACAATTTCATTCAGCCTTTTGATGAAGTTATTATCCTTGGCTAATGTAGGAGCAACCTTTACATTTACCTTTTCCATGATATGCCACAAGCACAAACGATGTCTTGTCTGTTTGAAAGTCGCCTGAATTGCATTCTTCATAGCAGGATCTTGGACAGTAACAATGTAATATGGTTCATTTCCCATAGCTTTCAAAAAATTTTCCAATAACCAAATGTATGATTCCACATCCTCTTTAACCATCAATCCAGCTCCAAATGTGACACAATTTTTATGGTTGTCAATTCCTGTAAATGGTACAAACACCATTTTGTACCTGTTTAAAGATAGAAAGCAAATCAGAATAATAAAAGTTAGATATATCTGTGGTTGCTAGGTTAGTTGTTTTTGGTTGCTAGGTTAGTTGTCTTTTATTGCTAGGATAGTTGTCTGTTGGTGCTAGGTTAGTTGTCTGTGGCCACTAGGTTAGTTGTCTGCAGCTGCTAGGTTAGTTTTATCATGTTGCAATGACAGTTGTATGTTGTTGCTAGGTTAGTTGTTTGATGATGCTAGGTTAGTTCTCTACTATAGCTAGGTTAGTTATCATACGTTGCTAGGTTAGTTATATCTAGTTGTAAAGTCAGTTTAACTCACATGCTACTAGAAAACATACATTACATATAAATTAGAGTCAAGTCAAGGGAAATGTTTGCGTACCTGTTAGTGTTGTAGGTTGCGTCAAATGAAACAACATCTCCAAACATGAGGTAATTTTTTCTTGAAATCTGGTCAGCCCAAAAGATCCTGCTTAATTGATTATTTTCATCCATAGCATATTCAAATGCAATGTCCGGGTAAACTTCCTGCTTGTTGAGAAATTTCTGAATGATGAGTTGTGCATCTGCCCCCGACATGTAAGTCATAAGTTCTCTTTTGAAGTTTCTAAAATCAATTGCCAGAGCACCAACATTTTCATATCCTCCAACCATTTTTTTGTATAACCTGTGTGTTTTAGCAGGTCCGATGTTGGCTTTTACACAATTAAGGACAAACTTCTGATGGTCATAGTTCAGTTGCTTGTTTGCATTCAAATAATGTGCTTCCAATGTCAAACTGCGGCTGTGTTTCTCTTCGAAATATGTAATTTTGTATCTTTTTCCATCATCCTATTCAAACACTGCCCGAGCCATGCAACCAATTCTTTCTGAAACACGTTCTCGATGAACTCCTTCTGAATTTTTGGGTCTGGATTGTAGTTTAAATCCTTCCTTGCTGCAAACTATGAATTGTTTTCTCACCATCCCACTTCTAAAACATTTTTTTGTACTAGTACGAACATCAAATCCACCATTTGCTCCATAGTTTCTGTAATATTGTATTCCAATTTCCAGATTCTCAAAGAGCATGCCAACTTTAGGTCTTACATCTTCTTTGACAATTGGTATCCAGTACTTTGTTGAATTTGGTGATATCACCAATTGAAATTGACATCCATCATGTGTAATACCTGTTGCAAAATATCATACAAAAACATTAGCCTTAATAATTGCAAATGCAAGGTTATTTGTATCGTGTTCCAATGTTAGTTGTATGTTTGCTGCTAGGATAGTTATATCTATTTGCAAGTTTATATGTCTCTTGTTGCTAGGTTTGTTATATTTATTTGTTAGGATAGTTCTCTGATGCTGCTAGGCTAGTTGTATGTAGTTGCTAGGTTTTTTTTTTTTAAACAAACAGCGCAACGCCCCGGAAGGGCGGGGGATTGGGCTGGATTCCCAACCTGTGCATAGATCAGGGCCCCAAAATCGGGAGCCCAAAATATCAACGAACAAGATACAAAAGTCTATGGAGTCTCACAATCACAGTCAAAAACAAAAGAAGAACAAAAAGGAAAAACCGAAAAACGAAAAAGAAACAAAAACTACAATACAAAGCCGATCTTCGGGCTAACAAATGCCCGAAATAAATGTATATACTAATGAAAACAGAAATCCTCAACTAGTGAAAGCGGAACGCTGGATATCCAAGCTGGCCCATCCGTACAAGAGTGCGAAGGCGGAGTGGAGCAGTGTCGGTCTGGAGTGTATGTGTGCCTGGTATGGTGGCGCCAAGGTTGGCCAGGTAATCAGCCGGTCTGTTCTCCTCACGGAAAATGTGCGTGATCCTGTGATGGACTGACCGAAGTAGATCTCTAATGCGCATAAGCGGGTGCTGAATCTACCACGAGCCCTGATGGCCCGAAGTCAGAAGGGTGGCGACAGCCGCAGCATCCAGCTCGATCCATATATGACTAGAGAGGTGGACAACAATCTGAAGGCCAATCTGTAGTGCCTGAATCTCTGCATCGTAGCTCGAGGAGGCCTGAATGGACGCGTGGAAGGCTGTGATGAGGGCGCCGCTATGGTCCCGAATCAAGCCTCCTCCTCCGGCAAGTCCAGTGTGGCGATCAAAGGAGCCATCAGTGTTCAGCTTGACCCACGGGGAGTCAGGTCGAAGCCAAACAACAGTTCTGGCCCGAGGAGGCCGAACAGGCGATGGTGGGGCCACCATGTAGCGATGCGGTGGCGTGCAGCCTGTCCAGTCTCGGGCCGTGAGCCTGCCTAAAGCGATGAGGAGTGAAATGTGTCTCTCTACCTGCAAAACAATGTGAGAATACATAAAAGTAATATCCCTATGCTTCGCACTATTCCTTTCTGTCCAGGTGAACCAAAGGATCAGACAAGGAATGAGGAAGCCCAAAAATATGATGCGACAAAAATAGGATTCAAATTTTGCCATAAGAATCTCCAAATTAGTTACCAAAAAAATAGGATTCAGATTTTGTTACTAAAGATTCACATGTATTTTTTCGAACTTTTCATTTATAGTAAGTCAATTGTTTTATTTATTAGGTCAAACTTTCTATTAATGTATTTTTTCAACAACCTCTTTATATATATAGATATAGATATAGATATAGATAAGACTCATAATAATTTTCAAAAATTTGGAAAGAATAATTTAAATAATAATATAATATGTATTATATGATATGGATATACACAAATAAGGGAACATGTTTATCATAGGAATGAGAAGTATAAATGAAACAAATCTTTTAGTATTCTTAATATTGATTTTATATTTGTTACGCCACTAACACATCTTTTAAATATTTAATTAAGAAGAATAGCATACTTATGCTTAACGTTTCATATATCAATATATATATATATATATATATATATATTACATATGTTAAATCTGTAACATTATTTACAATATCATAATTAGTCGTTAATTTTTTTTTTATTTCGATCTACTAAATTATAAAATTTTAATAGTAGGAGTAATTTAGATCTCATTATATTAATTATAATATTTTATTAAATAAAGCGAGTAATTTATATCTCATTATATAAATTATATTCTTATATTAAATAAAGCCATTAGTATGTAATATCTTAATTAGTCGAAATAAAGTGATTTACTAATGGAAATATAAAATTTAAATTGAAAATTTAAACAACACGAATTTGATTTACTAAATTATAAAATGNCATCTCATTCACACCTATCCAATAAGTACATGCCATGTGGCCCACTACCATCACACACCCCATCCGTCATCTTTCTCACAAACACACACACAGAACCGCGACTTCACCTCGCAATTTCCGACCGAAGTCTCAGGCGACAATTTCCCGTCTGAAGGCTCCGGCGCCGGTGTACCTCCACGATGTCCGGTCGCGCTGTCGGACGTGGCCGATCTGCAGGTTAAATTCCACCACGGCCCCTCCTCCGCTGCACGCCGCTACTCTGGATATTCCGGCGGCCATCTTCTTCCTTGCCCACCTCCTCTCCCACCTCCTTGACTCCTCCCGCTCTTCCACCATATCCACCGCCGGCCTCACCCTTCCCTCCAACGCGTCGGAAAATCGAGCTTCAAGTTCGAACCTAGAGCCATTAATGGCGGCCCCCACTGTCAACAAACGGTCCCCGCTGTCGCACCTCAACACAGATCATCTCAGCATACCTCCAGACACATCACGGCCAGACGACCTCGATACCTCGACATCCGCCGCTGCCGCCTATGCCGGCGTGGGCCCCGTCCGATGGGACATGAAATTGCAATACCAGTCCCGTTGAATTTGATAGATTTATAGATTTAGATTGACTCCAATACCAGTCTCGTTGAATTCATAGTTTTGGAATTCATAGTTTTAGATTTTGTGAATCAAGATTTATAGATTTGTAGATTTTGTAAATGGACTCGTTGAATTCACAGATTTAAGGCTAGGGGCATGACTTTGAAAATTTGATAAATATGAAGGACTTATGTGCAATTGCCAATTTCAGGCATATTAATTATTTTCAATTTAGTCCTAGTGGCAGATCCGTAATTTACAAGAATTTAATAAAACAAATAATAGTTTTACATGTAACGCTTTGATCAAAAGTCTCACTGCAACGACAATTAATTACATTTCCTGATTAAGATGTAATTAAGAAATTGCGGCTCATAAGTCAAAACAAAAAAGAAAATTTAATTTCCACCAAATATGAAATAACTATCAACTTATCTAGATAATTATTCTAAGTTTTAAGAAGAAATTAATTTAACAAATAAATTAGAATATAAAATATTGTGGAGTGCACGTTACAGTTAGATGGATTGCACATCAATGCATGTGATATAGCACATAAATGTATAATTCACACATATAACTATATAATTTTTTTTTATATGTTATAGATAACATATTATTTATTTCAATAAATAATAATATAAATTATTAAATAAAAATGTAAATACTAAATATAGTTTTATTGTACAAATATTTTGATACATGCAAAATAATGTTAATTGAAATACATATTATTAATGATTTTAAAATTAAAATGCACATGAAAAATACTCGATAGATAAATTACACGATAGCAGTAAACGAAAAACACATTATGTATAAGGGAATGCATATTATTTATTTCGGTATTTTATATATTTATTCTTTTCAACAACAAATGATATAAAATTTAAATATTGATATTAAAATAGTAAATGTATTTTTATAACATAACCAATAAAATAAATTCAATTATTTAGGGTAACTTCGTTAACGATCGAATAAATCGATTATTTCATTTCGATTTTAGGTTGGTTTGGAACAAATAATTAAAATATGTATACGATGTGAGTGCACAATAGTGTTAGATGAGTTGCACATTAATATATATATATATATATATATATATACATACATAATGTATTTTGCACAAAAATAATAATATAAATTATTAAATAAAGATATTAAAATAATAAATATATTTTTTTATAATAGAATTACAGTTTAGTTAGACTATTTAGATTAATTCGATTAACCGATCAAGTAAACGGTTATTTTGTTTTTAGTTTGTGTTTAGACAAATCAATAAAAAAATAATTGAACTTCGAGTGCACATTAATGTTAGACGGATTGCACATTAGTGACTGTCGGGTTGCACTATATATATATATATATTAAAATATATGTATAAAAATAATAAATAAAAATATCGGTATATTTTTTTATACATATATATATATTAAATAATAATAAAAATATTGAGAAAAATAATATAAAATAATAAAATCATATAACATAATATAACAATAAATAAAATAGTGAGAAAATATAATATAAAATAATAAAATGCCACTTCCCTATTATTTGTCTTAGCGACTTTTCCTTAGCGAAAGACCAAGTATTTGACTGCGATCTGATTGACCAATGTATCAAATTGGCCTGCCGCCCGTTTCGTTGAATTCAGGATCGTCTCCAGAAATTTAGAGGCTTCAGACAATTTTTTCAGAGTGGCCCGCAATCATATTTTTATATTTTTATTTGAACAAATAATAACAAGCATTGCCAATAATAAATATGAAAAATACGATGAATATGAAAAAGATAAGTAAATTAAAATATAAAAACATTTTAAAATAAAAAAATTAATGATTACTATACATGTATATTAATATAATTTATTTTCATTTACTCACTTATTAATAACAAATAGTTCTTATTTGTTTATCTATAATTAATTATTAACTCACTTATTAATAACAGACAATTCTTATTTGTTTATTTATAATTAATTATTATTTTTACATAAAGCAAGATAAACTAATTGAAATGAAATTAGTATGTAAATTCCTCTAAATGGAAGTGTAAATAGAATTTGGGCCCAGCCAACATAATAAAAAAAAAAAA
>BKCP01005583.1:72633-98373 GCA_008636005.1 Striga asiatica | reverse complement strand
AGAGTAATGTTATAGAGCCTAACTACTTAGAATGACAACTTGGGTTACAACTCAAGTGTAAATTCATTATTTTTTAATTTTTTTATAATGCATTTACACTTGGGGTGTGACCGAAGTTTTCATCCAAATAGGGTAAATAGCATTACTCAGAAAATAATAATGTTATGATATTTGGATGAATGAATTGATTAAATAACAGGCCGACATTCATTGGAATATGGAAGAAAAAATCAGTAGAAGAATACTCGGCGGTACCTTACCTAGCAACCTTGGTAAACTGCGGGCTTTGGGTGCTATACGGACTGCCTATGGTACACCCCCACAGCATGCTGGTGGTGACCATCAATGGCACTGGCTTCCTTATCGAGATTGTGTACATCTCCCTTTTCCTCGCCTTCTCCCAGCCAAGAAAGCGGCTGAGAGTGGCCTCCACTGTGGCGGCGGAGTGTGTGTTGCTGGCAACATTGGCCCTTCTCGTCCTCACACTCACACACTCCACTAACCTTCGCTCTCACATCCTTGGCACCCTCTCTATGGTCGCCAACATCATCATGTACGCCTCGCCGCTATCCATAATGGTAAATTCACACCTTTTTTTTGTTTTTAAATGTTATTGTTTCGACATTTATCGCTTTTTATATAATCATAACTATCTCTCTTGCATTGTCTCATCATCAGAAGCTGGTGATCACCACAAAAAGCATCGAATACATGCCATTTTTCCTTTCCCTCTTCTCTTTCCTTAATGGAATTTGTTGGACGGCTTATGCGCTAATCAGATTCGATATTTTCTTGGTGGTAAGTTTATGTTCGCCAAATAATCGAAGAACTTGTTCTTCGTTGATCCCTATATATCGCTACTTACGCAAAATACTCAGTCCGTCCGTTTAACGAAATGGTTCCATTGTTCTTGCAACCTATTAGATTTCACTGTAATATATAGTTGAAATATATTTTATTTTCACTGTATGACTGGCTAGAAATAACGCAAAAAATTCAAAAACGTAATTTTTTGTGAATACACTTTCACACACCATATATTTTCTTTCACAAGACTAGTGAAAAAACAAAACAAAAATTAAAAAACTCAAATGCAGTATTCTAGGTTTCAAAAATCTTTAAAAAAAAAATTAATTAAACTTACTTTTATAAATTGATCTCCATTAATTATTTCAATTTTCTCGTACTTATTATTATTGAAAATTATAAACGATATCTCCATTAATTATTTTCAAGTTTCTCGTACATATTATTATTGAAAGTTATAAACTAGTACTGATATGATAGGATAGTGTGCAAGAAAATCCGTGGTTGACAAATAAATTTTATATAAAAAATTACTTAATTATTTATATTGAATCATAAAAACAATTAGAACTCTATTGTTTTATACTATACATGATTTATAATTTAATATGTCAACATTTCTATTATATTGTTAGAGTTGAATATGAAATATGTTTTGGTCTTGCAAAATCATACGACAAAACAATGGTTTTGTGTGTTTGAAACAACTTTGATGAAAGTTGTATTCCATGATGTAATAAAATATTTTAGTACATTATCATATAATAATTTAATTTAGGTGTTTTTTGACATATTTTTCAAGAATATTTTAGAAATTTTTTGATAATTTCATACATTTTTCAAAAATAAATTAGTGTGTACTCAAGTTAATTGTATTACATGTTAATCCATATATTAGTGTGTACCCCGTGCGATGCACGAGAACAATATTAAATTAACAATATTATAAATAGACCTCGAGTTTGAGTCACTCAATGGCGGAAGTGGAAACTACTATTGATCCTATTTAAAAAGAGAAAGAAAAAAAAATAATTATAAATTAAAGAGGGGGATAAACAATGCTTAATAATTATAAATTAAATATTCGGGATCAAACAATGTAAAACTATTTTGTATAAGAGAATATGAAATTTACATTATTTTGTATAAGAGAATATAAAATTTGTATGTTTAATATTAAAAACACCTAAAATATTATATTAGTATATGTAAAAGTATTCAAAATTTTCTATATTATTTTTGAAAGATGGGAAGTCACCTACAACTTTTCTAAACAATTTTAGAAGGAAAACATATCTAAAAATATTTGAATTTAACATTGTGTAAAAAGATTTTTCTAGACTATTTTGTAAAGAAAACATGTCTACAAATATTTAAATTTAACATCAAATATGTAAAAAAAAAAAATGTCTAAACAATTTGTTTAAAATATCTAAAATATTATAAGCATAATTTAAAAAAGACATGTCAGATACCGAATTTATGGCGTTACTTTCATCTAATAAATTTGATTACACACCATTATTATTATACTTTGTACGTTCTTATCGAGGATGTATTGTTAGCTTATAATATTTGTAAAAATATAAGTAATTAGACCGATGAAAATTAGCCTTTTAAATTAGATAATGGATTTTTAGTAAGATTATAATATTTGTAAAAATATTAGTAATTAGACCGATGAAAATTAGCTTTTTAAATTAGATAATGGATTTCTAGTAGTAATTATGAATTGGTTTTTATTTTATTTTATTTCTTTAAATCTTTATAGATAAGAGATGAGATTTTTTAAAGACGTATGCAATGGATTTTGTAACAGATAAGAGATAAACTCTAGATTTATGCTATGAGATTTTATAACGCGATTTTCAATACCAAAAATAGGAAAAAGGAAAACAGATTCTAACACAATTAGTCGACCGATTTTGTTGCCTTATCAATATTGTCCAACAATTACTATATATAGGATACATTTAATGTATTTGGCGGGAAAACATTTCTAAAATTGTAAAAAAATTATTCTTTTTATATAATGATAGATTCTATTATTAATACTTTAATATTTCAAAGATTATATATATTATTTATAAATTATAGTGAATGAATAATACATGTTAATCTATATCTCTAATTATTAATAATTTAATATCTCAAGTTTATAAATATTATTTATATATTGTAGTGAATGGATGAGTGGTCAAATAATAAGAAATTGGTGAGAATAGATAATTTATATTATTTATTATATTTGTTAAATGACTAATATAGATTATCTAATTATCTACACTACACTAATCTATATGTAGTAAATATGGTATATTCAAGTCCGAACCGTCTAAAAATAATAATAACAGTATATCTAATGGTTTACATAAAAATAACGGAATCATAGCCATCCCCTTACTTTACTGTACACTGGCTTCAGCGAGACCTATTAATTTCGTAGATAATTTCCTTATTTTTGATAACCATAATTCATCACTAATTTGCACGTTGGACTCTCCCCAGCAATACCTATTTAATTCGCAAAACGTATCTTGTTTCTTTTGGTTAATCACAAGTTATAGCTAATTTGCACATTGTACACTGCCTTGGAAGAAAACTTTCGAAATAGGGAACACGTGTATGAGCTTTTGGATGGTGTACGTTGCTTAGTGTAGGTAACAAATTACATTAAGTGTAGTTTAGTGGAAAGGCCCACCACTCCCCAAATGACTGATAACATCACAAGATATACGGAGGCAATATGTAATTTAGGCGTATAGTGTAAATGAAGTTGTTTATTAATTGGGTTTTTTTTCCCTCCTTTTCTCTTATTATTTTTTTTTTAATTGTAAAATCTTATTATATGTTGTACTTTAAACAAAATTTATCATGACTTTGTATGCTATTATGATAATTATAATAAAGTTATCAATTAAGAGATTGAATTATAATAAATTATTTGATCCAACATATTAAAAAGTATTATCGCTCTCCTACACAGTGAATATTAATATTTTAAAAGATTGACATACATTGTATGGCATATAAATTTATCAATTAAGAGATCGAATTATAATAAATTCTTTGATCCAACATATTAAAAAGTATTATCGCTCTCCTACACAGTGAATATTAATATTTTAAAAGATTGACATACATTGTATGGCATGCGATTGATTAATCATGAGAACTTCACATATGTACAACTTAATGTATCTGCTGTTGAAAGATGAATAATTTTCTATTGATAATAACACATATTAAGTCATTGGAATGGATAATAATACTGAAATATACAAACTGTAGGGTGTTTAAATATTTCATTTTGAATTATTTAAAAATATAAAATTTGTATGTAATGGTAATTTTGTATATCTTATCTTGTGCCATTTTTTCTTTTTTGTTTTTTCAGTTATCACAAAATTTGGCCCCACCTCACTTAATTTGCTAGATCCGCTCTGTCTATGGTTCACTTGATTATACTATATAACCAAAAAAAAAAAAAGTGCTATCATTGCATACTACCACAATTAATTTGAAAAGAAATTTTAATTATGCAGGCCCCTAATGGGATGGGAGCCCTACTAGGGTTGGTCCAGTTATTGCTGTATGCCACCTTTTACCAATCCACGAAAAGGATTATGGCAGAAAGGAAGAAAGGCGGAGGAGAAGTCTGCTTGACCCAAACAATAGCCCAAGGAGCAGAAAAATTTAGTCCGGGCAACCAGAAAAATGGCTCTGTTTGCAACTTTAGTGCAGTTTAGGAGTTGACTCAATCTGCTCCCCATAACCTGTTCTGGTTTTGACCTTCCACGGAACTCTAATAAATCTGGGCCTATTAAAAAGTAGTTTTTTTATCATTTTGGGGTTTGGATAGGCTCTAGAGAGCTAATAATGGTTTCTTAGTAAAGGTCCTATCGTTTTAACATCTCCATCTTCCATAGGGTTGGTTTGATCCTACTGGTAGTGCTGTAACATGGGTGCTACTTATGGTTAGCCCTACTCTAACTCATCAATAATAAAGCAGTCAGATTGAATATTAGTTACTTTTGCATTATATGGTTGAATTTATTAGATAAAGTTAATTAACTTGGAAAAAAATTGATTGAGTTTGGTTTAAGTGAAAAATTGGGTTTGTATTTAAATAATGTTTAAAATATAATGATTAAAGTTGATATGATGTGAAAATAAGAAATGGATTATTGGAAATGATGACCAATTAAAATTAGTGCAAATTGCTTTTACACTCTAATATATACATGCACTTTCTTTTACACAATGTTCCATAAAAAAACTTCTTTTTCACCCCATAAAAATTGCATATTCAAATGAACTGCAAAATTAACAGTTATATGAGATTTTGTTGTATATATATGTTGACAACCGACTTGAACATTTGGATTTACGGATGCTAAATGAAGATTATCATTTTGTGAAGATGATCATTTAACTTGATCAACTTGGCGCAACTCGGCACAGACCGAACGAAAACCGACTTAGTCCCAGGATGACCGACTTCGAGAGAAACCGAGCTCCTATCACGATACCGAGATCAAAACCAATGACAAGGCACCTATGTGTCAAACCACCCAAACCCCCCGTAACACATGCCTCAATCATATCCTACGGGCCAACCTGCAACATAACCATCATCATAAAGTCACTTTGCATTAAATGCAACTGTACCAACCTCGAACATCGAGCGAAAAGTTACTATTAATAATAGAATTTATTCTTGTACGAAGATCCTTTTCGGACATTAAACACGCCTGTTGTGAGTATTTTTACCGGACTTCTTGTAACACATATCTGTTAGTGTTATATACTGAAAGCTTGGCTTTTCATGTTATTACACATTTTCCCTTTATGAATGAGAATCATGTTAGATTAAACAAGTTCTACGTTATGTTGTTCTGCACTTAGATGGAGTGGGTTGTCATCGGACGAACCGAAGATCACTCTATCAGTTACTTGTAATATCCCATTCAGTAATTAATAAAAGTAATTATTCTAAGTTTGAACTAATTACTTTTATTAATAATGCTCGTTCCTAGTTCCGAGCCAGTTATTAAGTTAAAAATTCGACTTTAAGTCGAAAGTATTCTCGGTTTAATTTATTTAGTAATCGAGCCAGTTCAGTAATTAATTAATTTCGGTCTGTTTATTTTTATAAATGGATTTATAAGACGGGATTAATTAATATAAGATGACGAATAATCGAAATTGAGTATATTTTGATTAATCGTTTAAGATAAGTAGTGAACTGAACCCAAGTATGTTCGGTCATGAGTTGAGTCTTAATTAAGTAATAGTCGAGCTTGAGTACTAAATACTTCGAATTTTTCTAAGTGTTCAAGTCATCAAGATAAGATCATAGTATCGAGCCTTAGCACAATTTGAGACAAGTTAAGTCTCGAAGTAAGATTAAGTATTCATGAACATTTAAGTTATAAATGTTCAAAGAAGTGAGAAAATTTATTTAGACATTATAGTTTGTTTAAATTATTTTAAGAGAAACCGAAATTTTTAGAATTTTCGGTTTTACGGTAATCGTTCGGTTTAAGTCCGAATGTGGTTCCGTAAATGTTAGGGTATTCCAAGATCATTATATTAGCTTCTAAGAAGCAATATGTTCAGTAAATTGAAGGAAAAACCCGGAGTAAAAGATTTAAGTTTTAGAATTTTCAGTTTTACGGTAAACGTTCGTTTTAAGTCCGAATTGACTTCCGTAAATTTTATTATTCTTGTTTTTCTTAGTATGTTCTAAGATCATATATGAGCATTAATTTTCATAAAAAGAGTTTTAAGAGTCAGCCATTTTGAAAGAAAATGCATAAGAAATAAAAAGGATGATTTTTATTATTTTTATTATTTTTTTTCTAAAAATTTTTAT
Organism: Striga asiatica; assembly: GCA_008636005.1. NCBI lineage: Eukaryota > Viridiplantae > Streptophyta > Magnoliopsida > Lamiales > Orobanchaceae > Striga > Striga asiatica. The sequence goes on along the minus strand of BKCP01005583.1, from coordinate 91,688 downwards.
ATGATGAATGGGGACATTTTTTCAATAATATATGGAATCAATTCCATCAGATTAAGCACGAAATTTTGGTCATCAATTGGTGAGAATGAGATGAGAAAATTACAACAAAGTTTTGCTAAGTCTTTAAGTTAACATTTTTTTCAACAATTGATGAGAATTTTATTACACTTTGGTGGACTAAGTTTTATCTATCAAAAGCTCATTCATGGCTATAAATAGAGGCATTTCAGTCAGATTTTATCATCAAGTATCTTCTCAAATCATCATAGTTTCATCAAATAGATAGAAAGAGAGAGAAAAATAAAAATAAAAATAGTAGAGTTTTAATTTTCGAAGAAATCAAGGAGCAACTTTAGATTTTCAAGCAAGAAGGAGGTAAGATGCTATCTTTTTAACATGTTTAGTAGATGCTATTAAGTATTTAATAATATTTTTATATGACTTAGATATTAAAGTTTTATATGAGTATAAGCATGCTAGAAGATAAGTTATTTCCAGCTCATATATATATCATATGTGTTCAGTTATGATGAGATTTTTACCTAGTTATGAAAATTTGAAAATATATGCTTCCTATGGTTATTTCTTGTGTAAAATAGGAATACATAGGATCAAGAATCAAGTCATTTCGTTTAGTATAACTTAAGATATGAATTTTAAAAGTTTATCATGCAAGCTGAATTTTATGTACTTGTTTCCAGCATTAACTTTAAACTTGAATAAGTCGAGATATATATATGATAAAATTATGAAATTTTTATGACATATCTAATTATGAGTTAAGAATATGACTGTTAAATTTCATAATTTAAAGATGAGAAATGAAGGAGTTAAGATAATAAGATGGCAAATATGTAAAGATGAGTATATATGCAAGAATATTCATTATATGATCAAATTGTTAAAGTGAGATTTTTATGAATAATTCTCATATGAGTGATGAGCAATTTGACAAAGTTTTTGTTTAATATGTTGAGTTTACAATTTTTATATAAATTGTTTTAAATCTCACATATTAAGATCATAATTTAGTATTATGATTAAAAGTTGTATTGTATGAGTATTAAGTTGAAATATTTAATACCATACAAGTTAAGATGAGTTCATTATTTATAAATCATGAATATGATGTTGGTAAAAGTTAAGCATGTTTTGAGTTTAAATACTCAATCAAGTATAATGTGAAATTTAGTTATTTTCACACTCGAGTTATTTAAGTGACATGCGGGTATAAGCCAATATCTATGATTTTGAAGACATGATTTATAATAGACCTTGAGTAAAAGTTCAAGAAAAGTTAAGTTAAGTATTAACTTGAGCAATAGCATGTCTATTAAATTTCTATAAGATTTGGATAAGTTAAGAATTATAGTATCTTATTGAGTATACGAGCATAGTACTTAGTATATTTGTTTATATTTTATGTAAATTTGCAGATACAATTACCGAGTACAACACTTATCGTTTTTCAAATGCTTTCAAAGACAAAAGGTGGGGACCCGGAGTGGGTATCACATTGAGTACGATATTGATAAAAGTTTAAGTTTATATACTTGGGATGAGGAGGCCATCAGTTGTCTCAGAGTATATCCTAAGTTCTGATTTATACGCTTGGGATGAGGAGCCATTCAGTTGTCTCAGAGTATATCCTAAGTTCTGATGGAGGTCGGTTGAGTTGCCTTGAGAAATATCCATCAGAGTGTGCACACGTATCCGATCAGATATCGGAAGAGAAAGAGAAAAGATTAAGTTTCAGTACCAGAACAGATTCCTGATTACCGATCAGATATCGGTTTAAGATTATCTTTATACAGTACTCATCCCCATAAGTTTATTTTCAGGTAACAGGTCGAAGAGAAGGTGTGGGTGGAGCAGTGAGGTGTGGATCGTGGATTCAGATTATGACAAGTTTTTATATGGACATTTAAAACAATCTGTATAATTAATCACGTTTTCATGTATTTCCGCTATGCATATTAAGATTTGACTTTGCATTTTAATAAATTTTAGATTTCAAGTTTTTACCATTCAGAATTATGAATATGGTACAGTTAAATGCAAGTTGAATAAATCTGTTTTCTTTAGGTCTAAAGAAGTATTAGACAAAGTTTAAAGATAATCGGATTTTCAAGAAGATGATGTTGAGTAGCATCCCGAGTTATTCGCAAAAGATTTCGAAAGATTTATAAGTATTTTCGAAGTAAAAGTTGCGAAAAAATTAGTCTAATAAATGGGGTGTTACAGGTGGTATCAGAGTTAGAGTTTTAAATGCTCTGTATACTAAAAGTTTAAGTTTTTGAAAGAAAAGTTTTCAGAGAAGCCAAAGTCTTTACAGAACGTGTCAAGGAAACCCGATCACACTTCACTCACACCTCGTCGACTACCGGGTAAGTGCTGTTAAAAGTTTATACAAGTTTTTAAATATATTTAAATTTACTAAGTCTATGCTCAATAAGAATTAAGATATTCGAACTCTAGAAATCATTCTAGATTTTCAGATTAGTATTAAAGAATCTTAGTAGTATCATATATATCTTTCTATAAGAAGTCAGAACTATAGTCAGAATTCAAGTTTGAACTCTAATTTATCAAGTTAATCTCCACGATAAATTAATAAAGAGACTCGAACATTTTAGGTTAAGCCATCAGATTAAGATTTGAGTTAAGATCTGACTCTAGAGGTTGTCCATGTATTTGAGCCAGTATCAGAAGTAACGGTTTTTCAGTGCATAATAGCCATAAGTCTGGGTAAATCATGGAGGTTTGAAATAAGAACCATAAGCCGGATAAGATCCTGAAGGCTTGAAACTGAACCGTAGAAACAAAGTTTCAGAAAGTAGTCAATCTTTAGAGTCAGAAGTTTGGGTATCTTATCAGTTAGATATCATGAACTAAAATTGGCAAAGTTCGAGATCAAGTTATCAGTTATTCTGTATTAATACTTGACACTACAACTATACAAAGTATTTTTCAAGAACCAATGAGTATGAGTTTAAGGTATCGACATATAATAGTCACTTAGCTTGGTGAATTATGGAAACCTGGAATAAGGGTTATTAGTTTGAGTTTACCTGGAGACTTGAAGTCGAACCTTAAAAGATATCAGTCAATAAGTATCACATTCCAGATACCGAGATGATTATTCAAACCTCTCGGAAGAATTTTAGAAGTTAAGCAAGAGTAATCTGGACATGTGAAAGTTAAAGATAGTCTGTTTAATAAAGCAAAGACTAATAAGTTTTCATCTCTTTGGAGCATGTATTCGTTCCCAAAGATAGATGATGAGTTCAAAGTCAGAAGTAAGAAATTGCGAGAAGAAGCAAGAAAGAAAGAGATTAACGGAACTCTAGCACAAGCTAGGTGTTTTCGACAAATCATTAATAAATTCCTTAAGTTTGGTGTAGCTCTTTATTAATGGCTATACTGTTCAAGATAAAGGGTTAGTGGTTCTTCAGAATGCTACTAGGTAGAGTTTCCAAAACCACCACAGAGCAAAGTTTTAAAAGTATAAAAACTTTTGATTGAATTAAGAAATTTCTCAGTCAAATAGTGTCGATATGTGAATCAAGCATATATCAAAAGAAGAAGATTTTTGAGAAATCAATATACTGGAAAGATAGAAATTCTAGTATCATTGAAAGTCAAGAGCTAGACAAAGATTGGTGTAGATTCAAGCACACTGTTGAGGATTTCAATATTTCTAAGAAGCTAGTACAGAAATAACAGAAAATGGAGATACAGACAAGTAGAAGAGAATCCTCAACGAATACAAAGTTATATTACATAAAAGGAGGGTACGTCTCAAGAGCACAAAACTCCATAACTCTGCACCCATCATGGCTGTAGTTTCACAAAGATAGATCTAAAGGATCAAATGCTCGCTGGCGTTTGAATCCGGGAGTTTCCACAGAATCTTGAACTGTTGAGATGCTATTTTGAAGCTTCTTGATAAGTTCAGAGGAGGTGTCAGCAGACTTGAATATTTCTCTTTGGAAAGGAGATATAAAAGTTTGATACACTCCTTCATCTAGAAATCCAAGTAAGTTGTGGAAAAAGTTATTGAAATTCAACAAACCAATAGGTTTGGTATGAAATTTCACTTCTGCCCAAGTAGCAAGGGTAAAAGCAGTCATTAAAGTTCCATATCCACCGGGAAGAACGATGAAAGCATCGCAACCAGATATCATCGCCATCAAACAGTCATAAATTGACAGAGTTATCATCAAAGTAGCAGAATCTTTGATAATATTTGAGGAAGTGAGATAAAAAGGAAGGATACTTATCATCTCGATATCAAAGCATTTAGAGGCCATTAAGAGGTTGTTAAAGAAAAAGATACTAGTCCCTCCATAAAGTATGTTGATCTGGTGTTTTCCCAACTTTTTCACCATTTGACTTATAACATAGATGTTATGAGGGAAGAGTACAAACCTAGAACCACCAAGAACACATACAGTTCTAATTGGTTGAAGAAGTTTGATACCTTGAGAAGATTCGGCAGTAGCCATTTATTATGAGAGATAATTGGTTATGAAGATAGATTCACCTTTTAAAGAACAAAAGTTCCGACAAGAAAGCAGTTGAGTCTTAAATGACTCTTATCTGTTAGCAGCGATAAAATTTATATATAGTACATCGGTACTATCAAGAACAATATTGACAAACATGATCTTTGGAAGCAATATTTTTGAGACTATAGAGTTTCTCTTTATGTTTGAACAGAAGCCATAAAGACATCAGTTCTCGATGCACATATCCACTACAATGTGTCTCAAGAATCTGTTGAATAGTATGATCTAGAGATTCTTTACTCAAGCCATTCTTAATGAAAGTTATTTTATCTTCCTTATTATTTGAAAAAAAGCCTAAAGAAGTACAACAAGTGCCACAGTTCCAGCGAGGGCATTTATAGCAGCCGCCTATTCTTTTTGCTCTACGTTTATTGGAAAAAGTGCTTCTACCCATACCTGTCAGATATTTATATGCATTGGGATACTCGCCAGACACTCGAACTTTTGCTTCAATAAGCTATCTTATATCATTTGGGATATTATTGAGCATAAGTACTCTCAACCTTTCTACACGAGCTTGATAAATTATCTTTATGATATTAAAAGGGAGAAAAGAATAGAATTTTCGGATTTTTAGTAGTGCTAAATCCATTGGTGAAATCGGACCATTGCTGAAGAAAATGGAAGGATTACCATGTCGGTTTATAGAAGAAAGATGTGTATGAGATAAGTTTTCGGATATAATTTTTAGCATTAAATTATACCGAATGTCAGAATATACAACCAGTATGCATTTAATGCAGTCAAGATCAGATATGAGATTGTTGATACCTAATTTGGCTCCGATTAATTAAATAATAAATAAAATAATAAAATACGGCCAGATAATCAATGAGCCGACAATACAAAATACGTAAATGTACAAACAGGTTCTCGGTACCGATCAATCAGAAGCCGCCTCAGATAGACGTCAATCGAAGCCGTCAAAGGTCATAAACGGGACCCACAGTGATTAATCTCACATTAGTCAAATAATGTACCATTTTTTGTTTATTCTATTGTTCACTTGCAAAAATAGTGAAACATGTATATATATGTGAAAAGAAGAAAGAGAAAGGGCTCTTTCCCATTTTTCATCTCCCCCAACAACAAAAAAGGAGATTTCTCTCCAAAGTAATAAAATACACCTATTCTCAATGATTTTTTGTTCTTCAATTTTTTTGTTCTTCAATTTCATAAAATACACCTATTACTTTTGATTATTTTTGACGGTTGATCGTCCGATTTTCGACATCAACAGTTTGGCGCTAGAAGGAGGGCCCCGTAATTTGCTCGGGGTCAATTTTCACCAAGAAACGGCTACGTTCCCACTGAAAAATATTCCCTGAAGATTGATCTGCAAGATTGGTATGGACATCCACATTTTTATTTCTTATTTCTCTAGATCTGCTCCCATTTTGTGTATAGCAAAAATAAATCCTAGTCAATTATTGGGGCCTTTTGATTCACTGAAGATGGAAAAACCAAAAATCCTAGTCAATTATTGGGGCCTTCGGGATAGGCACGGCCGCTCCTCTAACACTTCTCAGTCTCGGAAGGTCACGAGGCCTTCGAGTCGTGACGACATTATTTTACCCGCTGTTGAGCTCTTGCTACGGCCAGGCCGACGTCCATATCGCCCGCCGTTGAGCTCTTGCTCCGGCCAGGCCGCCGTCCATATAGTCCGTTGTTTGTCCCATTTTTGTTACGTTTTTCGTGTCTATTTTCTCGTTCTTTTTCCTCCATTTTGAGTAATTTATGTAGTTTTAGAGTCGTTTTGTCGTTTATTTCATGTTTCGTGTCTTTGTGAGTATTTCTGTGTTTTTCGTGTGTTTTTCCGGTTTCCTTCGTTTTTCTTTCATTTTTGGTGTGCAGGTCGGAAGCTTTGGGAGGACACGTTTTCAGAAAAATATGTGCTTGGATTACATAGTTAGATAGAGGGGTTTGTTAGCTACGCGTTGGAAAAAACGGAACTCAATTCCGAGTTCAAACGAGCCCAAACAAGCCCGAGACGTGAAGTGTGCCAGCAGTCCCGCGCGCCGCGGCGCAGCAACACCTCCGCGGCGCGACAACAGCTCTCCCCGCGCCGTGAAGACATCCCACACCATGCACCCCTTTGCCTCGCGCCGCGGCAGTCCTCGTGGCAAGCACCACGCCCCGACAGAGTGTGAGACTCCCCCAAGCCCCGCGCCGCGAAGCTCCCTCACGCCGCGCCACTAGTACTTCTTCACGCCGCGCCTCATACTCTCACGCCGTGACACCAGCTGGGATATAAATACACGTACAGGGCCTCGATCAAAAGAATCTCCCCTCCTGGGAGTAAAAACCTAGTCCCGCGATCTCTTTCTCTCCTTCCTCTCCATCTTTCTTTTTCATTTTTCTCTCCAAAAACTCCATTGTTTCACCGTGATTTTTCGACTGCTTTTAGACGAAGCTTGTAATACAGATTCAACGTTCGATTTTTATATCAATCATAAGTCTTTCTTTTCATTAATCTATGAAAATAATTGCTTGGGCTGAGATGGTTGATCGTGTTGAATTGAAATTACGTAGCTAATTCCTTCTGCTAGGGATAGGGGTTGATTGTTCTCGCTTAACATGTATTTGTCGGGCTTGATTCATTTTTTCTTGTGCGAGTTAATTTGATTAGGAATCGATGAAATCTTGTTTGATTGATTGATATAATCGAAGAGTGACACTTAGATCTTGCAATTGGAAACGGTTGAATGTTAATTAGTCGAGTTAGGGTTTTGTTGATTCTAAATGGTTAGTTGATTAATTCTCTTCTAATTGAATTAGCGACTTTTAGAACCGAAAAGGGAGAAGTCGTAAACCTAGGCTCGCATGAGGTAGATGATTTCGTAACTGAATAATCTATGGGTTTTGGATTGAAATACCTGCTTGTCGGTGTCTTGTCCCTTGTTACGAAGAGTTATTGGGAGTGAACCACTAGACGTGTAGGCGAGAGTGTCGATTCGGAACCGAACGATCAATTGTCTGGCTTTACGTTGCGAACTTGAATAAATTATCCCCGATTCCCTAGTTTCTTTATTATTATCTAGTTGGTATTTTAGGATTTATGCTTTTATGTTATTTCTTAGTTGATAGTTAATTCCTCCTCAATCTGATTAGAGTGTTTAGAACTTATTTGCTTTTTATGTGTAATCGATACCAAAGCTAAATTCCGAACCGTCTTCCTCGAGAGATCGACCGGGGAAACGAATCCTTCGATTCGGTGCTCGGTAAATATAACAATTTGTACACAACAAATTTGGCGCCGTTGCCGGGGAAGGCAAGTAGGATATTTAGTTTTGGTGTTTGATCTTATTTTCTGTGTTTCTCTTTATTTTAGTATTTTTAGTGTTTTTGTTTCTTGTGCATATTTGTTTTTCTCTTTTTTTCTTGTTTTAGTTTTTGCCTTCTTTTCTCTTCTTTTTCCTTGGCTACGCGTGGTTGTTTGGTTCTGGTGTGCAGGTACAATGAATTTCAATCACGGGTACTCCTCCCTGCAGTACCCATCTTGGAACGACGAGCCGGTCTATTTCCCCGGGTACCACACCCAACCTTACCCGTATTCTTCCGAGCAGTGCTGGAACGATTTTTCGGTTGAGCAAACTTATGAGTCTCACGAGTTTAACGAGAAGCTCGACCAGATTCTTGATTTCATAGAGTCCAAATCAGCTCGAGAAGAAGAGGCCGTCTACAATGCCAAACTCGATCTCATCTTAGATCGATTGATGGCCCGAGCGAAACAAGAGGAGGAAATCAAGCTTAGATGTGCCCGATTGAGCGAGCAAGTGGAAAGTCTAGCAAGGCGCATCGACTCGATCAAGTCCCAGGCCCACAAGCTCGAGGTTGTGGACCCACATCCCATGCCCGAGCATCTAAATGAGCTTCAGGACGACTCCTCAGAGTACAATACCAAGCTCGACCTCATCCTCGCTTGGATGATGGCCCGAGCAAATCAAGAAAAGGAGATTGAGCTTGGATGTGCTTGGCTGAGCACACAAATAGAGAGCCTCAATGTACGTCTCGATTCGATTGAGGCACAAGTCGACAACCCACACCTCTTGCTTGACCCTCAGGCTCAGATTCTGCAACAAATATGTGAGGTCGAAGAGGATGACATTCTTCCACGAGCCGGGTACGATGCATTATAGGAGGAGGTTGATTCACAAGACCCTCCTCCCACCTTCGAGTTGGAGTATCCGCCTCCGAGGCCACTGCACTGCTTTCCGGAGGTGATGGTATTTTCTTCGACTTGCTCCATTGATGTGCCTTTGATTGCCGAGGTTGACGGGGGAGCTCGGTTGGGGAAGGCTCTATTCCAAACATTGGAGATTGCTCGTGAATAGACTCACTACATCAAGAACATAGCCACTTGTGCCCACAATGCCCGCCTTCTGGCCTTAGAGCCAGCACTGCCACTTCTCGAGAATACAAAGGCGTGGCACGATCGTCACTTCTTCTTGGACCCTGGCTGAGTTCCTCACAGGTTTCGTCAAGGTAATGACGTAAAACAAGCGCTTCTTGGGAGGCAACCCAAGTGATTTATCGCTTTCTTAGATAATTTTTCTTTTTGCTCTTTTATTTTATCTTTGAATAATGGGTGTTTTGGACTTTTGTGTTTTTCTTAGCAGGTACGTGTTCGTGAGCTCGAGCAGGAGGATTGTGTTGATTGAGGAATATCGAGATTTTTGGGTTGAGAGAGGGCGAATGGCTTGCACGTGAACGCTTACTCTCCTCGATACACTTCGGTTTGAACACCTTTTCTCTTTTTATCTTTGTGTGGTAGCTTCGTGTCTTTTCTTTTGAGTCTTTTATTCTTGTGTCAGCTGCTAGTATTGGTTCATTATATAAAATTGCTAGGTCTTTTATTTGACTTCCTGTTTCGTGTTGAAGCAATGAGGACATTGCCTCATTTTAAGTGTGGGGGAGTTATTCGGATTTTTGCATGCTTATATAGTGGGCCGGACTAGTTTTAGGTTTTTGTGTTGTTGAGCATGGTATTGACGGATTATATGATTTGTTGATGAATGTTTGATGATATTGGGAAGTTGTGATGACGGACGTGTGGTCATTGCCTCGGTATATGCTTGATTGCTTTGAGTGACATATATTTGCCTTGTGAGGTTTTGATCATTACTCTTCTTTCTTGTGAGATATTGGTCATATTCTTGAATGTTTAGAACTTGCCTTGAGTTTATTTGAAAGAAATTGATTAGAGTTTGAAATTGCGAATATGATTGAGGCGTTTTGTTTGATTAGCTCACTTCTGCCTTGTTCTTTGGTCCTAAATTTATTCCACTTGGATGACCTCCAATGTTTAAACCTACAGAATGTTGTCCTTTCGATTCGTTGTTGTTCGGAAAAAGTTACTCTTCAAAAGAAAAAAAAAAAGAAAAAGAAAAATAAGGTTAAGTGACGATGTTGCAACTTGTTCTGAGCATCTATGTGTTGTTTGTGGAATGTTGGTCGGGTAGTAAGTGTTTTGTCTCTAGTTGATTCGGGATGAGTAGCGGAATGCTTGAGAATACTCAAGAACCTTGATTGTCTATTTGAGCTTCTTGTCCTTATATATCCATACCTTGAACCAAATAGCCTACATTACAACCCGTGAAGTACTCTTGATTCACAAGTTTTGAGCTTTGATTGTTTCTGAGTAATTTAAACGATTGGCAAGCATATGTTGAAACTTGAATATTGACCAATCTGAGCGACCCAGTCATATATTCATGTAAAAGAATGAGTGAGGCATACACTAATATTACTGTGTTTGAGAGTTTGTCATTTCGAGGCCAGGTTGATATTTGAGGCATATGGTCGTACGATCGTTTGAATTCAACCCGGTTGAGTTAAATATTTCTGAGGCTCTTCTTCTTTGAAACCATATCCATGCTCGTGTCTTGTTTTATTTTCTTTTGTTTTTGTTCGGGACGAACAAAGGTTTACGTGTGGGGGAGTTGTTTGTCCCATTTTTGTTACGTTTTTCGTGTCTATTTTCTCGTTCTTTTTCCCCCATTTTGAGTCATTTATGTAGTCTTAGAGTCGTTTTGTCGTTTATTTCGTATTTCGCGTCTTTGTGAGTATTTCTGTGTTTTTTATGTGTTTTTCCGGTTTCCTTCGTTTTTCTTTCATTTTTGAGTGTGCAGGTCGGAAGCTTTGGGAGGACAAGTTTTCAGGAAAGTATGTGTTTGGATTACATAGTTAGATAGAGGGGTTTGTTAGCTACGCGTAGGAAAAAACGGAACTCAATTCTAAGTTCAAACGAGCCCAAACGAGCCCGAGACGTGAAGTGTGCCAGCAGTCCCGCGCGCCGCGGCGCGACACCAGCTCTCCCCGTGCCGTGAAGACATCCCACGCCGTGGCACCCCTTTGCCTCGCGCCGCGGCAGTCCTCATGGCAAGCACCACGCCCCGACAGAGTGCGAGACTCCTCCAAGCCCCGCGCCGCGAAGCTCCCTCACGCCGCGCCTCACACTCTCACGCCGTGACACCAGCTGGGATATAAATACACGTACGGGGCCTCGATCAAAAGAATCTCCCCTCCTGGGAGTAAAAACCTAGTCCCGCGATCTCTTTCTCTCCTTCCTCTCCATCTTTCTTTTTCATTTTTCTCTCCAAAAACTCCATTGTTTCACCATGATTTTTCGATTGCTTTTGGACGAAGCTTGTAATACAGATTCAACGTTCGATTTTTATATTAATCGTAAGTCTTTCTTTTCATTTAATCTATGAAAATAATTGTTTGGGCTGAGATGATTGATCGTGTTGAATTGAAATTACGTAGCTAATTCCTTCTGCTAGGGATAGGGGATGACTGTTGTCGTTTAACAGGAATTTGTCGGGCTTAATTCGTTTGTTCTTGTGCGAGTTAATTTGATTAGGAATCGATGAAATCTTGTTTGATTGATTGATATAATCGAAGAGTGACACTTCGATCTTGCAATTGGAAACGGTTGAATGTTAATTAGTCGAGTTAGGGTTTTGTTGATTCTAAATGATTAGTTGATTAATTCTCTTCTAATTGAATTAGCAACTTTTAGAACCGAAAAGGGAGAAGTCGTAGACCTAGGCTCGCATGAGATAGATGATTTCGTAACTGAATAATCTATGGGTTTTGGATTGAAATACATGCTTGTCGGTGTCTTGTCCCTTGTTACGAAAAGTTATTGGGATTGGATACTTGGCCGGTATTGTATGCACGAACTTGCTCGTCTATGTTCAATCCCTTGTTACGAAGAGTTATTGGCAGTGAACCACTAGACGTGTAGGCGAGAGTGTCTATTCGGAACCGAACGATCAATTGTCTGGCTTTAATTTGCGAACTTGAATAAATTATCCCCGATTCCCTAGTTTCTTTATTATTATCTAGTTGGTATTTTAGGATTTATGCTTTTATGCTATTTCTTAGTTGATAGTTAATTCCTCCTCAATCTGATTAGAGTGTTTAGAACTTATTTGCTTTTTATGTGTAATCGATACCAAAGCTAAATTCCGAACCGTCTTCCTCGAGAGATCGACCCGGGAAACGAATCCTTCGATTCGGTACTCGGTAAATATAACAATTTGTACACAACATCCGTCGTTGAGCCTTTCCTCCGGTGACGAGCCCCTGCTCTGTCGGGCTGAAGTCGCTACTTCGCCCGCCGTTGAGCCCTTGCTCCGGCGAGGCCGATGTACCCATCCAGTCGGCGACGAGCCCCTGCTCTGCGGGCTGACGTCGTTACATCGCCCGTCGTAGAGCCCTCGCTCCGGCCGATGTCATTATCCAGTCCGGCGACGAGCCCCTGCTCTGCCGGGCTGACGTCGTTACATCGCCCGTCGTAGAGCCCTCGCTCCGGCCGATGTCATTCCCATCCAGTCCGGCGACGAGCCCCTGCTCTGTCGGGCTGACGTCGTTACTTCGCCCGCCGTTGAGCCCTTGCTCCGGCGAGGCCGATGTCCACATCCAGCCCGGTGACAAGCCCCTGCTCTGTCGGGCTGATGTCGTTACTTCGCCCGCCGTTGAGCCCTTGCTCTGGCTAGGCCGATGTCCACATCCAGCCCGGCGACGAGCCCCTGCTCTGCCGGGCTGACGTCGTTACTTCGCCCTTGCTCCGGCGAGGCCGATGTCCACATCCAGCCCGGCGACGAGCCTCTGCTCTGTCGGGCTGACGTCGTTACTTAGCCCGCCGTTGAATCCTTGCTCCGGCGAGGCCAATGTCTCCATCCAGTCCGGCGACGAGCCCCTGCTCTGTCTAGCTGACATCGTTACTTCGCCTTCCGTTGAGCCCCAACTCTGGCCAGGCCGACATCTCTACTTATCCCGGCGACGAGCCTCTGCTCTGCCGGGTCGATGTCTCCACTTATCCCGGTGACGAGCCCCTGCTCTCCCAGGCCGACGTTATCACTTTCACCACCACCGCGCCTGCACTTCGCTAGGTCGGCATCTATATCTCGCCCGCCGATGAGCCCCTGCTCTACCGGGCCGACGTTATCACTTCCACCACCACCGCGCCTGCACTTCGCCAGGTCGGCACCTATATCTCGCCCGCCGACGAGCCCCTGCTCTACCGGGCCAACGTTGTTATTACTACCGTCGCCAAACCTGCGCTTCGGCCAAGTCGGCACCCACATCATCACCACGCTGGCCAAAGAGCCCCTGCTCTGCCAGGCCAACGTTACTACTTTAGCTCCCGCCAAACCTGCGCTTCGCCAGGTCGGCACCTCTGAATTGCTAGCCGACGAGCCCCTGCTCTGCAGAGCCAACGTTACCGCTTCTACTACCGTCAAGCCTGCTCTTTGGCCAGGTCAGCACCTACATCTCGCTCGTCGATGAGCCCCTACTCTGCCAGGCCAACGTAATTATTACTCCCACTGCCGTCTAGCCTTCGCTTCGGTCAAATAAATATCTTTACATCTCCCGTCGATGAGCCCTAGCTCCACCAGGCCCATCGACACTTCGCCGGCGCAACGAGTTCCTGAGAGCAAGCCTCAACTTCGCAGAGCCGAGCTCAGAAACGCCGCACGTAACAGACGAAACGCGAGATACGCCAGATCCCAAACTCAAACCGCTCTCATATTAAATCAACGACGTCCTCCTACACGGGCCTACCGACTTGAACACCTGGACGGCACGCGCCCATCAGTACCTATAAAACTTGGTGTTTCTGAAGAAGTCCTACCAGTAGGTCTAGGCTATTCTCACTCAGTGAGTGACGTTATTGTATAGATTATTCGATGAGCTAGGTCATGAATGTAATTTACCTTTGCTTTTAGAGGCTAGGTCGTCTTAGGCTTAGATTGAGTCGAAGCGGCGTATTTAACGTAAGAAACCAAGTGCTGGTCGGGATCAGTACGATGACCCGGCCGGCACTAGCCGGGCTCAACTAGGAAGCCCGGTCAGGCCAATAATACCACCGAGTCCGAACGCGAGACTGGTCAGGTAAGCTGCCACGTAATTATGTGCAGGTCGAGTCAGTACGATGGCCTGGCCGGCACGAGCCGGGCTCAAAGTAGCCCAGTAAGACCAAAGTCGCCAATGTAAGAAATGAATAACGAGCTCAAACGCGAATCTCAGCAAGGCCGGACCGTCACCCGATTCAGCGAGCAAGTCGGACAGGTAACGCGCCAAAGTAATAAATAAATGCCGAGCCCAAATACGAGGCTCAGCCAAGTAATAAATTCGTGCAGGTCGGATTCAGTACGATGACCCGGCCGGCACTAGCCGGACTCAACTAGGAGGCCCGGTCAGGCCAATAATTCCACCGAGTCCGAACGCGAGACCGGTCAGGTAAGCTGCCACGTAATTATGTGCAGGTCGGGTCAGTACGATGGCCTGGCCGGCACGAGCCGGGCTCAGCAAAGTAGCCCGGTAAGGCCAAAGTCGCCAATGTAAGAAATGAATAACGAGCTCAAACGCGAAGCTCAGCAAGGCCAGACCATCGCCCGATTCAACGAGCAAGTTGGACAGGTAACGCGCCAAAGTAATAAATAAATGCCGAGCCCGATCACGAGGCTCGGCCAAGTAATAAATTCGTGCATGTCAGGATCAGTACGATGACCCGGCCGGCACTAGCTGGGCTCAACTAGGAAGCCCGGTCAGGCCAATAATACCACCGAGTCCAAACGCGAGACCGGTCAGGTAAGCTGCCACGTAATTATGTGCAGGTCGGGTCAGTACGATGGCCCGGCCGGCACAAGCCGGGCTCAGTCCCGTAGCCCGGTCAGACCACAATCGCCAACGTAAAAAAGGTAATAAATAAGTGCCAAGCTCGATCATGAAGCTCGGCCAGGCCAGACCACCACCCGACCCTGCGAGCGGATCGGATGGGTAATGCGCCATCATAATCATTAGTGCAATAAATTGCACAAACCGGACTCGACAAAGGGGCCCGATTAGGCCGAAATGCCGTAAAACTAAAGGCCTACGCGCCATTAGGCCGAAATGCCGTAAAACTAAAGGCCTACGAGCCATTAAGGCCGAAATGCCGTAAAACTAAAGGCGCACGAGCCGTAAGGCCGAAATGCCATAAAACTAAAGGCGTACGAGCCATCAGGCCGAAATGCCGTAAAACTAAAGGCCTACGAGCCATTAAGGCCGAAATGCCGTAAAACTAAAGGCGCACGAGCCGTAAGGCCGAAATGCCATAAAACTAAAGGCGTACGAGCCATCAAGCCGAAATGCCATATAACTAAAGGCGCACGAGCCATAAGGCCGATATGCCATAAAACTAAAAGCGCACGAGCCGTAAGGTCGAAGTGCCCTGAAACTAAAAACCGAACTCCAAAAACAGTTCGGCCCAACTAGATATGCGACAAGGTGCGCTCATTTATCATACATTCATCACATAGATTCATCATACATTCATCACACACATTCAACATTCATTCATCATACATTCACGCATTCCTCATACGATCGCATTATGCATAAAGTCTCGTAAGAAATAAAGAGCTCAAAGCTCAATCGAACAAAGAGCTCAAAGCTCACTCAGACAAAGAGCTCTAAGCTCACTCATGTCGACAATTCAAAATGCATTCCTGCATAAAAACGGGTACCAAATTACCCAACCAGGCCGCTCAGGCCCCATTCAATAGCAAATTCAGAAAAATCGCCCATTCGGTCAAAACCGACTCAACTCAACAAAGAACAAAGCATCGCTATCACAAATTCGCTAGGCCAAAGCCGAAAATGATCAACAAAGACGCTCCAGGGTATCAAAGCGCCCAAAAATTACATAATGACTCGTGATAAAATTAGCATCTCTCGCCAAAAAATCCTCAAAGTGACTATCACGAGAGGAAATAATGAACAGAAAACGACAAAACAACGATATGAGTAACCAAAGTTACTCGATAAAGATTAAATAAGCCAATGAGGCATAAAAAGTGAAAAGCCACTTGATAGAGCCAATCAAGGAAAACTGGCAAGATAAAAAGTGATCTCGTGAATCACGCAAAAATTATTTGAACGGGCGTACTCGTCAGCATATTTACGACTTCACCAATGATACTCGTTACGTAAATATTCTTACGCAATTTAAAGAGCTCGAAGCTCAAAAGATCATGAGGTGGAAACATCACCAAATTATCAAGAATAAACGCGACTTCAGAACAATTCAATCAGAACATGTCTTAAACTCGGGGGCCTCCTGTTGATACCTAATTTGGCTCCGATTACTTAAATAATAAATAAAATAATAAAATACGGCCAGATAATCAATGAGCCGACAATACGAAATAAATAAATGTACAAACAGGTTCTCGGTACCGATCAATCAGAAGCCGCCTCAGATAGACGTCAATCGAAGTCGTCAAAGGTCATAAACGGGACCCACAGTGATTAATCTCACATTAGCCAAATAATGTACCATTTTTTGTTTATTCTATTGTCCACTTGCAAAAATAGTGAAACATGTATATATATGTGAAAAGAAGAAAGAGAAAGGGCTCTCTTCCCATTTTTCATCTCCCCCAACAACAAAAAAAGGAGATTTCTCTCCAAAGTAATAAAATACATCTATTCTCAATTATTTTTTGTTCTTCAATTTCATACAAGCAATTCGTATTATTTTTGACGGTTGATCGTCTGATTTTCGACATCAACAGTTTGGCGCTAGAAGGAGGGCCCCGTAATTTGCTCGGGGTCAATTTTCACTAAGAAACGGCTACGTTCCCACTGAAAAATATTCCCTGAAGATTGATCTGCAAGATTGGTATGGACATCAACAATTTTATTTCTTATTTCTCTAGATCTGCTCCCATTTTGTGTATAGCAAAAATAAATCCTAGTCAATTATTGGGGCCTTTTGATTCACTGAAGATGGAAACACCGAAAATCTCATANTAAAAAAAAAAAAAAAAACAACAACAAAGGGGTTTTCACCTCTCACTGTCAGAACCCCCAAATTAGACCATATTTTCCATATCCTTACCATTTCCCTCAAATGCCTCAAATATCTGTCATTAGTATCCTGCAAGCTGGAGAACATATCTCGAAGAAAAACTCAGTCTTCTCGTTCTTTTTTGCCATACAATTTTCAGCGAGCGAAATCTGAAATTTCAGTTTTGTGACCGAGTAAGGTTTCAACCTTCGCAACCAGCTCGTCACTTGGTTCAATGCGAGGATTGTGGACTGAAATGCAAACACCGACCTGTTAGCACGGAAAAACAATTAATCAGAAGAGCGAAAGCGAATAAAATAAGCTACTCTCAAGGGCCGGAGATGAATTCAGTGGACGGGTGCCGAGCTGCGTCGGGCGTCCTCCACTCGCCGCCAACCCAGAACCACTCCGGTATGTAACCGTGCAGGGACTCGGGGACTCTATGAATTAGGGATTTGTCCACGCCCGGGGCGACTGAATTGTAATAGTTGCCTATCTCCCCGGATTTTTTGAAGACGAACAGGGCTCCCATGTAACGCCCCGCCCTAACTTAATTATCAGAGTGCGATTATAAGACATCTTTTTAAAATAGTTTGAGAAAATGATTCGGAGCGTTACTAAAACATTTATTTTATCTTTTAGAAATCCGTTACGACCGTTTAAAAATTTACAACAAAAATGGATTTACATAATATACAATCCGACTATAAAATCGGATCAAAAGTCAAAGTTTGTCAAACAGTAAATTCAGCGGAATATAGCGTGGTAAAATATACAACAAAATATTTAACTTCGATCCACCCGTCAACTTCACAGCTCCGGACCGACTTCATGACCTGAAAAATTTTGATAAAATGGGGTGTGAGTACCACTGTACTCCGTAGGAACTCATACTAAAGTAAACAGCAATAATAATAGTAATATCATGATCAAAAGCATATAACATAACCGTGAATTTCCTGGTCAACAGTATAAACTGGACCGGGATCCGTGAATCTACCGGCTGTCATGATGATAATGATAATGATGATGACAATAATAAGCCGGAATCCATGTGCACATACTAGTGGTAGATGATGCCACTAGAACTTAGAACAGAATTATGGCAACCTGAACCGGCCAACATCCATTCCAAGCGGAAAAACATAATTTGACATACCTTGAACATGATATCGTAATTATAATCAATGTAATACCCAGTCTGAGTCCCCACCTGTACTGAAGATATGAAACTGGAAGTGCTGATAGACGAACTGATCAAACTGTAACATAATATAAACATTTACTAAGTACTATGCTCAGATTAATAAATTTAACTGTTAAGATGCTCGACTCGACTTAATATGATGTCCGGATATAAAGGAATGCTCTAAAGGTTCATAAAAATATTTTTAAGTCCGGAATTTACACTGATATGCTTAACTGATCTGGTTCGGCTCGAAAAATAATTTAATTTTCAGAATAAGACTCGGACCGAAAATCACGAACCAAAACGGACTCGAACCGCCGGCTAAACGGGCCGGTTCGCTAACTGGATGAACCGGGTCGGGTTGGACCGGACCGGGTTGGACCACCGGTTCACACTGGACTGGGTGGTCACGTGCTGGTTGGGCTCGGTCCCGTGCCGGGCCTGCTGGAGCCATGGCACGGCACTGGACACGGGCTAGGCATGACTAGCCTCGGCACTAGGCGCTGCTGGGCGCGGGCAGTGCGGCTGGCACTGGCCCTGGCACTGGCCGGGCGCGAGGGACGCGGGATAAGCGCGTACCCGGGCTGACTGGGCACTGGGCGTGCGGCTGGCACAACCCAGGTACGGCTGGCGCGAGAAAAGACACGGCCAGACATGACTCGGGCGTCTCGGGTGCGACTATGGCTTGTCAGGGCGCTGCCGGGCGAGCCTGGGCACGCGGGCGTGCTGTTGGGCACGTCCCGAGGCCTGTTAAGTTACTCGGGGTCAAAAAGGCACAGTACTACACACTCGGGTGTGCTGTTGGCACGACCCGAGGTCAGCAGCGCGTGGCACGAGTGACTGTCCCGGGGTCGCGCATACCCGGCACTGGGACAGCACTGCCGGCATGGCCGCTATGTGCGGCAGCATGCCGTGACCGGCCCTTGCCGGCCGTTCGGCCACTTTCCTT
>BKCP01005583.1:0-54295 GCA_008636005.1 Striga asiatica | reverse complement strand
TTTTCTGCTTTTAGGTTAGGTGTGTCTGTTAGTTTAGTTTGTTTGGTATGGTCTTGTGTTTTTGGTTTGGGGCTCTGGCCCCTGTTCTGCTTGAGTGAGAGCAGCTATTATCCCTTTGGGAGCTTTGGAATTTTTATTAGTGTTTGTCCTGTCTTTCGTGTCGTGAGTCTTGTGTCTTAGTTTCTAGCGTTACTAGTGCGTGATGCGAATGTGGGTCTCGACCCCCGAAGGCGAGAAGGGTCGAGTGCCGAGTCGGCCCGAGAAGGCAAGGAAAAGGGCCAAAACAATGCGTGCATGGCTAAGGAGACGTGTACGAGCCCGTATACGAGGGTGCAGACGTGCGCAATGGCATAGAAGAGTACGCAAGTCGACGGTCGAGACACGCGTATGCAAGAGGAAAAGGTGTGAGATGCGCGCGAGAGTGTGACACGGATGCGCTGGGAGGAGACGTGAGCGACGCGAGTCGGCGCATACGCGACTGAGGCGATCGACATACCGAGGCTCGCGAAAGGGGGCTAGCACAGGGGTCGAACCAGCGATGGGCAATCGGGACAAGGGCCGTGGTCCGCGATCCAGCAATCGGAGGAAGTCTCTCGTGTCGTCCACTTGCGAGCGGGACGACGCGCGAATGCGGTAGCGCGTGCATGGCGCGACGGGGCACACGCGGGATGAGGTCAGCGACGCACGGGACGCGCAACGGCTGATGGGTGCGAGTCCTTGGTGGGCGAGGAATACCGCGCCGCCTAGGGTTGATCCGCGCGACTTGGCGCGCAAGGCAGAAGACGCGTGGGAAGCGCACGAGATGATCGCACAAGCGAAGGGCGCAAGCCTAATCCTCATAGGAATAGGCAAGGCGCGAATACTAGACCCTGCAGGACTAGGAAAAGCAGCTGAGTGCTGGTACGCGCGTGATAGATCGGCAACAAGAGTAATCTTCGAAGGAACAGGCAATAGGAGCATATTCCTAGTAGGAATAGGCAAGGTGGAGGCACGCTCGAGCAAACTCCTTGGCGGGTTAGGACTAGGCGATGCAGGCTCGGGCATGATCCTTCAAGGCATAGGGGAGACGCACGCCGGGTGGGCACAAGGCGACACGCGCGTGGCGGCTAGGGTTTCTTCCCTAGGTGGAGTAAGAATGGCGTGCGCAGGGATAGTCTAGGGATTTCTCTACTTGGAGTGCAAGACAAGATCACTTAGGATCCTTTAGATATTTAGTTTCCTTATTGCTTATGATATCTAGATTGTTTAGGACTTTAATATTTTATTGTTTTAATTAGTGATTTAGTTGCCTTAGGATTAGATATATTCCATCTATTAGAGTTATAGGTAGATTAGGACTAGATCTATTTGGTGCCTATATAAAGGCCTTTCCTCTTGTTATTTTGATCATGCAGAAATTAATGAAAAAGTCGAACCTTGTGTTCAATTTCTTGTGTTAGATTTCTTTTGAGATTTAGTGCAAAATCCTTGTTACGAGAAGGGCGTCCACCGCATAGCTCGAGCAAGACGAGTTTGGCAAGGACATCCGTCCGAGCTGTCTCACCTATCGCGAGAAGACAAGGAGTTAACCTCCGAATCGTCCGCAACCCTCGCCGAAGATCGAGTTCACGCAACGTCCGAGGCAAGGTCACGAGTCGGTAACACGCGATCCTTCATCATTGGTGCTTTCATTGAGAGAACCGATCGCGTGTTCTTTATCCCATCCCTTTCTTTAATTTTTGAGTCTTAAAAAAAAATAAAAAAATGAGCATGTTTTCTAAGGAGGAGATCGAGACAAGTTGGCGTTCATGGTAGAAGAGGGTGCAATCAATGAAAGCAAAACAATGGCATCGAAGAGGGGAGAACTTGGAAGGATTGGAGAGGAGTGTGACCCCGAAGGAGCAAAAATATTTGGAGGAGTTGTACGAGCGAAAGAATTTTGAGGAGGAGATTTTTCGGCGACAAGACGAGGGTCTATGCTTTACTTGCACCGAAAAATATGTGTCGGGCCATAAATGCAAGTCAAGCGTTGTAAGGGTCCAGGTCGTCGAAGTCGAGGTCGAGCATGATAAAGGCGAACCCGAAATTGTAGTCGAACAACTTGAGCAGGAGGCCAAGTGCATGGTCGAAGTACAAGATGTGGTCGACGAGGACTATGACGAGAAGACCATATTCCCGTTCGATTGTGCGGGCTATGTTGAAGACGAGGTCACTAAGTCCATGGTCGAGCGAGTCGAGTCCGAGGACCCACCTTCATTCGACGACGTGTTCATGGACAAGAGAGTTACGATCGACTACTTAGGGCCACCTATTTACGACGTGTACCTCGATGATGACGAGCACATGATGGTCGAGGAGTTTTGGAAGGAGGCCGAAGTGGAGTCAATTTCTGATGGACCGCCTATCTACGATGTATACCCCGATGACTACTTCGTCGAGATCAAGGTTGGAGAAGTCGAGGTGGTCGAAGCTCCAAGGCTCGAGGAGGTTTCGGACGTGGCCACGATAGCCGAGGTCGATGAAGTCGAGAAAGAGGAAGAAGAGGTCGATGTGATCGAGGAGGACGACGAGTCCCGAATGGAGATACTTGACGAGTCCTTGAGGACAAGGACTCATTCGAAGGGGGGAGGAATGATGCGAATGTGGGTCTCGACCCCCGAAGGCGAGAAGGGCCGAGTGCCGAGTCGGCCCGAGAAGGCCAGGAAAAGGGCCAAAACAATGCGTGCATGGCTAAGGAGACGTGTACGAGCCCGTATACGAGGGTGCAGACGTGCGCAATGGCATAGGAGAGTACGCAAGTCGACGGTCGAGACACGCGTATGCAAGAGGAAAAGGTGTGCGATGCGCGCGAGAGTGCGACACGGATGCGCTGGGAGGAGACGTGAGCGACGCGAGTCGGCGCATACGCGACTGAGGCGATCGACATACCGAGGCTCGCGAAAGGGGACTGGCACAGGGGTCGAACCAGCGATGGGCAATCGGGACAAGGGCCGTGGTCCGCGAGCCAGCAATCGGAGGAAGTCTCTCGTGTCGTCCACTCGCGAGCGGGACGACGCGCGAATGCGGGAGCGCGTGCATGGCGCGACGGGGCACACGCGGGATGAGGTCAGCGACGCGCGGGACGCGCAAGGGCTGACGGGTGCGAGTCCTTGGTGGGCGAGGAATACCGTGCCGCCTAGGGTTGATCCGCGCGACTTGGCGCGCAAGGAAGAAGACGCGTGGGAAGCGCGCGAGATGATCGCACAAGCGAAGGGCGCAAGCCTAATCCTCATAGGAATAGGCAAGGCGCGAATACTAGACCCCGCAGGACTAGGAGAAGCAGCTGAGTGCTGGTACGCACGTGATAGATCGGCAACAAGAGTAATCCTCGAAGGAACAGACAATAGGAGCATATTCCTAGTAGGAATAGGCAAGGTGGAGGCACGCTCGAGCAAACTCCTTGGCGGGTTAGGACTAGGCGATGCAGGCTCGGGCATGATCCTTCAAGGCATAGGGGAGACGCACGCCGGGTGGGCACAAGGCGACACGCGCGTGGTGGCTAGGGTTTCTTCCCTAGGTGGAGTAGGAATGGCGCGCGCAGGGATAGGCTAGGGATTTCCCTACTTGGAGTGCAAGACAAGATCACTTAGGATCCCTTAGATATTTAGTTTCCTTATTGCTTATGATATCTAGATTGTTTAGGACTTTAATATTTTATTGCTTTAATTAGTGATTTAGTTGCCTTAGGATTAGATATATTCCATCTATTAGAGTTATAGGTAGATTAGGACTAGATCTATTTGGTGCCTATATAAAGGCCTTTCCTCTTGTTATTTTGATCATGCAGAAATTAATGAAAAAGTCGAACCTTGTGTTCAATTTCTTGTGTTAGATTTCTTTTGAGATTTAGTGCAAAATCCTTGTTACGAGAAGGGCGTCCACCGCATAGCTCGAGCAAGACGAGTTTGGCAAGGATATCCGTCCGAGCTGTCTCACCTATCGCGAGAAGACAAGGAGTTAACCTCCGAATCGTCCGCAACCCTCGCCGAAGATCGAGTTCACGCAACGTCCGAGGCAAGGTCACGAGTCGGGAACACGCGATCCTTCATCAGTGCGGTTCTACGCGGTCTTTGGATCTGTCCTCCAAGTCCTTTCAACTTTTGATTGTTTTATTTGGCTAGGAGTTGTATCTTTGCACATTTGTGCGTTTTTATCTATAAAATTGTCTATCGTTTCAGAAAAAAAATAATGAACACAGTCATTATTTTTTGGCCTCCCTTGCAGCACAGGGGTCTGACGAAGTTCAACGTTTGGACAATCCTCCCTCCGGTGGCAAGACTTGGCTTGCTCATTGTAGGTGTATTGTATCTCAGAAACGTGTTGGTCTCGTCTTAATTAGACTTTGCTTCTTTTTCATTGTACCCAAAAAAAAAATAAAAAATAAAAATGTGGCGCTTAACAAATGGAACTTAGACTATCATTCCGGTAGAAAAAACAAATGGAACTTGATACTTTGTTTATTCTATTTGTCAAGTCTACTTGGTGCATAGTGGCAAATATGAATCACCATTTCATCATCATCCTCATCTCTCTCCGCCACACAACTGATGTGTTAGAAAGAGAAACACAGTGGAAGAAAACCCGAAGTCCGTATCATCCTCATCTCTCACTTCTATTCCGTCGGATGAAATGCCCTCCGACCCTGAAGAAGAATCTAGTAGGCCCCAAGCTCCGCACCCGGAGGTTTTCATGGATTTGGATCTCGATCTGGATGGCTCGTGGCCGTTGGATCAGATCTTTGCCGCAGCTTCAGCGAATCCCGTGCCGCCCTTTTTGCTGTCCAGTTCGGAGCAGCCGTGTTCTCCACTTTGGGCCTTTTCAGATGATAATAATAACGGGAATTCCGTATCAGGCGCTGGTTTCTGGTTAGCTGACTCCTCCAGGATAATATCTTGTATGGTTTTTGCTCTAAGCTTATTTTGACGTTCTGAATTGGAAAGTTTTCTGAGTTCTACTCTAACAATAACCTTGATGTTTTTTTGAGTATTTTTGTAGCTTCATTTATTTCTCGCTCTTATGCAATTGAAACCGTTATTTTCACTATTTGCAGGGTTGTATTGTTATTCATTACATTAGTTTATATTGTAAAAATTGTGTTTCGTATCAACAACAAAATTTTGGGAAATTTTCTTAGCTCATTTCTGTAACTCTCTTTTTCTGTACGTACAAAGTCAAGCCCTTATAGCTAATGCAGTCATGCAAGACGACAAGCCAAAACGACGTCGTGTACATTAATCTCAAACGACGTCGTTAACTAGTAAAACAAATAAAACGAAAAGGAGAACAAAACGATGTCGTCTAGGCAAAACGACACCGTAAAACTTAGAACAAAAGAAAGAAAATAAAACGCGCGCATTCACGAGAAATTCATGCAGAGCAGTGCTGCGCCATGTTCGAGCATGTTCGACCATGATCTTCAACACCCGCCCCTCAAGGTGGGCCAGGATGAACCACAGTCAGGCCCAACTTGGACACAAGAGCAGCAAACCGGTGGCCAGTAAGAATCTTGGTGAAAAGATCGGCAAGTTGGTGCAGTGAGGCAACAAACATAGGCAAAATGAAACCTTGTTTGAACTTGTCCCGGACGAGATGACAATCAATTTCCAAATGTTTTGTGCGTTCATGAAAAACCGGATTAGCAGTGATATGCATGGCAGCTTGGTTATCACACCACAGAGGAATAGGAAAGGTGAGAGAAACCTGAAACTCCTGAGCAAGGTAATGAAGCCACATCAATTCAGAGACAGTAGATCCCATGGCACGGTATTCTGCTTCGGCTGAAGACTTAGAAACAGTGTGCTGCTTCTTACTCTTCCAAGAAATGAGGGAGTCTCCAAGAAAAATGCAAAACCCGGTGATAGATCTTCTAGTGTCTTTGCAAGTAGCCCAGTCGGCATCACAATAGGCAACAAGAGAGAAAGAGGTTGACTGTGAAGAATAGAAGATGCCTAATGCTGGAGTCCCTTTCAAATATTTGAGAATGTGCAAGGCTGCATGCCAATGAGTGTCATAGGGTGCAGTGACAAATTGACTTAGCTGCTGGACAGCATAAGTCACATCAGGTCTAGTGAGACCAAGGTACAACAGCCGGCCAATGAGTCTCCTAAAAAGTTCTGGCTCTTCCATGGCTGTACCATCTATAGCCAATAACCTGGTCCCCAAAGGCAGAGGTGTAGGAGAAGAAGAACACTCTAACATGTTCATATCAGCAAGAATGTCCATAATATACTTTCTTTGACACAGCAGAACTCCTCTGGATGCATAAGTGAACTCAATGCCCAAAAAAAACTTAGCAATCCCTAAGTCTTTGATAGTGAACTGATCATCAAGAAATTTCTTCAAGTTCTGAATCAGAGAGAAAGATGAACTAGTGACTAATACATCATCCACGTAGACCAATAATGCCAAGAAATCTGATCCTTTGGTAGTAGTAAACAGACAGTGATCATAGTTGGATTGAATCAGCCCATAATGAGACAATTTGGTGCATAGTTCATTATTCCATTCCCTCGAGGCTTGTTTGAGGCCATATAAACTTTTAACCAGCTTGCATACCTGACCAGGGCCTGCCTTGTCATAGCCCAAAGGTGGATGCATAAACACCTCTTCAGAAAGTGTGCCATGAAGGAAAGCATTGTTGACATCTAACTGATGAATTGGCCATCCTCTGTGAGTTGCTACAGCAATGAGAAACCTTACAGTTACCAACCGTGCCACAGGTGAGAAAATATCAAAGTAGTGTATCCCTTCTATTTGACTGTACCCCTTTGCCACAAGTCTGGCCTTGAACCTCTCAATAGATCCATCTGCCTTTCTTTTGATCTTGTATACCCATTTGCTGCCTATTGCTTTCTTTCCATGTGGAAGGTCAGTGATTTCCCAAGTATGATTAGCCTCCAAAGCATCCAATTCCTTTTGCATTGCCTCTACCCAGGAAGGATGTTGAACTGCTTGCTTATAGTGGACAGGCTCCTTGTCTTGGGAAATGTTGGCTGAAAACTCTCTTTGGGAAGTTAATGAATTCCCACAAACATAATCATGATGCCAATTTGGTGCCCCTCTTGATCTATTGCTTCTTCTCAGTCCATCATTTTCAGTAGGAACTGGAAGAAGTGGATCAATCTCCCCAGTCTCTGAATTGTCATCTTCTAATGCCCTTGGGACAACATTTTCTACTGGAACTGAAACCACATGAGGGAATACATCATCAAAAAACACCACATCCCTGGATACAAAACAATCTCCAGTATCCATATTGAACAATTGAAATCCTTTGTTTCCAGGAGTAAAACCCAGGAAAACACACTTACTGCCTCTAGGGTCATATTTGGATTTGAGAGGATGAACTGTAGTAGCATATGCTAGACAACCAAAAGGTTTAAGTTTGTCATAATCTGGCTGCTTTCCATAAATTCTCTCATAAGGTGTAGACCATTGAAGAGGAGCACTAGGTAACCTGTTTATAACAAAAGCTGCAGCTTGTATAGAATAAGGCCAGAACTTTATTGGTAATTGAGCTTGGTAAATTAATGCTCTCCCAATCTCAAGTAGCTGCTTATGCTTTCTTTCAACCACACCATTTTGTTGTGGTGTGTAGACACAGGTGGTTTCATGAACAATTCCTTTTCCTTGAAAAAAGGTTTCAATCTCTTTTCCCAAAAATTCCTTTCCATTGTCAGTTCTGATCTTCTTAACTTTGGTTTCAAACTGAGTCTCTACCATTAAGATAAATCTGCTTAACAATTTAGAGGCTTGTGATTTTTGTTCCATCAAGAATACCCAAACACCTCTACTGTAATCATCTACTATTGTTAAGAAGAAAGGTGTACCAGTCATTGCCTCTTCTTTGCATGGTCCCCAGATATCAGCATGTAACATCTCAAAGATCTTGGTGGCATGTATGTAACTGTTCTGAAATGGAAGTCTTTGCTGTTTTGCCTTGTGACACACCTCACAGGATAAGATATTTCTCTCTTCTTGCTCTGTGCATTTGCCCTTAAGGAATTGAACATGTTTCATGGTGCTGATGCTAGCATGACCAAGACATTGATGCCATTTCTCCAGAGAAAATTTGTCTTTCACAACATTAGCATGTACATTGTTTTCCTTGCTCAATATATACAAATTTCCCTTTGAAATTCCTTGCCCCACCAATTGTCCACTATCACAGTGAGTTAAAAGACAGGAACTAGCTGAAAAGGAGCATCTTACTTTCTCATCCATGCAAAGTTGACTAACTGACAGCAAATTATACTTGAAGTCAGGCACAAAGAGAACATGATGCAGAGTTAAAACTTTGTTCACAGTTACCATTCCTGCAATATTTACTTTCTTGCTTGATCCATCAGGTAGACAAATGGTGACTGAATCCTTCAATGTGTATGTGTTTCTCATAACACTAAAATCTCCACACATATGCTTGCTTGCTCCAGTATCTATGATCCAATCGTTGCAATTGACATCATCAGCAGTAGTTAAGGCAAAGTGCATCTCATCATCACTCTCTTTCTTTGTAAAGCTCACCATTTGTGCAAAGTCTACTTTATTTTCTCCAGTTTCCTTGCCCTTTATGAATTGTGTGAGTTCCTGTAATTGCTTGACCACAATGGAGAGATCACTGTCCTGTGAGTTTCTCTTATCATTCATACTTTCTCTCCAATCAGCATTGTCACCACTCAACTCCACATTTCCAGCATAGTTTATCCCTTGTGTCTTTAGCTCTTTATACCACTCAGGAACACCATGTATTTTAAAACATGTGGCAACTGTATGACCTCTCATTCCACATTTGTCACATAGTAACTTGGCTCTTTCTTCTCTAGTTAATCTGGTAAAGCCTCTACCACCTCTTCCATTTGTGAAGTTTCCTCCTCTACCACCAAAGCCTCTTCCCTGACCATTTAAACCTCGGCCATAACCCTCAGCTCTAGTGCTCATAGCTAGACTTTCAACTCTGTCAAAGGAATTGCTCACAGTTTTCTGTCTTTCTGCTGTGAGAGCCATTGAATAGGCTTTGTTCACACTTGGTAAGGGATCAATTAACACAATTTGGTTCTTGAAACTATCATATCCTTCATTAAGTCCCATCAGAAATTGTATGAGCTTAGTTTCTGCATCATTTTGAGCCACTATTCTTCCTTTTTCACAATTGCAGAACTGTGTAGGAACAACACATGCATATTCATCCCATAGCTTCTTCAACTTATTAAAATATTCCATGACGGTGCAATTCCCTTGCACTAAAGTATTAATTTCCCTCTGCAACTTATACTTCATCGGTCCATTATTTTCTCCAAACCTCAAACACACTTCATCCCACAGATCCTTAGAAGTTTCAGCATAAACAAACGATTCGGCAACATCTTTAGTCATAGAACTTAGAATCCACGACAAAATCATCCAATCAACCTTTTTCCATTCATCATATTCATCACTATCAACAGCAGGTACAGAGATCTCACCGTTTATAAAGCCGAGCTTCCTTTTAGCTCCTAGAGCTATCATCATCGATCGACGCCATGAGAGGAAGTTACTGCCAGTGAGCGGGTGCGAAACGAGCACCAAACCAGGGTTATCCGATCCATGAAGGAAGAGAGGATCCTGAGTTCCTTGACGCAATCCAGATCCTCCAACATTGAGAGCATTCTCTCGCCTCATCGCCATTAATCGTCAATCAACAAGGTCACCAGAATCGACTGCTCTGATACCATGTAAAAATTGTGTTTCGTATCAACAACAAAATTTTGGGAAATTTTCTTAGCTCATTTCTGTAACTCTCTTTTTCTGTACGTACAAAGTCAAGCCCTTATAGCTAATGCAGTCATGCAAGACGACAAGCCAAAACGACGTCGTGTACATTAATCTCAAACGACGTCGTTAACTAGTAAAACAAATAAAACGAAAAGGAGAACAAAACGATGTCGTTTAGGCAAAACGACACCGTAAAACTTAGAACAAAAGAAAGAAAATAAAACGCGCGCATTCACGAGAAATTCATGCAGAGCAGTGCTGCGCCATGTTCGAGCATGTTCGACCATGATCTTCAACATATATGCCACATTCTTTAGTGTAGACTGCAATCTTTTTGGTGTTTTGGACTTTGTGGTGGCACCTGTTGTAGCTTATCTGGGTTAAGACAATTTTATGACTAGGAAAAACACTTATAGACTCCTTCCCTTTTCATTCTGTCTTACTTTAGGAGAATCATAGTTTGGTTTACCAAACTACGCTTGCTTTATTTATATATATATATATATATATATATATATATATATATATATATATTTTACTATGATTAACTTGTCCAATCTATTTGTAAACAAGCCAATATTTTGACAAAGCTGATTCTGTAGCTGTTCATTAATCTTATATTTCTAAATTACATAAGTTTTTGATAATAAGAAATGTCTGTTTCATCTGTCTGTTCTCTTCATCTCTGATTCTGCGCCAAAAGTTTCACTGCTGCTTCCGAGTATATAATGAGTGTGGTAATCAACTGAACATTCGCACATGTGTGGTTGACTCTGATTTCTTTATGTAGACTCCAGTAACCCTGATATAGCAGCTGA
This sequence comes from Striga asiatica, assembly GCA_008636005.1. Lineage (NCBI taxonomy): Eukaryota > Viridiplantae > Streptophyta > Magnoliopsida > Lamiales > Orobanchaceae > Striga > Striga asiatica. The sequence continues at coordinate 43,709 of BKCP01005583.1, read as the reverse complement.
AAGTGTATGTGCCAATGACGACAAGAAAAACCTCCCTTCTCCTTATGTGGGAACGATGCCTATTGGCAATCCTGATGGATCATGTATAATAAAAGAAAGGATGACTCGGGCTCTTCGGTATTTCAAGGATTTGACTGAACAGCATGTCTTAGCTCAGGTTTGGGCACCTGTGAAAAATGGTGGCCGATATATGCTCACTACATCAGGGCAACCGTTTGTTCTTAACCCAAATAGTAATGGGCTTCATCAGTATAGGCTGGTCTCTCTTATGTATATGTTTTCTGTGGATGGTGAGAGTGATGGAGATCTGGGACTTCCAGGTCGTGTGTTTCGGCAAAAGTTGCCAGAATGGACACCAAATGTGCAGTATTATTCCAGCAAAGAATTTCCACGTCTCAACCATGCCTTGCATTACAATGTTCGAGGAACTTTAGCTTTGCCTGTATTTGAGCCTTCGGGGCAGTCATGCGTTGGTGTGCTTGAGCTGATAATGACATCCCAGAAAATAAATTATGCCCCAGAGGTTGATAAAGTCTGCAAGGCGCTTGAGGTTAGATTATGTTCTCTCCATTAACATGGTGCTGTTGGAGTCAATTAGTATGGTTCTGAATTGAATTTTGAATTTTCATCTGTATCATAAACTGTGTATTACTGTATTGTTAGTGGTGTCTTCCTTGTAAAGGTTTACTGCTCAATTTTTGTGATCTTAAAATGTACTAATGCATTCGGCTTCTGTTAATATTGGTGTCACATCAATACCGAGGATACCAAAACCCTACCTACTTTATGTGTTAATACTGGATATTATTATTTATCTTCTTTATAGTGGTTCATTACCCAATTTTCATAATTTTAAAATGTTCTATTGCATTCCGTTTTCTGCTAATGTGTGTTACATCAATACTGAGGATACAAGAACCCAACGTACTTGTGCATTAATATGGAATATTGTTAATTTTATTTGGATACCATTGTCTTTTGTGTAAAGTGTGAGTGATTGATTGTTCGTCAGCCACTAGCAATCTATTGTTCAATTTCCATTTCGTAGCATCGGCCAAGAGTTCTCTCTTCAAGATATTGTTATGAACAATCTGCACGAACACACACACACACACACACACATGTATGAATATCAATCAATCACAGTCTATTACTGAACCTCTCAGTGGAGAGCGTCACTGCTTCTCAAATATGGATTGCCTGATCCAGTCCATCACCAAATTGAGTTCTATAACAACCTTTTCTTATAGCTTTTTCACGAATCTTCAGTCCAGTCTTATAAAATTGTTCTAATACAAGTTAGAGCTCTTATTGGTTTGTAGCAGAGAAGTTATTGTACTTTTGTGTGCATCTTTATCCAATAAAATGGTCTCTTATCCCTCCGCTTGACTGCTTCCAGAAGTTTGAGAATCTTTCATAACGCAAACTCAGTTCTTGTGCAGGCAGTGAACTTGAAGAGTTCAGAGATCTTGGATCACCAAAGTACGCTGGTAAGAAAGAGAAAAAAGACCAAAGAAAACACTGAAAAAAAAAATGTCATTATGCCGATGCCCATCTGATTTCTCTCTCTGCACCCATCCTCAGATATGCAATGAGGGCCGCCAGAACGCGTTGGCGGAGATCCTGGAGATAATCACGTTGGTCTGCGAGACACACACATTGCCGCTTGCCCAGACATGGGTCCCTTGCTGTCACCGCACCATCCTAGCAAATGGCGGTGGCTTCCGGAAAGCCTGCAGTAGCTTTGATGGGAGCTGCATGGGCGGAGTCTGCATGTCAACAACTGATTTGGCCTCGTATGTGGTGGACCCTCGCATATGGGGCTTCCGCGATGCGTGCTCCGAGCACCATCTACGGCGTGGCCAGGGTGTGGCTGGCAGGGCCTTCGCATCCCGCGCCTCTTGCTTCTGCCCGGACATCACCAGCTTCTGCAAGACCGAGTACCCGCTCGTTCACTACGCCCGCATGTTTGGCCTCAGAAGCAGCTTCGCCATCTGCCTGCGCAGCAGCCACACTGCTGACGATGACTATGTCCTCGAATTCTTTTTACCTCCAGACATTGTCAGCTGTGGGGACCAGCGTGCCCTTCTCGACTCGCTTCTGGCCACTGTGAAGCAGCAGCATATGGGGAGCCTGAGGGTGGCTTCGGGGAGGGACCATGACCAGGAGTTGGGGTCTGTCGAGATTGTCGAGGCTTCTGCTGCTGATGAGAAGCTGAGTTTCAGTCCTGTATTTCCGGCATTGCCCGGTTTCATTCTGAATGGGAAAGGTCCACAGGTCGATGGTTCAGAAGTGCAGGTGGCAGTGGGCAAATCTGATCCTGCAAATGTTGAGGGAGATGCTAATGGACTCGTTCGAGTGCCAAATGCTTCGAATGTTGCTCGACTGAAGGATACAGGCAAGAAACCTAAGAGGAAGCGAGGGAAGGCGGAGAAAATGATTAGCTTAGACGTTCTACAGCAGTATTTCGCAGGTAGCCTCAAGGATGCTGCAAAAATGCTTGGCGGTAAGCTTACCTATATTCTACTATCTTCACTGATACATCAATTTATTGGTAATACCTAATCCCTTTTTTTTTTTTGTCTTTTTTCGGTGGGCTTACAGTTTGTCCTACTACTATGAAACGCATCTGTAGACAGCACGGGATTTCTCGCTGGCCGTCGCGCAAGATAAACAAGGTTAATCGTTCTCTTACGAAGATTAAGCGTGTAATTGAATCTGTACAAGGTGGTGAAGGAGGAACGTTCAGTTGGTCTTCGTTGGGCACGAGTCCTATTCCTGTCAATGTTGGTCCCCTTTCTTGGACAGCACCCAAATTGAATGGATTGAACCAACAAAACTCACCGACCTCCGGCCAATCTGAATTTCAGGAAGACAAGAAAAACTTTCTAGTGACTGTGACCCCCGGAGAAGAGAAACATGCAGAGCCGGGTCTGAATGCAAGACATGAAAACCTAAATTCTCAGTGTGATGGATTTTTCCCGTGCAGAGACTCAAACAGATCCAGAACTGGGAGCGGCTCAAGAGAAGAGAGCACAGGGACCGCTACTTCCCAAGACTCATGCCAAGGTAGCCCTTGCCCTGGAAACGAAACTGAAATCTCCCCTTTAAATGATCAACCCTGCATGAATGCGAGAGGCCCGCACAAGATGGTGTGCCTGCAAACTGAAGATATTAATCTGCCCGTGACATTCTCAATTCCTGATAATTTATTTGGAGCAGCCAAGGAGCCATTTTGCGAAATTGTTGTAGAGGATGCAGTAAGTTCACATGACCTTAGAAAAGTATGTCCAGCTGGAGAATCCCTATTCGATGAGCATGTCGTCGAGTACAGTTGGATGAAGGCACTCTGTCCCGATGCCGTAATGCCCAAAGATTGCCTGGCCACTCGACTTGATCATACGCCGCAGTTTGAAGCTAGGCCGGAGGTGAAAACGATCACTATAAAGGCCACATACAGAGATGACATAATCAGGTTTCGAGTTCCTATGGAGTCTGGTATCCATAGGTTGAAGGAGGAAGTGAGCAAGAGGTTGAAGCTGGAGATGGGCACTTTTGATATCAAGTATGTTGATGATGATCATGAGTGGGTCTTGATATCTTGTTATGCCGACTTGCAGGAGTGTATTGATGCGTCAATATTTTCTGGAAGCAATATAATCAGGCTGCTAGTGCACGACTGTTCGGTCAATCGTGGGAGTTCGTGTGAGAGTTCAGGGTAACGATATGCGAACAAATCTGTTAAGCGTTCCTGCTTGCTAGTATAATTAAGTGGAAGTGTATTTTTATTTAATTATTTTTTTTCCTAATTTATTTGGGTATTTCTTTAATTCTTCAGTCTTTTAGTGAACTTGTTCTGTTTTGTGGAGAACAAATCTTTCTCCGCCTGTAGGTAAATTGTATAAAATCCTTAATTCTTCCAAGTGTACATGTTTTAGAGGACTGGAACTTGGGGCTGTCTTGGCTGTCTCATTTCTCGAAGTTGAACTTTGCTATTTTTCCATGTAGATATTGTCTTGATATAGTACCAAGAAAGTTTGGCGGACCGGCTTGAGCAGGTAGCTTGAGTCAGGTTGGTCCAAAAGAGCTCTAACTTGATGATACAAGTGTTGGAGTATACTGTAAAGTTTACCTTGAGTCAGGTTGGTCCAAAAGAGCTCTAACTTGATGGTACAAGTGTTGGAGTATACTGTAAAGTCTCGTTTTTTTTGTTAATCTACAATTCTATTTGAATGAGATGTGTGTTTTTAGTCACATGGATGTTCATAGTTAAATTTATTTATACGAACATTGTTCCTTAATTTACATTATAGATAATATGGTTCGATGTATCGAACAGAAAGATCACGTTATCAGTTTCTTGTAAAATATAAATAATTGATTCACAGCCTAAACAGAATTGAACTATTTGTTGTGAAAGGTTGTAGTGTAATTTAGATTCAGTTGATATTTAACAGATGAATTACACTAGTACATCGTGTGTATTAAATGGACTTACAGAGGATAAGATTATTTTATACGGATTAAGAACAATTTAGACCTCTGTAACTGATGCGTTCTCTTAACTCGTAAAACAATAAACGGGCATATGTATTCATCACTAATTTATTTGAGTTACCAAGAGTGATTCATATTTTTGTTAGGATGACATGCTCGTTATTTTGGAAAATAATGTTGTTTACATGATGAGTTGTTGAGATTGTTTACGGTCACTATGTCCCGGTCCCCTGGATTGATGACGTAATGAGCTCAGGAAAGTTTATTATGTTAAATCCTGCAGGCGGATTAATTTTCCAACATAATAATTAAAAACTGGGTGGTACTAATTTCGGATAATAAATAAAAGAAATTGATTGATTATATTGTCTGTAATTAAATTAATCAATGGACGTTATATTATAAACATAGAGAGGTAAATTGATCAATTAAATTAATTAATCAAATTAATAAGCAATGGGAGAATTTATTTGTAAAATCTAGTAGAATATTTTATTATTTATTCAAATAAGAAAAGAAATTAAATTGTCTTCTAAAATTTCTAAGTAGGAGGATCTAATATCTTCTAAAATATTACCAGGGTGAGAAGACATGAAGTCTTTTTTAAGGTTAATTAAGTTGGAAGGTGTTAGGACTTCTGGAAGGTTAAAGAGTTGGAAGACATAAGGTTTCTTAATTCTGTTTGGAGAAGCTCATATTTAGCACCTCTTTAGGGTCCCTAATGTAGCCTATAAATACACTAAGTCCCAACACCTCCTCCATACTTCAAATCACCGAAAACCGCCACAGCCAGCAGCCCACGACCAGCCGCATCGAGTCCTGGCGACACTTGCAATCGCACGACGCCTAGCGACCCGTGCCTGCTCGAACTCCTCCCAGACGCGACCCGTGAATCCCCAGGCAGACCCGCGACATCCTCGGACGACCCGCGCCCAACAGAAACGCATCCGTGGACAGCGCCTGACACGCACGCAACCACTTCAACCCCCGACGCGTGCGACCAGCACCCGGACAACACCCGACGCGTGACGATCTCGAGTTCCCGACATCGACCCGATCAGCTTTCCGACGACTCACGATCAACCGAGGAGGCCAAATCCGTCTGCCAAATGGACTTTGCGAATCAGACGATTTCCTATAGAAGAAATCTACAACGTCTCAGAGTCAACAATATTTTAAACTGTAAGTCCTAATCCTAACTATAGATTTCGCTGCATTAGGATTTAATTCGTTAGATTTGGATGTGCATATATGTAACGCCCCACTTTATCTTAAAAGATTTATCGAATTTGTTTAATAAAAATCAGAATTAATTTTTCGCAAATCTCGATTAAGTTTAAAATTCAATGGGCGCTACTTATTTTTCCAACAACAATTTATCCAACATACAATAGATCAGAATGAACCTACACATTTACCAAGATCTAAAATATCAATTAAATAAAAGCTCAATCCAAAGGTTCAAATCCGTCCAACACTTTTCCAAAATCAACTAGTTCAAACATGCTCAACTAAACCATAATAAGTTCATAAATGCGGAAATAAATAATAGTCTTAAAAGCAAGACCACCCACTCGCCTTGCCTCGTCACTCGCCAACTGCTTAACCTGCATCCGTGAAGAGCAAGTGGGAGTGAGTACAGTTGGAAAATATCGTACTCACACTATGCATATGAATAACATAATATTGGTATGGTCGCAGCATGAACATAAACAATAATCACATCATGTCTCATCTCCTAATCAATATCACACCATTTAACCTTACTCCTGTGCACATCTATCGCTAGCCGCAGAACGGGAATTCATTACCCGAAGGCGGGAGTACGTGCCACTGTAACGGACACGCCTTCCACATGGGCTTACGTACCTCACAAGGGCATGGCCATATCAGGACTTAAGGAGATTGCCACACAAGGGCACCGTACCGTAACTTGACGGGGACAACCGTACCGACGGCGGTAACAATTCACATCGATAGGCTACATGTTCACATGCATACATAGATCATACCCAATTTTCAACACAATTACAAACACACATATGCATAGATAATTTTAGAATAACAACCCACCTGGATGTTCGGATTGACGATAGCAAAATCAGAAAGGACGTAGGTCGAGGCTTGACTCCTCAAACACCTACATTAAGTCAAGGTCCTACAATCAATATCTTGACTTAGACGGAAAACACAAATCAGACTTAGTCGAACTTGATTCAACTAAGTTGTTCGTGAAGTCCTGTGGACGTTGGAACACTTAGACTCGACACTATACTCAACCACATCACACATGGGGAGTTCACATAAGTCAAACTAATGATTGACCAAGTCAAACAAACAAGAAACGGAAAGCGAATCAATTTACAGCTTTTAGCACAAAAACCATATTTTGCAAATAATAATTAATAAACACATGAAACTAGTTGGTCAGGTTGCCCTATGAATTATACTCTGAAATTTTAACCAAAAATATACCTACCAGTACTTAGGAAAACCACCAAGTTTCAGCCTCAAATTCCAAATACATGATTTTATAAAATTCATACAAGATAACAAAAAAAACGAGCATAAATTTACAACTAAACCTAATGAACGAATCATGACCTGATATTTTAACACCACCAACTACAGCATGAGAGTGACAACATATAAAAATCTCAGCCGTGGACATTAACTGTACTAATTTTAAAAATTTATACAACTTTCAACAGTTATCGAATTTTAATTAAAACCAAACCAAATTGAACTCCAAAGTTTCTCATATTTTGACAGCATGAAAACACACATAAAACAAGCATCTCAACCAAATATCAGAATTTTTGAACAACTAACCAATTTATCATAAATAAAACAACTTTCTGCAGAATTCAGAAAATGAATTATTTACCCTATCAAACTTAGACAAAAATTTTAAAACTTTTACACAGCATATAATCATGATAGAGGCATAACATACTCGAATTTCAGCATAATTGAAGCACGGACCAATTTATTATGCATTTAACATGTTTCTGACCAGAAAACACTTTATTTATTTAAAATAGCTACAGACCTTTAAATATTATGAAATTTTTACACAAGCCTGAAATTTAGCAGAAGACAAGACCCTAAAAATTTCAATGCAATCCGAGTCGTGTGAGATTCTTAATAATCTAAAACAGCGTATAATCGAGCTCGACAATTTCACACAAAATATTTAACATGTAATTCTCGTCCGAGGCCTTCCCATAAGGCCAAAGACTTGACATGGTTCCAAAATCCACAGCCTTGCACGATTTTCGAGGTCTCGCTCTATTCCTTAAAATCGAAGAGATCCCGAAAAATACACACAACACATTAAATCACAATTTCACATAATATCATATCGCACACATTAATCGCATAGTATTCACATCACGTCATTCAAACACAATACGAAATCTACATATATACGATTTAACGAGACGGGGTTCGACTAGGTACCGTTCTCGGGAAAAGCTCAGAAAAACGGAACAAAAAGGGGAGGAGCGAGCTCTCGGTGGCTAGCGGCGGTGCTCGGTGGCTTCGCTCGACTCGAGAAGGAGGACAGCGGCGGAGGAGGGTTCGTCGCTTCTTCTGGTCACGGCCAGAGGTCGCTCGTCGAGATGCTGTTCAAACAGAGAGTCGCCGGAAAGCTGCACGAGGAGGTTGTGCGTGGACGGGGACTCGCGATGGCTCACTGGAGTTGCTGGGCTGCGGCGAGGATCACGAACAGAGAAGGTTTCATCATCGGGGCTCGTGGACTGCTCGCGGGAGGGTCGAATTCGCCGGAACTTCTCGAAGAGAGGTCGCCGGAGTTGGAGCTGGCTGGCCGCGTGATGGTTTCGCGGGTTGCTATTTGCCGGCGCCTGGTTTATCCCATCGAGAAGAGGTGATGACGACGGGATGGTGCGCGACGTGGGCGTCTCATGAACAGACAGAGACGACGAGAGGGAAGGTGATGATCGAATGATGAAGGTGATGCGATTGTTTCTGAGCGAGAGAAGGAAAAGAGGGCGATCAGATTTTGTCTTGCGACTACGGCTTATGCGAGAGAGATGAGCGAGATCTCAGATTCGGAACAGAGAAGAAAAAGCTGCGGGATGTCGACTGAAGAGAATGAGGGAGCGTACGTTTTAAAAGAGCTTAGGGTTAATTAATCTTTTCTTAACCCTCAAGACACACACACTCACACATGGGGCGAACCGGGTCGGGGCGAGAAAAATTGGGTTCGGCTGAATCGGGGCCGCGGGTTCGAGGGGGTTTGAGTCGAAGGTTCGGTTCTCTCGGTTAACTCTCGGGCTCGATAAATCGCATGCTAAATAAATAAAACCGGCAAATAAATAAATTGCACATATATATATATATATATTTAAAATAATAAAAATAAGAATAAAAATTTAGGAAATTTATTACATTTAGACAAATAGTAAAATTTAGACATTCATTAATAATAATACTAATAATAAATACAATAATGATAATCAGGTAATAACAATAATAATCACAATATTCGCAATTAATAATAATAATAAAAATCCCAAAAATCCACAAATAAACGGGGCGCTACAGTCTACCCATCTTACAAAGGATTCCGACATCAGAATTCGAAAGAAAAACAATGATAACTAGAACACGAAAGAGTACAAAGGGGATCAAAAGGCGAAGTTTGGATATCTCCTCCTAATCTCGACCTCCTTCTCCCAAGTCGCCTCAGACTCATCGTGTCGGCTCCACAGCACCTTCACCAGACTCACTGCCCGGTTCCTCAACTGATGGGCCTTCTGGTCCAGTACGGCAACCGGCACCTCCTCATAGGTGAGGTCTCGCTCGACCTGCAGCTCGCCGAAGTCCACCACATGGTCGGGGTCATGTACATATCTACGCAGCATGGAGACATGAAACACATCATGCACCCCTGACAAGTCCGGTGGCAAAGCTAGCCGATACGCCAAGTTCCCGACTCGAGCAAGGATCTCGAAGGGTCCGATATAGCAAGGCCAAAGCTTCCCCTTCTTCCCGAAGCGAATCACACCCTTCATGGGCGAGACCTTCAGGAAGACGTGATCACCAACAGCATACTCGTGCTCTTGTTGCTTCCAATCAGCATATACCTTCTGCCTCTCCTGGGCGGACTGGATATGCTTTCGGATCGCCTCAACAGCTTCCGAAGTCCTACGAATGAACTCCGGACCCATGATCTTCCTTTCCCCAACCTCATCCCAATACAAGGGTGTTCGGACCTTTCGCCCGTACAAAGCCTCATAAGAGCCATCTTGATCGAGGAGTGTTAGCTGTTGTTATAAGACAACTCAACCAACGGAAGAGCAGTCTCCCAAGTTAGGCTCCGGTCCAAGACCACAACCCTCAAAATGTCCTCCAAATACTGGATCGTCCGCTCCGACTGACCATCAGTCTGGGGGTGAAAGGCGGTGCTGAACTCCAACCTCGTCCCCATGGCTTGGTGCAGAGTCTTCCAGAACTGACCCGTGAACTTCGGGTCTCGATCGGATACTATATCCACGGGAACCCCATGAAGTCGAACAATCTCGTCAACGAACAACTGGGCATACGCACTAGCCTTCATAGTCGTCCAGACGGGCAAAAAGTGGGCGAACTTCGTGAGTCGATCCACGATAACCCATATAGAGTCGTGACCGGACCTCGATCTCGGTAATCCCACCAAGAAGTCCATGGTGAGTCGCTCCTATTTCCATATGGGAATCTCAAGTGGCTGCAACAGCCCTCTCGGTTTCTGGTGCTCAGCCTTCACTTGCTGACACACCAGAAAACCGTTCACGAAACGGGCCACCTGCCTCTTCATACCTCGCCACCAAAACGACTTCCGGAGGTCCTAGTACATCTTCGAGCTACCAGGATGGATGGTGTATGGGGCACTATGGGCTTCTCTAAGGATCTCCTTTCGCAGCTCCCACACCTTCGGAACACATAGTCTACCCTCGAAGACCAAGGCTCCATCAGATGCAACTGCGAATCCTCCGACCTTGCCGGTTTCCATCAACTCCTTCATCCGGCATAGAAAACGATCATTCGGCTGCTCGGCGACAATTCTCTCACGAAGAGTCGGTCCCACAACCAAGGTGGCCAACATACCCCTGGCTGTCGAAGTCGACTCCACTGCCTCTAGCTGTAGTCACTCGAACTCTCGAATTAGGACATCTTGCCCGGTGAATAGGCAAGACAACTGGCCATGACTCTTCCGGCTCAACACGTCGGCGACCACATTAGCTTTCCGGGGGTGGTAGCTAATTGTGCAACCATAGTCTTTGACCAATTCAAGCCATCTCCTTTGGCGCATATTGAGCTCCTTCTGAGTAAAAATGTACTTCAGGCTCTTATGATCGGTGAATATCTCACACTTTCCTTCATAGAGGTAGTGCCGCCAAATCTTCAAGGCGTGGACAACAACAGCTAACTCAAGATCATGAGTGGGGTAGTTCTGCTCGTGAGGCTTCAGCTGCCTCGAAGCATAGGCTACGACCTTCCTCTGCTGCATAAGAACACATCCCAAGCCTATCTTCGAAGCGTCACTATAGATCGTGAACTCCAAAGTAGGGTCGGGAATCGACAGGACTGGTGCGGTGGTAAGTCTCCCTTTCAGTTCTTGGAAACTATCCTCGCACTCTGGACTCCACTCAAACCTCACGGCCTTCTTCGTAAGGTTGGTTAGGGGATGGGCTATCTTCAAGAAACCCTCGATAAACCTCCTGTAGTATCCTGCTAACCCCAGGAAACTACGAACGTCGCTAGCATTTCTTGGCGTATCCCACTTGCTCACCGCCTCGATCTTGCTGGGATCCACCTCAATGCCTCTAGCTGTCACAATGTGGCCAAGGAATGCCACACGATCCAGCCAGAACTCGCACTTCGAGAACTTAGCATAAAGCTTCTCGTGGTGAAGAGTCTCCAGAACAATCCTCAGATGCTCCTTGTGCTGGTCGATGTCCCAAGAATATACCAGAATGTCGTCGATGAACACTATAACAAACTGGTCCAGATAAGGATGGAAGACCCTATTCATAAGGTCCATAAACACCGTCGGGGCATTACTGAGTCCGAACAGCATCACCACAAACTCATAGTGGCCATATCTGGTACGGAACGCGGTCTTGGAAATATCCGACTCTCGGATCTTCAGCTGATGATAGCCAGACCTCAAATCGATCTTCGAGAAGATGCTGGCTCCCCTCAGCTGGTCGAAGAGATCCTCAATACGAGGAAGAAGGTACTTGTTCTTAACCGTAAGATGGTTAAGCTCGCGATAATCGATACACATGTGCATTGATCCGTCTTTCTTCTTCATGAATAGGACGGGCGCACCCCAAGGAGAGACACTCGGTCGAATAAAACCGTGCTTGAGCAGTTCCTGGATTTGGGCCTTGAGCTCTTGAAGCTCCTTCGGCGCCATACGATAGGGGGCCTTAGAAACGGGACCGGCTCTCGGGACTATGTCCATGATGAATTCAACTTGACAGTTGGGCGGTCCTCCGGGCAGTTCGTCGGGAAAAACATCGAGATATTCGCAGACAATAGATACTCTCTGGGGAGTTCGCTTATCAATGGCATCGGACACCATAGAAACGAGACAGCCTTGACAGCTACCCTTAGACAGGCTCTTCCTAGCTTGCATAGAAGAGATGACTTCAGGCACAGTCCTCGACTTCACCCCATAGAAAACAACAGGCTGATCGAAATCGAGAAATAAGGTGACTTCAAGCTCTTGTCATCGGATGTCGGCTCGATAACAAGTGAGCCAGTCCATGCCCAAGATCACGTCGAAGTCTCGCATTTCAATGACATAGGCGTTGGCATTCAGAACTCGACCTTCGATATTAATAGAAAGGTCACGACCCAAAGAATCAGAGATAATGATCTTTCCCGAGGCTAGGCTAACCTCGAGAGGATCAACTTCACACAGATTGCTAATGGACAAGGGCTCCAGACATCGGGCACATATAAATGAATGGGTCGCTCCAGTATCACATAAAGCATAAACAGGCACGTGGGATATCGAAAGCATTCCGGACATGGTACTTGCGTTGCGGGCGGCCTCGTCGTGGGAAATGGTGTAGACACGGGCGTGGCCTTCAGTCCTCTACTGGTGTGGTGGGGGCTGCCTGGGCTGCTGCTGCTGATGAGGTGGTGGCGGCGAGAGAAGCTGCTGCTGCGGCTGCCTCTTAGGCTCGGGGCAGACACTGGCATAGTGACCGGGGCGATGACAATTGTAACAAGTTCGCTGATCTGCCACACACTCATCGGTGTGGTACTTGCCGCACTTCGGGCAGGTGCGGTTGCCAGAATGGCGTCGGTCTGGGGCTCCTCGTTTTCCCTTCTTCTTGTGCTGGTGATCGCTCTTCCTCTTGTTGGAGCTAGAGGATGGGGTAACGGTAGCATATGGAACCGGGTACTGGTAAGGCGCCTGGGAAATGAGCGGCGGCTGATAGGATAGAGGGGGCACGACAGGTGGTATTGCCTGGACAAGCTGTGCAGCATGATAGAATGAAGGAACATGATCTTTCGGGATGAGAAGGCTCTCCGCTACCTGAGCCCGACTGATAGTGTTGGCATAAGACATCGGACCGTGACTCCAAACTAGCTCACGGATTCTCGGATTCAGCCCTTTCAGAAACTTACTGGCCTTCTTCTGATCAGTGTTCACAGTATCACCAGCAAAGAGGCACATTCGGGTGAAAGTGCGGATGTATTCGTCCACGCTGGTCCTGCCCTGCTGAAGGTGGTAAAACTCGTGCTCCATTCGATCCCAGAAACTCTGAGAAAGAAACTTGCCTCGAACCATAGCCTTCATCTGCTCCCAGGTGAGAGCGTTAAGCTCCGCCTCTGGCCTCCGAGCCCAGTGGTCGATCCACCAGTCGGAAGCATCCGCCTTCATCTGGAAAGCGGCGAGAGAAACTCGCTGTCTGTCCGGGAGAGAGAGCACGGCGAAAATCTTGTCTTGCTCCTTAATCCATTCCAGCACTGCGGTGGGGTTCTCAGTCCCCAAGAAGGTAGGCGCATGCATGTTCTGGAATTGGACTAAGAGCCTGGTAAAGTCCATGGCCGGAGGGGCCTGGTGATGATGATGAGGCGGGGAAGGAGACAGGGATGGCTGTCTGTTGCGGTTGTTGCGGTTATTCATAGCTCTACATTGAATAGGCCGAATAAAATTTAGCACATTAAAATAAATAAGGAAGTCTAGAGTTCGCCATGAAACACTAGAGTTCAAATCATTTAAAGGTGGATAGATCCTAAGCCCCGATTTCAAAATTCATCTCATAAGCAGTTTCATTACTACTTAGGCAAGAATACAAGAAATTACATTTCACATTATAAGTATTTTCATTGATACTTATATAACCACATACCTTAAGCAGCGCGGCATGACGAAGACGAGTGGTCGTAACATAAAATTTAAACACATAATCATATATGAACCAGTCTATAGAAACGCAGATTGGCTCTGATACCAAACTGTAACGCCCCACTTTATCTTAAAAGATTTATCGAATTTATATAATAAAAATCAGAGTTAATTTTTCGCAAATCTCGATTAAGTTTAAAATTCAATGGGCGCTACCTATTTTTCCAACAACAATTTATCCAACATACAGTTAGATCAGAATGAACCTACACTTTTATCAAGATTCAAAATATCAATTAAATAAAAGTACAATCTAAAGGTTCAAATCCGTCCAACACTTTTCCAAAATCAACTAGTTCAAACATGCTCAACTAAACCATAATAAGTTCATAAATCCAGAAATAAATAATAATCTTAAAAGCAAGACCACCCACTCGCCTTGCCTCGTCACCCGCCAACTGCTTAACCTGCATCCGTGAAGAGCAAGTGGGAGTGAGTACAGTTGGAAAATATCGTACTCACACTATGCATATGAATAACATAATATTGGCATGGTCGCAGCATGAACATAAACAATAATCACATCATGTCTCATCTCCTAATCAATATCACACCATTTAACCTTACTCCTGTGCACATCTATCGCTAGCCGCAGAACGGGAATTCATTACCCGAAGGTGGGAGTACGTGCTGCTGTAACGGACACGACCTTCCATATGGGCTTATGTACCTCACAAGGGCACGACCATATCAGGACTTATGGAGATTTCCACATAAGGGCACCGTACTGTAACTCGATGGGGACAACCGTACCGACGGCCGTAACAACTCACATCGATAAGCTACATGTTTACATGCATACATAGATCATACCCAATTTTCAACACAATTACAAACAGACATATGCATAGATAATTTTAGAATAACAACCCACCTGGATGTTCGGATTGACGATAGCAAAATCAGAAAGGACGTAGGTCGAGGCTTGACTCCTCAAACACCTACATTAAGTCAAGATCCTACAATCAATATCTTGACTTAGACGGAAAACACAAATCAGACTTAGTCGAACTTGATTCAACTAAGTTGTTCGTGAAGTCCTGTGGACGTTGGAACACTTAGACTCCGCACTATACTCAACCAAATCACACATGGGGAGTTCACATAAGTCAAACTAATGATTGACCAAGTCAAGCAAACAAGAAACGAAAAGCGAGTCAATTTACAACTTTTAACACAAAAACCATATTTTGCAAATAATAATTAATAAACACATAAAACTAGTTGGTCAGGTTGCCCTATGAATTATACTCTAAAATTGTAACCAAAAATATAATTCCCAGTACTTAGCAAAACCACCAAGTTTCAGCCTCAAATTCCAAATACATGATTTTATAAAATTCATAAAAGATAAACAGCAAAAAAAAAAAAAAGAACATAAATTTACATCTAAACCTAATGAATGAATCATGACTTGATATTTTAACACCACAAACTAAAGCATGAGAGTAACAACATATAAAAATCTCAGCCCTGGACATTAACTGTACTAATTTTAAAACTTCATACAAGTTTCAGCCATTATCGAATTTCAATTAAAACTAAACCAAATTTAACTCCAAAAATTCTCATCTTTTGACAGCATGAAACCACACATAAGAAAAGTATCTCAGCCAAATATAAGAATTTTTGAACAACTATCCAATTTATCATAAATAAAACAACTTTCTGCAGAATTCAGAAAATAAATTATTTACCCTATTAAACTTAGTCCAAAAAATCTAAAAATTTTACACACTATATAATCATAACAGAGGCATAACATAATCAAATTTCAGCACAATTAAAACACGGACCAATTTATTATGCATTTAACAGTTTCTAACCAGAAAACACTTTATTTATTTAAAATAGCTACAGACCTTTAAAAGTTATGAAATTTTTACACAAGCCTGACATTTAGCAGAAGACAAAACCCTCAAAATGTCCATGCAATCCGAGCAGTGTGCAATTTTTAATAATTTTAATACTAAAACAACATATAATCGAGCTCGACAATTTCACACAAAATATTTAACATGTAATTCTCGTCCGAGGCCTTCCCATAAGGCCAAGGACTTGACATGGTTACAAAATCCACAGACTTGCACAATTTTTGAGGTCTCGCTCGATTCCTTAAAATCGAAGAGATCCCGAAAAATACACACAACACATTAAATCACAATTTCACATAATATCATATCGCACACATTAATCGCATAGTATTCACATCACGTCATTCAAACACAATACGAAATCAACATATATACGATTTCACGAGATGGGGTTCAACTAGGTACAGTTCTAGGGAAAAGCTCAGAAAAACAGAACGAAAAGGGGAGGTCCGAGCTCTCGGTGGCTAGTGGCGGTGCTCGGCGGCTTCGCTCGACTCGCGAAGGAGAACAGCGGCGGAGGAGGGTTCGTCGCTTCTTCTGGTCATGGCCAGAGGTCGCTCGTCGAGATGCTGTTCGAACGGAGAGTCGCCGGAAAGCTGCGCGAGGAGGTTGTGCGTGGACGGGGACTCGCGATGGCTCACCGGAGTTGCTGGGCTGCGGCGAGGATCACAGACAGAGAAGGTTTCGTCGTCGGGGCTCGTGGACTGCTCGCGGGAGGGTCGAATTCGCCGGAACTTCTCGAACAGAGGTCGCCGGAGTTGGAGCTGGCTGGCCGCGTGATGGTTTCGCGGGTTGCTGTTTGCCCGCGCCTGGTTTATCCCGTCGAGAAAAGGTGATGACGACGGGATGGTGCGCGACGGAGGCGTCTCACGAACAGACAGAGACGAGAGGGAAGGTGATGATCGAATGATGAAGGTGATGCAATCGTTTTTGAGCGAGAGAAGGAAAAGAGGGCGATCAGATTTTGTCTTACGACTGCGGCTTATGCGAGAGAGATGAGCGAGATCTCAAATTCGGAACAGAGAAGAAAAAGCTGCGGGATGTCGACTGAAGAAAATGAGGGAGCGTACGTTTTAAAAGAGCTTAGGGTTAATTAATCTTTTCTTAACCCTCAAGACACACACACTCACACATGGGGCGAACCGGGTCGGGGCGAGAAAAACCGTGTTCGGCTGAATCGGGACCGCGGGTTCGAGGGGGTTTGAGTCGAAGGTTCGGTTCTCGCGGTTAACTCTCGGGCTCGATAAATCGCACGCTAAATAAAAAAAACTGACAAATAAATAAATTGCACATATATATATTTAAAATAATAAAAATGACAATAAAAATAAGAATACACATTTAGGCAATTTATTACATTTAGACAAATAGTAAAATTTAGACATTCATTAATAATAATACTAATAATAAATACAATAATGATAATCAGGTAATAACAATAATAATCACAATATTCACAATTAATAATAATAATAAAAATCTCAAAAATCCACAAATAAACAGGGCGCTACAATATCAGTGACGTTTCTTATAAAACCCAACAATTGGTATCAGAGCCCAGGCTTAATTCATCTTTGTGCACAATTTGAATTAGGACTTATGTGCATACGTGAATGATTTGTGTACGGACGCAACACATAGTAGATTAGAATTGCAAATAAATTTTTTGTAGGTATTCTTAAATCCGTCTATTGTGGCCCGAGTTTATGTTTTTAATTCATATATTCTTTATAAGTCTCGGACATGTCGAGAAGTTTTCGGTTGGTCAATGCTTGTAATAAATTACTTGCGCGGTGGGACACCACATAGTTTAATTGCTTTACTAGATCATTCATGTACGACTCCTGCGTGGATCATATATTGAATTACGTAATTGTTTATAGTATTCAAATTGATCTGACGGACATGAACAAGCTCGAAGAGACGAGGCGAGCCAACCACAAACCCGCGATTGATAGCGTTCATGGTGCGATGTACACGCGGGCACGCTCGCCAATTGCATGCTTGATGAAGATCGTGTATCTCGATACTTGGTTTGCTTTGAAAGTTGCTTGCCACGGCTTCCTTCTCGGTGATAGGTTGCTTCAAAGGATGCTAAACACCTCATTCTCGGCAATAGTTGAGACAACTCGGACGTTAATCCTTGCCAAACTCGAGCTTATGGCGAACTATGCAGTAGAACGCCCTTTTCGACATAAGGATTTTGCATTAAAACTCGAAAAAATTATAACACAAGAGATTGATGACCAAATGATCGGTTTTCGTTACTTCATTGCTTTTATAAAATTGAATGAGTACATAAGTATTTAAAGAAAATAAAAACTAAGCATGTACTAGTCATAATAGGAATCAAATACTAATCTAATGCAAACTATGAAAACTAAATATCTATCCTAAACTTCTAAAATAACTAAATTCCTAATAAAATAACTCTGAGTCAAACTAAATAATAAACTCCATAGACTAACTAAATTTCCTAACGAGCTATACTCTTTCACGGAAACTAAAAAAATACTAAGACTAAAATGAATTACCTAACTAACTCTAGCTATTAACTAAACCAGTTTTGCTGTAGAGCCTGTTGACAACCGACCTGATTTGCCAAGATTAGAGAGAAGATTTGTGAATGTTATCCACAGCTCATCTTCTAGCTCATTTTATATGACCAACTTAGCTCAAGTCGGTACAAGTAAGGTGGCGAACCGACTTCGCACATAAATATGAACCGACTTCACTTATGTCGGTAAACCGACCTCACGCTAACGACAAATAACCGACTTCTCGTAGATTCTTTCTTGAAGATTATCTCCACAAACCGAGGTCCGAGGTGACCAAAGTTCAAAGCAACTGACAAAGCATGCATGTGATTGGGCCACATATTACATCTGCAGTCATTGTTGTTCCCTCATTGACCTACAGACTGATTCAATGAAGCTACTCAACAATAAATGCGATCCTATCTATCTCGTACGAAAAGTCAGACACACAGTACTATGAATAGCAGAATTTATTATTGTACGGGGGATCGTTTTTTCGCACATTGTACACGCATACAAACACTGTTCTGTTTTACATAATACTGACTCCCTGTAATCAGCAAAAACACAAAAATAATACAAAGTTTACATCTTTTTATGCTTTATAGTTTATCATCGTTGTTAAATTTCATACAACAACAAAGCCATCAGATGGTTCGACTTATGAAGCCATCCACATTTATTCACCAATAGTGTATTGACACGTGTACTACAATAAATACACTTTGGACATGTGTCAATATATTAATTGGTGGATGAATTCATAAGAAAACCATCCGATGACTCCATAGAAATATTGTTAACTAAACATCCTAACAATTAACTAAAAAAACTCACGTGTATAATAAATATATAAACTACCTAACATGCTCATGCCACTAACCTAATAATTATATCATGACATCTAACACTTATGCTAACTTATTTAATTACTAATTAAATAAATATACTAACAATAATAAACTAACTAATTAACTAATAAATTTGCCACAAGTCTTCTTGAAACTTCGCTCGACGGGTCACGTTGTGTTTGTGTTTGAACCGCATGTCGCGCACCATGTGTGATCTTCTAGCGTGCGTCCTCCTATTTGAACTCTCGCTCGTCTTTTCGGCCAAGCGTGCATCTTTTTCCCCTTCGCGCGATCTCACCTAGTCGCTTGGCTCTCGTCTCTTCACGTCCATGGGCATCGAAATCTCTATTCTCATCAATGATGACAGGCGCGAGTGCTGCCGAGGCATGCTGATGAGACTGGAGGTTCCGAAGCCCATGAACGCCAAGGGTCGAGAGGAGATGCGATCGAGCAAGGCCGCATGAAGGCGCGAAAGAATGCATGCATGGCCAAAAAGACGAGCGTGAGCTCGAATACGAGACGCACAAGCATGAGGAAGGTGCCGCGAGTCGTGGACATATGCAAGGAAAGATCGCGCGAGGGTGCGGATTCGAGAAGGTCGCGCATGGAGGTGTGCATGGACTCCAACACAAATCTGGACTCCCCTTCGGCCCACAAGTTGCAGCCCAACCCGATGAACCTCAAATCCTCCTCCAAGCACACCAACGGTGAGGAAGGCCGGAGCCAGCGGCCGGTGAGGGACAGAAAGAAGCCAAATACTGCCCACAAGCTGTAGCTCGGCCCGATGACCCTCAAATCCTCCTCCAAGCACACCAACGGTGAGGAAGGCCGGAGCCAGCGGCCGGTGAGGGACAGAAAGAAGCCAAATACTGCCCACAAGTTGTAGCTCGGCCCGATGACCCTCAAATCCCTCTCCAAGCGCACGGTGTCGATTTCTCATTTCTTTCTTTGTAAAGTGAGAAAATTTAGAACTAATGAATCAATGGGGTTTTTCTTTTATACTGCAAGTGTGAGTTAAATCACATGTTTGAGAGGTTTTTGGTATCATATTTTTTTGGGTGTTTTTGTTGTTGTTTTCATTTTATGATGCTTGCTTACATATCTGTCGAAGTTCTCTTGTCTGAAATTTGCATGTTAAACTTGCTTGCTCAAATGTGAAATTGATATCGAAGGTCATCTCTCTTCTTGTTATGCGTACACTGGACGAAACATATCAATCATACATGTGAACTCTCATATCGGTCATATATGTGTTTGATAGCTATGAATGCTGGTAGTGAATCACACATTGAATGCTGCATGGTGCTTTAGTAAGCGTGTCTTGTCAGATAAGGATCTTTCTGAAAGGAAATTGGTTGACGTGTCTACTATGTCAAAGGTGACTGATACGATGTACGATCTGATACGCAAGGCACAGACCAGGGATGATTCTTACGTAAGTGCATTATTGGATGTTGTTGTGGAGAAACACAAGTCTACGACACTCGATTTACTTGAGGGAGTTGAGCTGTCAAATTTCTTGGCTCGATTGCATGAGGACATTAATAACCTTAAGTCAATGCTGCGTGCGATTTATATTGGTATGGTTTTTTCTTTTGCTTTTCCTCTGTTAATGTCTAATGCTTGCTGATTATGAAAAAGGCATTCTTCATTGTAGTGCATCTGATTTTTATGTGAACTATCTATGTACCTGAGTGTTTGATATCATGTTTGTGGACTATCTATGGACCTAAGTGTTTGATATCATGTTTGTGGCCTCTTGCTTACAGAAGAAGAAAAAGAAGACCAAGTCAAAAATTAGTTATTTGTCTCCTAGTATTTAGATAACATGAAAACGAAGGTCATTTTTTCTTAAGATTTTTTTTTTTATTTGTCGTTGTAGAACGGGGTAGAATACACTTGCATGGACACAAGGTCCTTATTGTAAACCCGACAAGTTCTAATAAATTGGATCCAGATTATCTGGAGTCGAGCCGAAAGCTTGAGAAGTGGTACGCTGAAACTAAATGCGACACAATTGTTGCAATAGGGTTTATTGCCAGTACGCCTAAGAAGATTCTTACACCTTTAAAGCGTAGTGAAAATGATTTTTCTGTTGCAATTATGAGGCATCAAATTTCAGGGCCAATCCATTAATGTCAAATTTTAAGGTGTGATTGTCTGATTTACAGTTCAACACATTAAGTTATTTAAGTCAGCAAGGTTTATTATTTTCTGCACTTGATCTCATGCAGACTTCTTTACCTAAGTTTAAATTAAGCATACTTGTCTGTAGCACAGTTTTGATCTTATCCCTTTTACTATTTAATATTAATTTAGTTACTTAAACTATGTTATCGGTATAGATTATAATTTTTAATCACATTGTATGCAGCTTCAACACGTGATGATCAACCTTGGGGAGAAATTAAGTGATGAAGAAGTTGAGCAGATGGTTAGGGAGACTGATTTGGATGGAGATGGACAAGTTAACTATGATGATTAGGGAGACTGATTTGGATGGCATCGCAGTGCGTCAGAAGCACCATGCAAATCCATCCATGAGGTATAATGCCCGATGTGGGCGTCGGGATCCGAGGTCCCGTCATATAGAACGATTACAGGAGTTTTGATTTTGCCAGGTAACGAATCCGACGTAATCTCAGGTGCCAGGAGGAATCAGCTTCCAGGTAGACACGTTCTGACGTAGAAGCTCTTCGAGGAGATTCTTCTTGTTCCTTCTGCCAAGTTTCCATTTCGGCAATTTTCTTACGCAAGACTTGCAACTCAGCCGACTCTTGTCTTGCGAAACGACTTTTTTCAATCTGCTGACGGGTTGCTGCAACAACGGTCGTGTGGCGATTGGGGGTCTTTGATGCTAACCTGAATGGATTTTGGCCGTCATTTCTAGAAGATTATCCACCGGCGATGCTATCGTATCTGGTTGTACCACAACTTTTTCTCTTTGCGGTTGCGGGGAATTGTTATGCAGCTGTGAAGTAGCATGTGAGGTGGCCTCACTGTCGCTGCGGCCCAGAGTGGACGACGCTCATGGCTTCGCAGGGGTATCATGTACGACTGATTGCTAGGACTAGCATGGAAACCCCTGGAATCATTTGAGCCATGAGGGTAGAAAAACCCTTCACGAATTCTGGATTTTGAAACAGAGCCGCGAAATCTGGTGTTGCCGGCATCATGTTAGTTCTTCCGGAAGACTGAGCTGCGTCGCGATTGTTGCCGGCCCTTGAGGTCTGATCATGTTGCCCTGATTGAGACATGATATTTCGTTTGAAGCATAAGCGAGTGAGATATGTGACACACGTTATTTTTTTTTTATTTTTTTTTCTAATTGAAGATTAATTCCAAATCACTTATGGAGTCCTTCCTCTAGCACCAAACTTTGTTATGCGAAAACTAACAACTATAATTGGATTTCTTTGATGTGCTTGGCTTTCAATAACTTATCCACCTCAACCTATATGGCTTTGCCGATTTCGGCTCCGTGGTGTCTTAGCCGTTGTTTCACAGGTTTTCTCAAGGGGTCGACATTAAGCTTATGTTCCATAACCTCCGGGTCGATCCCGGTTAGTTCATTAGGGGAAAAGGCAAATATATCCCTGAATTCTTTCAGCAACTCCACCAATTGTTTCCGCAACTCGCCCTCGAGCTCCTTCCCGACTTTGGTGGTTTAATCTTCCTTTTCTCCGATCTGGATCTCCACCAACTCTCCATGCGGCTCTAGATCACTCCCTCTCGGCCTCTTCTCACTCGACATTGGTTTCTTCCCTTCTTTGATTTCAACTCGTTGGTTGGTTCTCACCGCTATTTGGTAACAAGTTCTCGACAGCTTTTGATCTCCCCTGGCTTCTCCTACTCGATCTCCGACAGGGAACTTCAGCTTCATATGATAAGTCGACACTACTGCTTGGAAGACATTAAGTGCTGGCCTCCCAAGAATCACATTGTAAGCCGACTTGACGTCGACTACCATCTTCACCTTCCTCAAGTCGCCTTCCCCCAGGACGATAGCAAGCGTAGTTTCTTCCAAGGGTCCGACCTCCAATCCCTTGAATCCAAAGAGTGATGTGTGTAGAGGTGAGAACTCGATGTCGAGTTCCATTCTTTGGAGGCAATCGTAAAAAATTACATTCACCGAACTTCCTATGTCGACAAACACTCTTTGAACTTCATATCCTAACACTTCGGCTGCTATCATCAGGGCATCGTTGTGTGGCCTTTCGACTTCTCCCACGTCGGCAGGCCCAAAGTTCAGCACTGGTCCATTCTCATCGACCTGCTGTACTTCGACTTTTGCATACCGTCCTCGAGCATACGCCTTCCTTGCTCGATTTGAATCTTCGTCTGTCGACCCTCCGAATATCATGTGAATCACTTCCTTTTTCGTGGGGAGCTCCTCTTTCTCTGGCGATCTTGCCCTCTTGCGAGGACTCTTGCTTCTCTCCCTTCGCCTACTCGACCTCTCACGGTCCTTGTATATGAATTCTTTCGAGTGCCCCGCTTTAATTAACCTCTCGATCTCGTCATTGAGGTGTCTACAATCGTCAGTGTTATGTCCATATTCTTTGTGAAATCGACATTACAAATTGCTCTTCGGCTTCATTGGTCCATCTTTTCTCGTCCTGGGCCATCGCACCACGTCCTCACGAATTTTTCCCTCCATAACTTCTAATATTTTTGCATGGGGAGTCGACAGGGGTGTGTATTGAATCGGCCTCCATCCCTAGATCGTCCATCACCTCTATCTGCTCGCGGGGACCCTCTCCTTTCCCCCACCGAGTGAGATTTCTTCTCCTTCTTATCGTCTCGGCTTTCTGTCTGGGCTATCTTTGCATTTTGCAGGTAGTGGGCCTCAGTTTCCTCGACGTTCATATACTTCGTGCATCTTTCCAGAACCTCATCGAAATTCCTACCAGGTCGCCTTGCCAAGGAATTCTTACACAATCCTGGTAACAGCCCCATCATAAGTCCTCCCGACTTGATCTCTTCCGTCGCCGTGGGTACGTCGACACATGCCCTTGTGAATCTCGCCATATAATCTCGCAGCGACTCCCCCTTTCTCTGCTGCATGCCGATCAATGAAAGATAAGACTTCTTCTGGACTCTGACACTCGCGAATTGATTAAGGAAACTCGAACTGAAGCCGTCAAAATCCTGGATCGACCCTGCTGGCAATTGATGGAACCAGTCTTGAGCCGACCCGTTCAAAGTCGTCAGAAAAGCACGACACTGCACAAGATCACTATAGCGATGGAGTACCGCCGTGTTCTCAAAACTTCTCAGATGTCGAGATGGATCAGTCGACCCATCATACCATATGTTTAATTCCCTAAAACCCTGCAACAAGTCGGTCCTCAGAATGTGTTGTGAGAACGGGTGCTCCCTCGCACCCCTGCTCTTCTTTCCCCCTACTCGAGCTTGCAAATCGCGAACTTGGGCCATCAGCTGCTCCAACGTTTCATCTCTTGCTTGCGGGTTAACAGTTCTGATGGAGGACTCTTCCTCGTCCGCCCTCCTGTTATGTTGCTCGTTCGACTAAGCCTGCTGCTCCTGTTCCAGTCGACATTGTTGCTCGACCCGAGGCTGTTCCTCGACCCGTGGGTTCTACTCAACTCGAGGATTTTGCTCGACCCGCGGGTTTTTCTCGACTCGCATCATTTGTCTCATCTGGGTGGCCACAGCTTCTGCAATCATTTTTTGCATCTCACTTCTCGTCATTGTCAGTGTTTGTTCCTCGAATGGGGGTGGGGTTTGTGTTTGCTCCATCACTCCTTCAATTTTCTTTCCCTCACGTCGAGGCATATCCCTTAACTCTTTCTCTCCAACACCTGGATTAGGGTTCAATGTTTGACTTGTTCCTCCCTAGGTCAACACTTGGATCTTCACTCCAGGTGGGGTAATGGGTGTTTTTTCATCTAGATTCATTGTCCTCTAAACGGTGGTAATCCTAGCATCTGCATCATCGGCTTAGGGGTTGACATCGGTGGTGGTCTCCTGTCTGTCCAGGTTCCTCTAAGCTCCTCATTCAGATCTCTCTACAATCCTTCCTTGCTATCCATCTCAAACAGATCAAAACTAGGTGCAAAGCTCTTGTTTCCCTTAAGAACTCCCCACAGACGGCGCCAAAATGATGGGTCTACTTCTGGATCTGAAGTGAACCGGTGGTACTGAGCTCCGATCTGTCTGAATCGCCTTTGAACCGTTGCTAGATCGCGATAACACCTGCAAGAACTCAACGCCGGAAGTGTTTCCGGCGTAGAGCCTCCGCGCTCAAGTCAGTATGTGAAAGAGATGAAGAGGACTGCTCTGAGAAAGCAGCAGCAGGAGATGAAAGTGTATGGAATGAATGGAAGTTAGGGTTTAGGGTTACCTTTCTCCTTTATATAGGAGAAAACACTTACTTGAAGTACCCAAAATGCCCGGTCGACCCGCGTGAAGTGTCTGAAATACCTCGGATGGTTCGTCTTCCCTCCTTGCCTAGTCATCACAAGATTCATTCTTATCCATTAAATGATATGAGACTTCGAGAGATATTGTAGGAGTACTGGGTCGTCATTATGTTTTGGGCCTCGAGGCGCAAGGAGTCGACCTCGAGCACTGGAAGGTCGACTTAGTATCATTTGAGTCTTCGGAGGCTACACTTGTTCGTCTTCTTGGTGGAAGTCGACTTCGGGAGCCGACTTAGGGAAGTCGACTTAGGTTTCATCGACTTCAGTAGAACTGGCTTCTTCTTCGGGTTAATTCGGGGAATTGTCGATTATCGAGATGTCGACTTTGTGTATGTCGTTATGGAGACAGTTCAACTCGTCTGTCCGATCGAGTAATTAGCACTTGGACTGGTATATTATAATATGACTATCAGATTGTTATTCTTATTATTGTTATTTTTATTATTCAACATTAGCTAATTTTAAGAAACTTATTTTTTTCAATATATAATGGTTAAATTTTTATAACAAGATATATTTCATTGTAGCTATTTTTTTTTCGAAACGATAGATTTTATAGATGAAAGCACATACATACAACTAGAAATCAACTAGAATGAGCCGCAGCCATCTAGCCGAATTCTGGGAAGTCTACTTTCAGGGAAGCCTATACAAAATAGACATCAGAATTACGCTAACGCACCCACAATACAAATAGCCTAAACACTACCATATGAGAGAATCAAGCTTCAACAATGAAGAATAACACTCCCACAAGAGAGAATTGAGCTGCAAATATGAAGTAAAAAACTAAAACAACCTACAAAAGCAAAAGACACAAACAACACACAAAACATCGTAACACTAAGAATAAGTAACTATTTTTTTAGATATTAGTTTTCATAAATTCAATTAATATTATTATAAATATTAATATTTATAAATAATTCTCATATTATTATTTATATACAATACACTACACGGGATGAAATACTAGTTTCAAACTTTCAATTAAATTTCGAGTTAAAATAAATGAGTCAAATTCTCATTTATCAAAACCAGTTTTCATGGCCTACCAATCACCCTAATGATATCAAAATACACGATACCACCAATCGACAGGCGTTCACTTCCCAAAATTTTTGGTTAATTCCTTTGATTTCAATATTCTTCTGCTTTCCACCACCTATTCCATTTTGTTTTCCTCTAGCAATCAATACTCTTTGAAATTTGATTCTTGTACGAAAATGGAAAACCCCAACGGCAAGGCAGCTGCCGACACCACCACTGGCGCCGGCGCGGAAGGAAACCCTAGTAATGATGCCCCCCGCGTAGGAGACGGCGAGGATAATCGCCGGCGGCGAACTCCTTTTACGGACCTCAGTCAAGTCGATGCGGATCTTGCGCTTGCCCGTACTCTCCAAGAACAGGTGTTTTCTATATCCTCTTCTTTTCTTTCCTTTCTTTTCGTTCATCTTTTTTTTTTTTTTGTATGAACTTCAATTCTGATTATGGAAGTTTTTTCCTTCTTCTGGTAATTCTATGTAATCATGAGGTTGTTTGTCCGTCATTGAAGCGGAGGGTGTTGGAGCTGCAATATCCATTGGTCGCCTTCTGTGTTCTGTTTCACCTGGCTTCGAACATATATCTTAAAGTTGTTGACCGAAATATGTGATTACTTTCCTCTCCTTTTGTTCTAGTTTAAACATCCAGGCCTATCAATTAGTAACAAAATTCATGAAAATTGATGCAATTTAAATGCCTGATTGATGCTGTTTGTTTATTTCCTATATAGTCATAATATGCTTAGAGTTCGAGCTAGTATGCCTTTGGCTCTGTGCACCTAATATAACATGAAACTGGCTGCAATTTGTATGGTCCTTGAACAATGAAGTGTTGTAATATGTGTAGAATAAAAATAGTGAGGCATTTTGCCTAAATGATACAACAATAAATGGAGAAAATATCTTGGCAGGGATGGAAATACGTGTTTTACTTGGATATTACGGATATCCACGAAATAAAAAAAAATAGAAAATCACGGGAGAAGAAATATAGCGATGCCTGTGTACGACAGCAATGAATCAACTAAAGTTTCGGTATGGAGCTATAAGAAAGAGTAATTGAATTTGAAACTAGGTTGTGAAAGAACTAGTTAAGTTGATAATCATACTACTTTCCTGCTAGAAATGTCTAGAATTGAACATCTGAATAGACTAGTATTTTGCAAATTGCATTATAACAAATAGTTTTATTGACCCTGAAAAGGTATATGATGGTCAACCTGGTATAATATGGTTGATATTGGCTTGAAAGTAGTTTACTTGGATTTTATTAAAGATGTTTAACATATGTAACGAACCCCAATTGTGATTTCTAGTGAATTCCTAGTACTATTGGTTCACATCAGGGTCAGCATTGATCCTCACGGTTTCTCTTAGAGCAGAAAAATACTTAGCACTTACATAAAACCTTGCTTAATACATATTGTTTGCACATTATAGTTTAATTGTTGAGAGTATTAATTGAAAAATCAGAATCTCTAGATAAGCAGTGGCATCAAAAGTTTTGCCATAAATTGGATGAATTGATTGTGAATGACCGACCGCTTACACTAAAAGGAAACTTTATAAACATTCTATAGCACCTGCTATGCCTTAGGGAGCAGAATGTTCAGTGACTAAATGTGAACTTTGTAGCAGCGAACGAGTTTAGCGTAAATGAATTCTTTGGTTGGACCTGCAGATACTCTTAGGAAACCAAAAAATGGGGAAAAAATGCAGCAGGAAAATAGGTGAGGAAAGTTAAAGAAAATCAATTTAGGCGGTTTTCACAATTACACTGGAGGCCTTATGATATCACTGCAACTTGTAGAAAGTAGGGAATCAGTTCCTCTTGAAAGTCAGTTTATGTGTAGACATAAATGAACATACAGCGTTGACCAAATGAGATGGCATAATATGATCCTCTTGGATAACTTGCATGGAACAATGTTTTATTGTTGTTCTACGTATTTTGTCGAGAAATATTAATTTGTTTATCCCTTTCTCTTTTATTGGTGGAACAGGAAAGAGCTTATATGATGTTAAGAATGAATTCTGGTATTGGCAGTGATTACGAAAGTTGGGAAGCTGAGAGTTATGGGAATGAAGATGTTTTCGACAATGATGATTTTGAGGATGCCAGTGGAGAAGATTATGATGGTTCTGATGTGGAAGTTGATGATGAGACAGAAGATGCATTTGGTGTGCATGCTCCTGAAGCAGGAGATGAAAGTGGCAATGAAAATGCTGAATTAGATCCGTCGGCCTTTCCAAGTGACGAGGCCTATGCTAGAGCCTTGCAAGATGCTGAAGAGCGGGAACTGGCAGCTAGATTGCTAGCCCTGGCGGGGATCAATAACAGTGAGATTCTGATTGTACCTTACTTTAGCTCTGTTTAGAAAATCTCTCTTTTACGAGGTTTGTCAACATATGTGATTATTAAATTCTGTTTAATGATTTGCAGTGGTTGCTGAAGATGAAGATGAAGATGAAGGTGAAGATGAGGAAGAAGAGGAACATGATGGTAATCTTCAGGTATATCTGCTATGACTTTCCGTGCATCTCCTTCTTGAACGTTTTTATAATACTGGCATAGCGGATTGTTGGGACTCGAAAGCAACTTTCTGAGTTTGACCTTGTATTTTCTCAGTGGTGAACATCTTAAGAGTTTGATACTGGGAATTGGACTTTTACTAAATAGTTATTGGTTAAAAAAAACAATAAAATTGTCTAATCCACTGTAGAGATATAAGTTCTTATTGTTCCTATTTGCCTTTTCTAAATCTGTGTTTTAGAACACAATCTAAAACTCTCTTCATTAAACAACTCAAATGGAGGATCTAACTAGTCAAACCTCTAAATATGCCTCTTAATTTTAGCTCAAACCTCTTTACCAAACACAACCATTAACTCTGAGCATCTCTAAAGTTCGATTGTTGTAGTACAGGGTTTGTGTAGTGTTTGCTGGCTATTAGCGATAGCTGATTTAGCTACTTATATGTAAAAAATGACTAATAAGATATTGTTGTAAGTTATCGACTATATTTTTTTATTTGCTAATAATATTGATATATGTGGTGAATTTGGAAAATTTATAATAACATTTATAATATAAGGATAGCATTGTTTTATGATAATATTTAGTCATTATTTATGTATGCATGGTTGATTAATATATTATACTTTTAGGAGCATAAGAAAGTATAAATGAAAAAAAAAATGATTTTATTCTGTAGTGGTTCAACAAACTAAATAAAAAACAGAGTCGATTCAATGCATCCAACAAACTAGCAAATAGATTAAAAAAGAATTATAAAAAGGACAAAATGGAGGAGAAATAAAATAATTTATATTTCAAGTTTAACATATTTGATTACTTTTTCTTTTTTCATTTTATATTTATGGAAATCAATCATCTCTTCTCAGAATTCTCTCTTTTCAAAATGCTGGTATACCTAACTTTTCAAAATCAGTTTTTTAGACCCAATAAGCTAATTGAATCATCTATTTACCAAAAAATCAAGTTAGAGGTTTTGATAAGTCAATTCTATAATGCATCCGCAAACCATTAGGTTAGCCTCTGGAAACTGTTTTACCAAATTTTATTTGTTTCAACTTTTCTATGCATTTCCGAAGGACAATTTTCTGAATGCCCAAATCATGGCAGAATGGATGTTTATGAATGTGGCCGGAAGTATGAGCATTTGTTTGTGTGAGTGGTATATTACATATGTATTTGAGTTGGGTGACGATTTCTATCTGACAGTCGAATATACAAGTATTGACTCCAACTTTAGGACCAAAGTTTGATTATGGGTTTTGAATTCCTTTCTTACATTATTGTGTAGATTTTCTGACTAGTAGGTGATGATATAAAACATATCACCCTCAGGAACTTTGTTTAGCAAGGTAAACCATGTCAGTCCTTTGAGAGGCTGTTCATCACTTGGGATGTTGGGTACAAATGTAATTATAGAAATTTTTTGCATAAGTGAAGTAAGAATAAGATGGAAAGAATGCTGAAGCTCCCTACAAGCAGAAAATTGGTGAGGGGTAAATCGGCTCTAAATCTCATGTAGGGGAAAAAGTACAATCACTGTGCTGCATTAAGGAAGCTGTACATCAGTTTGTAGATCTATGTGCTGATATTTGCTGCCTGCTATATAATATAATGTAATATATATGTATCTTCTTGTATTTTATGAATCGGTTTGACTATTTTATCTCGTGCAATCAACTTCTTGGGTTGCATAATATTGTTGCTACTAAATGGG
This sequence comes from Striga asiatica, assembly GCA_008636005.1. NCBI lineage: Eukaryota > Viridiplantae > Streptophyta > Magnoliopsida > Lamiales > Orobanchaceae > Striga > Striga asiatica. The sequence goes on along the minus strand of BKCP01005583.1, from coordinate 12,772 downwards.
ATTATTTTTACTCTGATTTTTTCTGACAATAATCCTGCTGTTGCCTTTTGTGAATTCTTACAAAGAAATTCATTTGTCAAATTCAAAAATAAAATCTGAACCTGACTTAGTATGTCTTCTTCACATTATTCATTTTCTGGAATAATTGTTGATTGTGATTAGACTTGTATGATTCTTGTTTTTATACAATAGTAATTCACCGTTTATATTTGTGAACACGTACTTTTTCCTGCCAATGTTAATAATCCTCAAGGACACATGGGAGGAGGTTGACCCAGACGAACTCTCATACGAGGTAAATTAGGATTCACAATCATGTTACTGTTCTTTAATGGCACATTTTACTGGAGTTTCATTGTTGATCTGATGTTGCAGGAGTTGATTGCACTTGGTGATGTTGTTGGAACCGAGAGTCGGGGCCTTTCTGAAGATACAATTGCTTCGCTGCCTTCCATAAAGTATCAATCACAAGGCACTCATGAAGGAAGTGATTCGTAAGTAAATATTGTATTTTATTTTTTAATTTTTTTGCCAAGCTATATTAGCCTTTATGTTTTTTTACTCCTTATGTGAGCCTTCGTTGTGTGTTTGCAAAATGTTTGATATCTTTCCCTTTTTGCCTTAGGTGTGTTATATGTAGGTTGGATTACGAGGATGGTGACACCTTGACTATTCTCTCTTGCAAGCATTCATATCATAAAGAGTGCATTAACAATTGGCTACAAATAAACAAGGTAAATTATTCTTCTCTAAATGAACCATGTTGTAATAACATAAAACAGATTCCGAGGATCTCCTATCATTCTTCCAATTGCGTTTATGGGAAGTTACTCTTGAGGGTATGTCTGTCGATAGAATGCTAGTGAGGCCAAATAAAGAACACAAATTCTTCTAATGTCATGTTTGTTTAGAAGAACTGCATACTTTTGCTATGAAATGTCATATTTTTGTTTGTTTTGTTTTTCTAGAGTATGACTCAGTTGGAAAGATGTATCTGTTAAACAATTTGGTTGCCTATTAGGTCTGTTGCTAGACAGTTCTCTTCAAATGAAACATTGGTATGTCGTTGCATTGACCGGTTAAGGAGGCATATATAGTTGACTTAATTGTTTTTTTGCCAAAACACATAAATAAAATAAAGATATAGAGGGATTAGAAAAAAAGACAACTGTTAGCTGAATTATTTTGTTAAATCCTTTACAAGGAGGCTGAAAATATGGAATGTATTTCTTTATTTGTACTTGCTACATGGTATTTTTTGGCCTTTCAATCTTTTGATGTTGTGCTTGGATGTCAGAAGTGAATGAATGATCTCGTGTGTGTAGGTTTGTCCTGTATGCAGTGCTGAAGTGTCAACTCCAGGGAGAATCTAGTGTACCTCAGCAAGCTAAAGATATCTGGCGTTCTGACGCAAAAAGAAGATTCTGTTATTGTTATGGCACTGTAATGTCCCATTCGCGAAATAAAGGACTAGACGAAAGAATTGTATCATTGCATGTTTCTGCCCGACTTAATCGTTATATATCAACCACAATTGAAGTTAGCTCATGTTCGTTTCACGTAATTGGACATTTTGAAAAATTCAGTGTTTGTGTGTGTATGAGCGTGGGTGGGTTGGCTTGTGGCACATGATTTTTATCCTTGGAAGGGAGAAAAGGAAAAGCTGAAAGAAAAGTAATTCTTGGTCTTTAAATAAATAAAAAAATAAAAATAAAAATCAATTACTATTGCAAAGTCATCTCCTAACTTTTGTTTCATTAGTTTAAAATTTTCGAGTAGTGAAACAAAAATCAAGCTTGTTAACTTTCAATACTACATTAATATTATACTTACTATTTCATTACTTCAAAATTAATTATAATAATTTGACATAATTTCACATAATAAACTATTTAAATTGTTTTAATGATGTATTATGTAGTTGCTACCTTTTGTATCATTTATTGTATGTGAAATGTGCATTTTATTGTTTTTTTTATAACATTTTAGTTAGTTTTAGAGTAATTAACTATAGTTTCCTTCAAAATAATACTTAGCTACCACTCTTAATTTAAGTTATAAATTTATTGACATTTATTTGTACATACTTTGTCAAAATAATATATCTCAAAATAAATTAATGTACTAACAAGACGGGCTGAGGCACGCACACATAACCTACCCCAATATTAATAAAACTTAAAAGAAAATTGTAGACTTGTGAAACTAGTGCGGTATTTGATATGAGATACGACGCCAGGTAAAGCAAACCTGATAAACCGACTGACCAGGTCGGGCGAACCAGCTGATGGAACAAGAGCACATGTAGGTCGAATGGAAGTTGAACTTCAGTGTTGTACAAGGAGTCTTCAGGTCAAGGAAGAAATTGGAGGTGTAAAGAGGCACCGACAGGTTGAGTTAGGGCCCTCAGATGGCCTGACCTATACTCGACCTTAAAGTATGAGCGGTCGTATGATCGACCAGAAGGACATGACACGTAAGTTCGGTATATGCGACATTCTACCTCGACGAGATTTGGGCCAGTCGCACGATTAGGCAGTCTAATAAGTTCTATTAATGTATAAGAAAGAATATTAACATGATAAGGACAACACGTGGATAGGGTCATGTGACATAATAGAATTGGACAGTTTAGGCAATACAGACGGACTATTCGGGCAGTCTGGGCAGCTCATTCAGGAAGTCTTGGCAATAAGGTAACATCCCCGTATAAATGAGATATGCCCTTTATAACATTACATTCTCTACACGATAACTATTCATCATCTTCTACATCTTGCTAACTTAAGCATCAGAGGTTTTTCATCGGAAAATGTTAGGCTCTACAATGATTTGTAATTTTGTTGTAATTTTTCTTTTTATTATTTGCTATTTCTGTAATAAGCTTGGAGAAGAAGAGATTATGGGAGAGTTGAGAAGAGAGAGAGATAGACGAGAGGAGAGAGAAAAAGAAATTCAGTTATGCCAAAAGTTCATTCCTCCTCGTCTGACAACACCCACATAACAATACTAGTGGGTCCCAATACAAACAAACAAACAATATATATATATATATATATATATATATATATATATATATTAATTATAGGGGGTGGACCAATCAGGCAACTCCTTAAAATGAGTACGTAAGACTCAATATTAGCCACTCATCTTGTCTAGATCAAGGATTTATGTTAATCAATTAAAATATACGTTAATTAAATAATAAAAATAATTATTAGTTGACTCCGGCGGTTGACTTCCGGCGTTGACTCCGTCGTTGACCCATTGACCATAATATGTATTGTGTATGAAGTAAATATGGTGAGACAAAGTTAGTGTAAATATGTTGCAAAGTTAGTTCTATCTTGTTGCAGGGTTAGTTGTTTTTATTTGCAATGTTTAGTTGTATTCAGTTTGCAAGGTTAGTTTTCTGTAGTTGCAAGGTTAGTTGTCTTTAGTTGCAAAGTTAGTTTCTTTAGTTGCAAGGTTAGTTCTGTCTAGTTCCAATGTTAGTTTTCTCTAGTTGCAAGGTTAGTTGTCTATAGTTACAAAGTTAGTTCTATCTTGTTGCAAGGTTACTTGTTTTTATTTGCAATGTTTAGTTGTATTCAGTTTGCAAGGTTAGTTGTCTGTTGTTGCAAGGTTAGTTGTCTTTAGTTGCAAGGTTAGTTGTCTTTAGTTGCAAGGTTAGTTGTATTTGGTTGCAAGGTTAGTTGTCTTTAGTTGCAAGGTTAGTTGTCTTTGATTGAAGGTTAGTTCTGTCTAGTTACAATGTTAGTTTTCTCTATTTGCAAGTAGTTGTCTGTAGTTGCAAAGTTAGTTCTATCTTGTTGCAGGGTTAGTTGTTTTTATTTGCAATGTTTAGTTGTATTCAGTTTGCAAGGTTAGTTGTCTGTAGTTGCAAGGTTAGTTGTCTTTAGTTGCAAGGTTAGTTGACTTTAATTATTCTTTCATATATGATGCATACTAAGGTCAAAGGGTCAACGTCGGAAGTCAACGGTCAACGTCGGAAGTCAATGATTCTCACCGGAAGTCAACGGTCAACGTCGGAGTCAAAAGTCAACGCCGGAGTCAACGGTCAATGGTCATAATAATATTTAAATAATTAAAAATAAAGAATTAAAAAAAAAAATAAAGAATTATTATTTAAATAAAGATCTAAATCTTCTGGCTAGGAATGAGTCTCACGTCCTCACTTTAAATAAGTAGATGTATTGGAACCAATCCCTATATATATATATATAGAAGTGTGCTCAAACAAGAATGAGTCATAGTGAAAGAAATAAGAATAATTGTGAACCACTGGATCTATTATATCATTGGTTAAGATGAAGTCAAAGATTAATAATTTTAGTCAAACTGGTAATGGCATAAATGTAATTAAATGGTCAAACTTGGTGAATTGTCTATCCCTAAGGGGAGGTATGTAATGATGCCATCCCACCAACTCTCCACATTCTCCTTATCTTTTCCCGATCGTGCTGCATCCTCCACGGCCACCAGATCCACACAACCGCCGCCACTCGTCACACCTCCGATCATAACCACCATCTCAGCTGCCGCACGATCCATTCTCCGGCGTCGGAAAGTGCTCCAAATCTATAACCGACGAAAAATCACCGTCGTCATCCGCCACCCCTCGCCGCCAACCGCCTTAGCATTACAGTTATCCACATGTCCGGTCGTCCGCCTTCCGGTGCCATCCTCCACCAGTCATCGGCCGCCGCCTCAACTTTCAAAATTTTTTGGAGTTCTGGTCGTCCGACGAAGCTCAACAAACCGGCAATATAGACTCCCCGTCAACCCAGGCCACAGTCAACCCCGTAGCCGCCCGCTGCGCCCACCTTGCGACGTCACTCAGATGGACGATCTCGCCGATGTAGACGATGCCAGTGAACTCATTCTCGGCACCTGGCGGCCGGCATGGACACAGCGGCGTATTTTGAGTTCTCTGTATTCCGGCGGCGACGCGGCGAGAGACTGGCGGCGGCGTGGCGAGAGGATGGCAGCGGCGCGACGAGAGGCTGGCGGCGGGCAGCGACGTCATTTGTGTGTGTGTGTGTGTGTGTGTGTGCGGCATACAGTGACTATATTTTGTTTTTATTTTTATTTTTATTTTTTGTGTGGGAACTTGTTATTAGAAATTAGACACTTGGACTTTGGTGCAATTATATAATTTACTATGTTGTATGGTAATATATGGTTGATTCTATTTTATTAAAAGTGCAATATAGTGCACATTAATAATGTGTAGATGCACAATATTGTGTATTCTCAAGCACATTATAAATCTAGTTATAATTTTACAAAGATACATAACTAATAATTGGTTCGTTCAACTGGTTCATAATTTTAAAAATTCAATTCAATTATTTTAGTCTGAACAAGTTTGGTTGTTATTGTGCAATTTGGTAGTAATTTATATGCACACTCGCGATACATAAAAAATATAATCGATTTGAAATTTATATGTCGGTTCGATAATGTGCAACCTGATGCTCACTAACGCGCAATCCGTCTAGCATTAGTGTGCATTCATTTTAGCATTATGCAGTCTATATTTTAGAAAGCGTTAATAGTGTGTATTTCAATCAATATTATTTTGCATTTATTATATTATTTATATAATAAAACATATATTTATTATCATGATTTTTATTTAATATTATATATTATTATTAGTTGAAAATAAATAATATACGTATATAGATAAAATATAAGGAATAATATTTTTATATAGTTTGGCCGATTCTCTTAGTTCTTTTTTTATAAATTTATTTATATCTTCTACAATAATTTGGTTGGTTAAAATTAATTTATTATTTATATTATAAAAATATATTTTATATTTAATATTCTTATTTAATACTTAGTATTATTTTTTATTTAAAATACATAAACTATATATGTATAAGGAATATATAAAAAATAATATGTTTTTATATATTTTCTGTACATTACAAATTGACCCAAGTACGAAATAGTAATATAGATAAATTTTTTTGAATTAACAAATTGACCCCAGGGTTTTATGTGTAATTATCAAAAACTCTTAAAATTGCAAAATGGTCCTTGTGATATATCGAATTTCCCAAATAAACTCCTCCACCCAAAACGTTTTTTCAGCTATCTCCCGACGACCGGCGACCGATCTCCCACCAAGCCCGAACACGACAATGAATTTAGACGGGTTTCCGCCCCTCATCAACGCCGGAGAATCGAGACACGTCGAGAAAAATAGAGCCGTCGTGGCCGCCGCGAAAGTGAGTGCAACCGAAGACAACTGTCGGCGGTCGGGAGAATGGAAAGGTGGGCTATGTTTTTTGGCGATAGATAGTCAAAACATGGAATGCTCGACTGCTGCAAGGGTGCTCCGTTGGCGGCGGGGATGCTCCGGTGTTGGTGGCGGAGCAGCAGGTCGCCGGCGGGAAAGTGACAGATGAATCGCCGACGTAGATAGAGATAGAGCGTTGGTGCTCCGATGGTGGCAGGGATGCTCCGACGGCGACTGAGATGCTCCGTTGGCGGCGGAGATGCTCAGGCGGAGGCAGTATTGCTGCGGCGGTGCTCCGACGATGACTGTCGTGACTGTGATTTGCGCGTCGTGTGTGTGTGTGCGTGCGGTGTGTGTATGTCGTGTGTGTGTTTCTGTGTGTGATTATTGTGTGTGCGTGAGATGTTACTGTGTGTGGGTGTTATTGTGTGTGAGAGAGGGCATGCTGGGGTAGGGTGTAGTGTGGTGTGGTGGGGTCGGGTAGGTTGGTGTGGGTGGTTTGAATAGTAGGTGGGTTAGGTGGCAGGTACGTACTTAATGTGTAGTAGGGCCCATATGTTTGAGTGGTGTGGAAAATTATCAGAATGCCCTTAATGAATGTATATTTTTAGCTTTTTTATAGATCGTTGGATCATTGTGATCTAATAGCTAAGATGTATTCTTATTTCTTCACTGAGAACCATTCTCATCGGAGCGTGACCCTATATATATATATAAAATAAGAATAACTATTTACCAAGAATAGTAGCAAAAAAAAATAGGACAAAATTTAATGCAACCCATAAATAGTAATTTATTTTAATTTTTTTTTATTTTTATCTTTACAAAATCATACATCAATATAACTTGCCTTAAATTTTGGGCTTTAATTTATTTTATTATTTAAAAGTTCTAGCTAAGATCAATTAAGTGTGCATGTTTTTATTTTTATTTTTTTCTTAGAAACAACGAACAACATTAAACTCTCAGCCTTTATACTTATTAAGTCTAAATTCAAAAGGTAACAATAATTTTAGTATATCGGTCTTTATATTTATGCCTTTTAAAAAAAAATATTGATCGCTATTATTTACATACAATTTTCAACAAATCATCACAATCTATTTATTTGGAACGTGTGATAATAAACTTGGTAATATTTATCAAATATTTGTTTACCAATCTATTGTTTTTTCTAGACTCGGTTTCAAAATGTAAAATAATTTTTAAATTCTCAGTCTCAATAGTTGTGCATTTAAAAAAAAATATTTATTGATAACTTATTTATTATTAAGAGTACACGATTTTGAAAATTCAATTATAAATTGTATGTTGATATATATCCAAATCATTTAATAAATGCAACCGGCTTTGTTAAATTTCCACGAAAAAATGGTAAAACAAAATGAGACGATCAACATTGTATGGAAATAAAATAAAATCAATAAATCAATATGAAGTGCACAAAAAATGAAGACAATTAGTAATTTGAATAGTACACGGATCTCAATTAATACTCTAGTGGATTCTAAAATACAAACTTATACTTATCATCATCTTTTGGAAATTGAATAATATATTGTAGGCAAAATTTTTTTAAATAGTTTTAGACATGTTTTCTTTACAAAATAGTTTAGAAAAATTTCAGGTAATTTCACATCTTGCAATAATGATATATAAAATTTTAGATACTTTACATACGTTATATAGTATTTTAGGTGTTTTTAATATTTTAAACATACATTTTTTATGTTATTTTATACAAGATAATTTTATATTGTTTACAACTGATATACGATAAATTATGTCACATATTAACTCCACATCTTAATTTATAATTATTAGTTACTGTCATATTTAATTTATAATTAGTAGTTAATATTGTTTATCGTCATCCTTAAATTTATAATTATTATTTAATATTGTTTACTCGTGCATCGCACGAGATACACACTAGTCTTAAACAATAGCAATAAACTGGGCCTAAACAAGATACAACCCAATAACTAATAAAAGAGCCCAAAGGCTATAACAATAAAACGAGCCCAACTGATAGACAACCGCAGCCCATTCACTTCTCAAGGTGCTGCCCCGGCCCAGATCCACAATCCTTTTAGCTTCAACCTCATATCCCCAAACTGACCTGAATCACACTTTTCGACTTAAATCGTCAATTTCTCTCTTTCACCCACAAACCTTAATTCATTTTCTGCAGAAAGATCACCACACATCTTCATCAAAGATCCTTCATTTTCCCTCCTTTTGTGTATTATCACTCAAAGCCGCTAACTTCTTCACCACCACGGTTGAGTACATGACATTACCCCCTTCATTTTGAGGTCCTTGACCGCAAGGATTGAGATTTGGAAACCATCTATGTATGAAGGCCGCATTTTCCCATGAAACTTGTGCACACGGTTTTGTCTGCCCAGAGGACGAGAAATGAGGTATCTGTTTTCCATTTCTCAACACCATTCTTCTATCACTAATCTCCATCGGATCCAATTTGATGTTATATTTTGTATCTATCTCAGGAAACTGTGGAGTAAGTTGAGCACCAGGTTGGAGCCTACGCTTGAGTAAGGAACAGTGAATGAATGGATCTGGGAATTAGCTGGGAGTGCTAAACGGTAAGCTAATGCATCAACTCTCTCTGTAATAACATAGTGCCCATAAAATCGAGAAGCTAGCTTGGTGTTCTTTCTGAGAGCAACAACATGTTGTTTGTATGGTTGCAATTCTAAGAAGACATGTCCTCCAACTGCAAAATATTTTTCTTCCCTTTTCTTGTCTGCATAGAATTTCATCCTGGACTGTGCTTGAGTTAAATTCTCCTTTAGTAATTGTGCTTGCATTTATCTCTGTTGCATAAAGTCCTTAACCTCAGTGTGATTAGAATCAAGGTAGGGCCCCACAGAAAAAGCCTGAGGTGGGTAGCCACATAAAGCTTGAAAAGGAGTCATCCTTAGGCTTCTATGAAAATTGGTATTGTACGAATACTCAGCCAGAGCTAGCCATTTGAACCACTATCCAGGATTATAGTTAGTCATCCCCCTTAGGTAATTTTCCAGGCATTGGTTTAATCTTTCTGAGTGACCATCACTTTGGGGATGGTAGGAGGATGACATATCCAACTCTACTCCCAGTAGTTTAAGGAGTTCTCTCCAAAAGAGACTTGTGAACACCTTATCCCTATCTGAAACAATACTCACTGGTAGGCTATGTAACTTGTTGATGGAATCCAGAAATAGTTTAGCCACAATAGGAGCACTGAAATGATGAGAGAGAGCAATGAAATGAGCATACTTAGAGTACCTATCAATAATCACCATGATTACATCCTTTCCCCCAGATTTTGGAAGACCCTCAATGAAATTCATTGCTATGTGTGTCCATGCCTTGTCTGGTATAAGAAAGGTTGAAGTAGGCCTTGATAAAGTCCTGAACTTGATTTACTACTTTTACAATCATCACAACTCTGCACCCTTTCAGAACATCAATCTTCAAACCAGACCAGAAGAATATGTTTTTGACTCTCATATATGTACCCAGAACCCCAAAATGTCCACCATAAGAAGAATTGTGCAGGGTAGATAAAATAGAAGTTTGTAAATTGGTTCCTTTGCCCACCACTAGCCTGCCTTTATGCCTGACGAGTCTATCTTGCAGTGTGAATTTAGAGTAGGCCTGAGAGTTGATGATATTAGATATAAGAACTTTGGTGAGGTAAGGGTCTTTGTTTGTCCCATTTTTATTGCATTTTTCCTTGATATTTTTCCTTTCTTTTTCCCCCATATAAGGTCTTTTAGTTAGTTTTTATCTCGTTTTGTAGTTTATCGCGTGTTTTCCCATATCTTGGTTTTTCTTGTGTTTTTTCGTGTGTTTTTCCGGTTTTTCTTTGTTTATGGTGTGTACAGGTTGGAAGACTCGGGAGGACCGGATTTCAGGAGAAAATTAGTCGGGCAAGTGTAATGGGCAAGTGTAATTAGATAGAGAAGTTTGTTGGCAACGCACAGGAAAAAGCGGTATCGAATTCCGATACCAGCCGAGCCCGAACGACTCCAAAATGTGAAGTAGTGGAGCTGCCCAGACCCCGCGACCCGCGCCTGTCACGCCGCGAAGCCATCCGTGACGCCCTCCATGCGCAGACAGAGCCCAGCAGATTACCTGTGATCGACTCCCGCGCCGCGGCACCAACACCCTCCGCACCGTGCCAGTGCGCCGCGCGGTGGCGCCCACCCTCTCTACGCCGCGCCGAGTTTCTCCCATGCCGTGATCCGTGACTTGTATAAATATGTGCGGGACTCGATCAGAAACATATTCTCCCCTTTTGGGGATGAACCCTAGCCAGTAAAAAAACACGAAAGAACTCCTTTTTTCCTTCTTTTCTTCCCTTTTTATTCTCTATCGTTCTTCTTCTTCTTTTAATCTTTCTTTTCAATTTTTCTTCTTCTTCTTGGTATTCAAGGATTAAGCTTGTAATTCATATTCAACACTTGGATTTGGGATTATTTGTAATTTTTCATCTTGTTTAATTCATGAGAATGATTATTTAGGGTGAAATGCTTGATAGTGTTGAATTCATGTTACGTAGCTAATTCTGATTGCTAGGGATAGGGGATGATTGTCTTGTTTAATCCGTATCTGTCGGGCTTGATTCGTTTGTTCTTGTGCTAGTTAATTTGATTACGAATCGATGAAATCTTGTTTGATTGATTGATATAATCGAAGAGTGACACTTCGATCTTGCAATTGAAAACGATTGAATGTTGATTAGTCGAGCTAGGGTTTTGTTGATTCTAAATGGTTAGTTGATTAATTCTCTTCTAATTGAATTAGCGACTTTTAGAACCGAAAGGGGAGAAGTCGACCTAGGCTCGCATGAGATAGATGATTTCGTAACTGAATAATCTATGGGTTTTGGGTTGAAATACATGCTTGTCGGTGTCTTGTCCCTTGTTACGAAAAGTTATTGGGATTGGATAATTGGCCGGTATTGTATGCTCGAACTTGCTCGTCTATGTTTAATCCCTTGTTACCAAAAGTTATTGGGAGCGAACCGCTAGACGTGTAGGCAAGAGTGTAAGTTCCGAACCGAACGGTCAATTACCTGGCTTTACGTTGCGAACTTGAATAAATTATCCCCGATTCCCTAGTTTCTTTATTATTATCTAGTTGGTATTTTAGGATTTCTGTTTTTATGCTATTTCTTAGTTGATAGTTAATTCCTCCCCAATCTGATTAGAGTGTTTAGGAGTTATTTTCTTTTTCTGTGTAATCGATATCAAAGCAAAATTCCGAACCGCCTTCCTCGAGAGATCGACCAGAGGTCGGGAGTCATCCCGTACTTGGTAAACATATAATTTGCTACAACAAATTTGACGCCGTTGCCAGGGAAAGACAAGTAGGATATTTGGTTTTGGTATTGATTTTATTTTCCGTGTTTCTCTTTGTTTTGTGTTTTTGGGATTTTGGTTCTTTCTTTTGTGCATCTTTGTTTTTATTTTTGTCTTCTTTGTTTTTGTCTTCTTTTTCCTCCCTTTTCGTGGCTACGTGTGGTTGTTTTGTTTTGGTGTGCAGGAAATATGAACTTCAACCGTGTGTTTCCCTTACCGCACACCCAGTCTTGGGGTCACGAGCCGAGCTATCACGTCGGGTGCTACTACCAGTCATATCCGTACTCTTCCGAGCAGTGCTGGGATCCCTACACAGTCGAGCAAACTTATGAGCCCCACGAGCATAATAAGAAGCTCGACCGGATTCTCGATTTTATAACATCTCAATCAGCTCAAGAAGAAGAGGCCGCATTCAACGAAAAACTCGACCTAATCCTGGCTCGTGTAATGGCCCAAGCAAGCCGAAGAGAGGAGGTTGAGCTCAGATGTGCCCGTTTGAGCGAGCAGATGGAGAGTTTAGCAAGGCGCATCGACACTATAGAGTCACGAGCCAATGAGCCCATGGTTGTGGACCCACGTCCACCGCCCGTACCTTTCGATGAGCTCGAGGACGACTCTTCGGGATACAACACCAAACTTGATCTCATCCTCGATCATATGATGGACCAAGCAAACCGTGAATGGGAGATTGAGCTCGGGTGTGCTCGATTGAGCGCTCAAATGGAGAATCTAATGGCACGTCACGACTCTATCGAGTCAAAAGTCGACAACCCCCATCTTATGGTTGGTGCCCAAACGTGTTTTCCGATGCACATGTGTGAGACCGAAGAGGAAGATGATGCTCTCCATTGGGATGACAATGTTTCGGAGGAGGAGATTCTTGGACTTGATAAAGAATTCCATGTCACCATTTCTCGAGTCCCTCTTCCCGCCACCGAGATAGAGCATTCACCTTCGGAGCCATTACACTGTGCTACCAAGTGGGCCAGATTTAGCTCGACTTATTCCACGGATGTACTCATAATCCCTGAGGATGATGATAGAGTGTCACATCCCGCCTTACTACTAGCTTTGAAAAAAAAATCAGAGTAAAATTTTCGTTTTTATTTTCGAAAGAACGTGCGAGCTGGGTTTTCGAAAA
>BKCP01005572.1:518165-544813 GCA_008636005.1 Striga asiatica | reverse complement strand
GATGCTCGAGACTTCGTCCTCCGATCCCGCCTCGAATGAAATGACAGTTTGGGCACACCATCCTGCCGAGAGATAGGCCAGTTTGCTCTCTATTTCTTTTTTTTTTTCATTTTTTCTTAGCCCTCTCTCCCCTAACCATCCGAACTATGCTTGTTGCGCGACTTTCAATACCTTAACGAACCAGAAGGTCGCCTTTGAACTTAGTGAAAGCTCGACCAAAGATAGGCAATGACAATGTTCACTGCGTAAGATATCCGATACCGGAACTGTACTCTATTTATTCCCTTGGCTTGTGCTAGGCTGGGGTTTTGAGTAGTGAACGAGGATTCTTTACAGCCAGTCTTAACCATATAGTTTAGTGGCAGGATTTGACCTTCACTCGCCTATTACTGTATATTCTATATTTAACTTATCTTTACGAGATTTCAAGTTGTTGGGACCCTTTGTCCATCAATCATCATCCAATTCCGGATTCATCTTTCTTACTAAGCACTTTGCTTTCAGTCCGCGAGAGGCGACTTGACATTCCATATGATGCCTTACGACACGAGAATCAAATCAGGTTACCAACATCAGCTCCAGCTGACTTGGCTGTTCCAGTCCCGGTAGAAGAGATAGAGCCCAGTTTTCAATCCGCCTATGGGTTATCGAGACTAGGAATAGTGCTAAGACCTAAGAGAGATTATCTCACCAAGCCGATTTTTCCACTTCGACTTTGATTTTATCCGTCTAAAGTTATTTATGCCGGAGAGTAGGATCCGGACAAGGATACCAAACCTTTTGATCGGTATACGCCGGTCTCTAGGGAAGTAGGTTGTATAAGGCAGGGTTCCAAACCTTCTTACTGAGACTTACCTTCTATGTAAGGCTAGGTTCGGAATTCAGTTTTCGGACAATCAGTTGATCTCTATGTATCCTTAAGGGCGACTTGGGTTCAAGCCGGACAAAGCAGGTAAGGTAAGGTTTGAAGATACTCGACCAGAGGGGATTGACCGACGTGCTACTTGTGCACCAGACTCTTGACTTGCTAGGAAATGGCTAGGAAAAACAGCGGGAAAGTTCTCTTTTCTATGACTTCACTTCGCTTCGTTTGTTGGGTCAAGAACAACAACAACACGGATCTACTGACGGACGGCGTACTCACGCGCTTCGACGCAACTGAAATGAGCACCTCTTTTTCTCTTGCCCATTCACCGCCACCATTTCCAAAACGGCCGCAAGAATCCATTTTGCATTAGAAAGAATCAGATGTTTTCACTCGCTTTTTGATTCCTGCTCCTTCACCGCATGCCCTCCAAAAGAAGCTACATGCAGCTTGATGAGGATCCATACTCTTTGATTCAAATGGATTCACCATATCTATCTTCTTCCAAAAAGCTTGGTCAATTGTTGGCTTCATCCCCTCCTTTAGAAAGAATGAATGCTTCTCCTCCTTTCACTTTTCTTTTGGTTAGATCACGTAGATTCGGAGAGATCTCTTTTAAACTTCTTTCTTTAAGGAAAAGTCACTTCGCTCGGCTGACTGCCTGCACCGAGCGTAGAGTCTGTGGGAGACCTTTCCTCTCCGGGACTGAACTTCGCCAACATCAAACCTTTAAGCCACTTTCTTTGATAGAGAAAAGCCAAAGCAATAAATCATCGCTTTTAAGGGCGCGAGAACCCGGACCCCTTGTGGTCTATCAGGAGTCTCTTTGTGGTAGTAGTGACCAAGCCGCCAAGCTCGTCGCAGAAGCCATGACCCAGTGCTTCTTTGACCCGCAACGGTCCATCCCACTTGGGCAAACGAAGCGAAGCGAAGTGAAGTCATAGAAGCTTCTGTCTTACTGGCTTGGGCTCCATTTTCTTACGTTTCAGCATCATTCGTCCTTTCGCTTAATAGCTGTCATTTCATCGATCGAGAAAGCTCCAATAGGCGTCTAATAGTCCGTTAGGCGAATGAAAAGACATAGAAACCCGCTTTCCTCTAATTACTTGGTTCGCATATTCCTTGCTGGCTCCCAGAGTGGAAAGCTCCCCGTGATATTCCTTGATAGGTTTTTGACTTCACTTCGCTTCGCTTTTAAATATGGTCGATGTAATTGAGTTCTTCTTTCGGAGTCAGAGATCGGAATCGGAACAGCCCAGATCTGATTCACGGGCAGAACCTTGAAAATAGCGCTATCGTTAGAGTCAGGAGGCTGCTAGAAGGGAACTGGAGAAGAGAAAGAAGAAGAAAAGCGGTAGGGCATTACTGTGCTTTGCTTATCAACCTTCTCGATACGACTACAAGGCACTGAGTTCTTTCCACTAGGCTGAAATAGAGAATAGGGAATCACTCGATGAAGACCTGGAGTGGTCGGGGTCCTAATAAGCCAGGAGGAACTTCGATGCACTCCTATTCTGGTTGGAAGTGGACATTAAAAGAAGAGTTTGAGCGAAGGGCCGAGGATAAGACTAGCTACTTTCGAAAAGTGTCCCTACTGCCGGGTATCTTTCCCCGGTGAGGCTGGTCGCCAGATTTCGTCACGAAAAGAAGAGAAGTCTAATTTCCCGTAGGAGATTCACCGAAGGTTAATTACATCAAACCTTGTGGGCGAATTCTACTTTAGAATAGACCAGCTGAAGATGGAAGAGTGAAAGGGTCACCACGCCTTATGACGAAAAGGGGATCTCCCCCACCCTCGTCAAGTGCTACCTCAAAGCAGGTTTCAATTCCACCGCTTCCTTAATAGTGATTATAGACCCGAAAGGGCTTGTAGAAGTTCGTGAAGAGGGCTGGACGAGTGGAATGAGGAATGGAATGACTTTTGACTAAGTCTCGAATCGAAGCGATAAGGTCCCAGCCAAGCCAGGAGAAAGAAAGTTCTTTCTTGCTCATGAGTTATCTCTTGCTTAACGAAGATATGGCTGTCCAGAGGAATAAGACTAGGTAATCTTCTTCAGAACGGGAGCTCGTGTGGAACCTTTTCTTTCAGGCCACGAGCTTATTAGAAGGACCACGACCTCTCCTGGAGAACCCGCGACCGGCAGACCGAAATGTAGTTATGGTCCAATGGAGATTGGACTACGAGTGAAGTGACTGAGGGTTTAATCCCCTAAGAACGAGCGATAGCCCTATCAAGTAAAGCGGTAAGGCATTAAGCTACCTCTTTTCGCTCCTCTAACGCCTTATTAACGTGGCTTTCGCTCCTAACGAGCCAGCTAGTCCCTCCGGGTGGGTGAACGGTGTAGCTACGGGTCTACTGGTCTACAGAAAGAAGGGAACGAGCCAGCAAGGGTAGCTAGTGGGAGGGAACGGTACTAACGGATAACCAGTCGTCACCCCTAATCGAAGGAGCCAGCCAGCCTATATGACAGAAAGGCGAAGTAGGAATCGTGACCCCCTGGGGCATTGTCTAACCTCCTAAGCGAATGGGTGGCAATAAATAGAGTAAAGGGAGCAGTTGATCGCTTGAGTGCTTGAGCGGTTTCAGGAGGGAATGAGCTGGTAGTGAACAGGTACGAGCGAATAGACTAACTTCCCTAACTACATGAGCGGATGAACGAGCGAGGAAAGCAGGAAGAGTGAACCGGTGACGCAAGGGAAGCCCTAGAAAATGGAAGCGGAAGGTAGGCATACGAATATTCTCTATTGGGGCTAACTCCTAACCGCAAGTCTACAAGCTAGGAAGCTCAGACTTAGCCTGCAGAAGTCTACCGGTTTAAGGGCCTCAATCCCAACGAGGGAACTGGGCAGTATACGGTGAGCTGATCCACATGTCTAATTCATCACGTATATACCCCCCGGGTCCCCCAACAGTAGCGGTGCTCCGAAGAATCCGAAGACTGCTGGGGATAGACCTTGACCAGAGGTCGACAGATAAACTCCCATGAGATTCCTTGAAGGACTGAAGCAGGGAAGTTATCCATCATTATACGTCATTTGTCCAAGTGGTAGAACTATAAGGGTCGATTACATTGAGAGGCTGCTAGTTCTCAATTACATCGACCCTTGGTAGTGAGTTAGAAGAACCCTGAGGTCTCAACGAGCCTATGACGATGCCGGTAAAGCAGGGTTCTAGCTACCTTTCCTATACCAGGCAGGCAGTGCATACAGGCGACCAAAGGGAGGAAAGTGCCCGTCTTTTTTTGACATTCGAGAAACCGGAATTACTTAACTTCTTTTGTTTTCACCTCAAAAAAGCGCGTATTTTTGGGATTCTTTCCATAGTAGGAATTTGACTAGTGCTATGTTTAACACACCCTTACTATGGTTTTCATTGATTATTTATGCTTTTTCTCTTCGGAAAACTATCTGATTTTACGTAAAGATATTAGAACTCCCTACCTACTTGAACGACCAGGTTCGACAAACCATCATAACCACGAGGGCCGCCTATCCTCTGCTTCACCACCCCAAGCTTGCGTGAGAGAAAGAAGAGAGTAACTGAGAATTGACTAGAAAGATTCATTAAGAGCGAACAGGAGGTAACTTCAACCTAACTTGAACCCAAACCAAAAGAGAGAATCTCAAAGGGAAATCTCTTTTCATTAAAGGAGGCGTCAGTGAAACGGAGGAGTTAGAACGGAACGGAGGCATACTATCAGGAGCGGAAGGAAGTAGCATCGTAGTAGCTGCACGACTAGGGACAAAGATTTGAAGTTCCAGCATCTTCCCGAGAGCAGGATAACATACGTAAGACGAGAAGTTCACTTCTTATGAACAGGATTCTTCTATTACTTCACTTCGCTTCGCTTCTAAAGTTTGGTCGATGTAATTGAGGTCAAGTAAGGAATTGTTCATTTTATAGGTTATTTATGATAGAGTGGTCCAACAAGTCCGAGCACTATCAGCAGAAATGAGCACGTACAAATGAACCAAACTCTCAGGCTGAACTTAGCACTACGAGCTCCCGAGAAAGGCTTTTATTATGCTTGCCTGAGAAAGATCTTTTTCCAAAAGTCAAATATATAGAACTTCCACTTCCGAATAAAAGAATCCGTATAGAATCATCGCAGACAGCTGAGCCCACAATGGCATTTCGGGAATGTCCATATAAGGATCCTGCCGTGCCACTATTTCGAGTAGATGTGAAAAGAAAGGTAAGGTTGAAAAGGTAATGGGGGACTCTATAGCTACCGATTACGTAGACCGACGCCTTCCCTCAATTACATCTACCCAACGAACGAAGCGCAGTGAAGTCATAGAAGAAAGGAGAGGAGAAGAAGTGAGACTAACAGAACGAAGGGAAGCAGAGCGAAGTTCGGAAAAGATCATGTAGCAAGAAAGGATTGCATGACTTTCTTTCTTCATTTTTCTTTCGATCTTCGCTAGTGGGTAGGGATTCTCGCCGCGACCCGGATAATGCTTCCTTTTTGACGATGCCGGATCGATGCCAATGCCCACCTCTTTGGGGAGCCAACGAGTCCACCCAAATTCTGTACTGATTCGCTCGCTTTGTCCACCTTCGCCTCTTCAAGTTGGCTCCTTCTCGAAATGACTAAAGTCTGACCAAGACTGGTCCTTCGTAGTTCTTTCGCCTTATCTGGCTCGTAGATGGCTCTTGGAACTAGTGGTTAACCATTCCTACGCGAGACCATCGTTTATTAAGAATGAGGCTTTTCCTGGGCTCGTACGAAAGTCTCTGTGAGTAGTTCCCCCGGCTAGACCAGTGCCAATAGTTAGAGTTTATACTCCTTTTTCAGGCCTTCGCCTTAGTCCAAAGGGATGATTCTGTCAAGAAAAGAATTCGTTACAAATAAGGGCTGGCTCATAACCTTGAGGTGAAGGGATCAAATCCTATTTCGGGAGCTGCCGGTATTCAAATAAGCTGCTGCAAAGAATGATAAGTGGGTCTCGCTCTCCTAATCAGTCGTTAGCTTATCCATCTCTCTTTTTATCCGGGCTTCTTCCGCTTTAGCTGAGGCCGATGCCCCTATCTTTATTCTGATCCGCCCCTAAACAATAGCAATAGCACGAATCCTAAGCTACGGCACGCGAAGGAATGGTTCCATGAATCATGGGTGGAGGCGACAGGGGGATTGGCTGGCTTACTATGGGGAAGGGGAGAATCACTAAAAAAAGTCTAGAGCTCCCCTAGGGAAAGTATTATACCTCGTTGGACCGTATTCGCTACTAAAACGTAGCCCTCCTCCGCCTTCGTTTGAGGAAGCAGGTATTCGCCTACGAGGTCTTCACATAACATAATAGGTTGCCAAAATCCTTATTAGGAAGAAGATTTGGACAAATCCCCGGTAGAATTAGCTAGCAAGGCTAGGCACCTAATGCATGTGAGGGTAAAGGAAGTATCTTTGACACGTATGAGTAGCAGAGCGGAGTAACGGGGCAAAACGATTCGACAGTTGATGCCGCTTGAACTAAAGGACTGAGCAATGAAAAAGGCATTTAGGCCATACCGAGGTCAAATCTCATCTTAGTCAGATCATAAGATATCCCACGAGAAGATGTTCTCGAATAGGCAGGCTGTGAGGCAACAATGGAATCCGCCTTCCCTGATTCCGATGCTGTTGAGCGGCGGCTGGTAGTGAAAGGAACTGACGATCTTGGCTTAGATGGCTTTGCTCCTGGGGAACATCATTTATCGATAGTCAAGGTACCCGAAGTTTCATGAGCAGACCATTATAAACATTCGCCGGAAAAAATTCCCGGAATATATGAGTATATGTATAATGCCTAATATTTTTGACTACTTCTCTTTTTACGGCCTGTGATACCGGAGCCTCAACATCCCTTGGCCTAAGAGGATTGCAGACCATAGGTTGTTTCAGGCAAATCTCAGCCACATCAATTTGGGTCACGATAGTCAGTGTCTTGGGAAGAAAGAAGCCTTCCTTTGCTTTGGGCCTCTTCCTTAAGCAGCCATTCATATCGTGTGGCCCGGTCATAGAGATAAAGGAAAACCTCCCCCACAAACTTTGCTACGCCCTTAACTCTTGAACAAGGAAGGCGGGGGCGCGTCTGGTGCTATCATATATAAGGGAAAGGTTCCTTTAGTGATCTATGCCTTATATATGCCTTCCTCACTCCTAAAAGGAAAAAGACCTAGCCTAATCAGACAATAACATAGTATATATACTTTTTTTTTAGCATTCCTACACAAATTTATGTACTTTCTATAACTTATAACAAGGCACACCATTTAACTTACCGTTACCGTGTAATACAATCAATACAGTAGTAAATAGCTTGTGATTCGGAGTTGTCGACCCGTCATTTCCAGTCGAGTCAAGCATCCCCCTCTTCATCGCAGTCGCTCAAGACGTTGTATCGATGGAGTGAGATCAGGGCTTCTCCCTCTACCCGAGCGAGGGATCAGTAAGCAAGCGGGCGAACCACATCTGTTCCAATTCCAGAGGCTTTCTCCGATCGAAGTCGAATCCAATGGCCATCGATTCCTCCCCGGAATCGGTTTTTTGCTCGGGCTGTAAGGCGATGGTTCGAAGACCCGGTCAATGAAGCGAGATTGGGAATGAGCAGCTAACCAATCTCATTTATAAGATCAGTCCAGCGGTTCAATTCATTTATTCATCTATCTATCGGATTAGTAACCCACCCCGAAAAATCTTTTGTATCGAACGAAAGCCTCATATATATCCCTATACCGGAAGCGAAGCTTCTGGCTCCCCCTTTGTTGTTGAATTTCCAATTCCTTCTTTCTTCCGAACCAGAAAGATCCAAGGGAATCAACTGCCCGCTCGCTTTCCTCTCTTGATGACCCCGTTTGGCTAAACTTCTGATCCCATTCCCAAAGATCTATCTAAAACATCGTCGATACGAGACATATTTGCAAAATAAAATAGGCACCAAATCGTATATATTGCATTTGTTCTTTATCGTGAGGAAGATTCGATTCCAGTTTTCTTGGTTGGAACTCAATCAACTCAATCTTTCGAATTTCCCCTTGCCGCTCTTACTTAACCAACTAGGGTTACCGGCTTCAGGTTTTCTTTCTTTGGAATGGGATGTCTCGATCCCGCAAAGATCTCAGGACAATCTCGTTTAACAATTAACAACGATAGAAGAACCCCACTTTTGTAACTCTCTTTCAATATCTGAGCGGGAACTCGACCCCTCGATCTGATATATGAAAAACCATAGTTTGGCAGGTCTCGCGTGTGATTCATCATAAAAAGAATTCCTGGTGGCTTCGTTGGAACTAAATCTACACTTCTTCACCTGAAGCTTTTCTTTTACCAAGTTTCCAGACTATCTGTCTTATCTCGTTGAAGGACTGGAAATTACGATCCCTTTTTCTCTTGACTTGCCAGCTTCTGATCCCAGGACTGGTACTCCGCCCTTTTCCCATCCCCTCACCGATGGTATAGTATAGCTACTAACTATCTCAGCTCCTTTATTCTATCTTCCACCGAGAAGACGGAACTACAGGAACGACTCGAAGAATGGAGCCCTTCCTGAAGACTACGCTTATGAGCTTTATTTACCATATTTCTCGACCTCACTTGGAAGAACAACTCCCTTGCTCGCTCTTTATTTGCTGAATCCCAAAACCCATTGCCCGAGACGAGCTACTTTATTATACGGTTACACCAGAGGAACTACTGGAAGAATGGCTGCCTGCTCTTTGCCTCCTCTACTCCCATCCCCAACCTCGCTCCTGTTGTTATTCCCAAACCAGAGATCGAAATCCCAGATCCGAGGGAAGATCGACTCGCTTGACAGTGACAGCTTCAGACCCAGACTCGCCAACCCGACTCCTCTTAGCCAAACCGGAAAGAACCTGGGAATACCCGCTTGCTTTGTCTTTGCCGGCTGCTTTCCGAAACCAAGGGAATTTCCAAGATGGAGATCGACCAATGGTATAGCTACTCCCTTTCCTTCTTATTCTATTATTCCACCGAGAAGGGAGAACAACAACTACTGGAAGAATGGCTGCTTCCTCTACAACTACATCATAAGAAGAAGGCAAAAGGGGAAGGTTCGATGTAATTGACGACCTCTACCCCATCAAGCAACGACTACTGGAAGCTATCAACTCGATTCTCTCTATTGAACTTTGACCTCTGTTTGCTGTGTTCCCGTGTAGTCCTTCTCATATAGGGGGCTCAATCAGAGCTGGTAGAAGCCCTCGCGGCAGGTCAAAACTATCGAGCCTTTCATAAAGTAACGAAATCTGGTAGGAATGGATACAAGACTATGACTATGTTATGTCTAAAAAAGGAGGAATGCGGCAAGAAAGCATGCGGTACTAGGACCGGACATAGTATCTAAATGACAAAAGGCGATATTGGATCCTTTACTTATGGTCATCCATTGGGTCTATCTGTCGTCTAACTGTCCTGTATAGGTCCCTAATCAATCCCTGGTGCTTTTCTTTTGGTTGAACGTCCTCGTTCCTAATCCGCCTTCACCTAATGCCCGAGCCTCTACCTCTCAAAAGAAAGAAGGAGTACGATATGTAAGGCATAAGGAGATGGATGATTCACCTCAAGAGCTTATAGGGAGATGTTGATTGTGGGCTAAGCCGAAAGTAAGACGCAGAAGCGCTCCAGGAACGTAGGCCCGGGAGAATACTTCCTTTCTCCATAGGAATGGGTGCACTCTGAATTGGTAGGTGTCGTTTTTAAATAATGGCTTTGTGATCCGCGAGTATAGGTTGAACTTATGTCAGGGATATTGGGACAAAGGGGCACTCAGAAAGTGTTAAAGACTATATTTCATTTATTAACGATCACCTCTCGGGTGCGGTAGAGTGGACGATTAGCGAGGACTGGTTCAGAGCGTCAGTCGGCTAGCATTCTTTTAATTTCACTTAATATTAATAATAGGCACAAGCTTCCGTCTTGTTGGTTCGACCAAAGGCATCGGGTAAATGGGATCCAGGTAAATGGCTTACTGTTCGGTCAACATTTCATGATTCGTAACGTAACAGCCGGCCGGGAGGGATAGAAGGAATAGGCGAAGGCAAGACTGAATGATTCATAAATCATAGGCAGGGGGTTGAAAATCTCAAACTAGGTTGGTCGAAGAATAGGAGGCTCGATGTAATTGACCTGCTATGCCCTCTTATTCGAGTCCTTTTATTGTGCAAGTATACACGATGGAAGCATCCCAAGCCCAACATAGTTCCGATTACACAGGGATGCCCGAGAAGCCATCTTCTTCTATCTCCGGTGCCAGGGAAGGTTCGAAGTCAATGGAAGCTATCGATGGAAGTGACTCCGTATAATAAGGAAGTGGACCGGGCGCTACTAATATCATTTCAGTGCCAAGCGGAACCAAGGTGATCAGATGCTAGCTCCTATTCCCCATTGGTAGGGAGTTCGAGCAAACAATGGACCAGAACTTGATATGGAAGCAAGTTGGCCAGTAGTGGCTAAGCAGCATTGAACGAGGCTCCACCATCTTCTATTGCACCACCAGAGGCGAGGGAGGTACCAGCCAACTATCAATCTCTCAATCTATTTCCAAATCTCGTTACTAAAGCTCTTCCTCCTTCACCGGAACTCTACAACTTGTCTTCTCTTCACCAGTACCAGTATCTGGTCAATTACATCGACCCTTGCCTTACGGCCTTTCGCCTTACGACTTTCTCAGGAGCTCGAGAAGCCCTACCTTGAAGCGCCCCCTCTACCTATCCTTTATCTTGGGGATTACCCTCATTCCTTTCCATATCCGAATTGTTTTATGGGATCTGTTGCAGTCAAACCTTCGTTTACATAGCCTCGCTCATCTGCACCCCTCACTAGTTAAGCTTATCTTATCATTCTTCTGTTCTGATCTTTTTCCACTCCTGGCTTCCAAGGTCTAGCCTGGACCTCCGCCTCGACATTCTCAATCAAAAAAGAATCTACTTCCGACTTTCGGAACTGACTTTCTTTCCCGCTCCGCGCCTTAGCTGGCACAGCAGAAAGAGTAGCTTACTGACATTGGCATAATACTATCCTTTGCTTTACCATCCCTGTAATAGCTCTCACTCTCATATTGTTTTTCATTGTAGTAATATATCTTTCCAGGTTAGGGTTTTAGGTCAAAAATGGAGTTCTTCCCCCTAAAATCTGTCCCAACGGTAGATCCGAAACTTCTTTCCCTCCTTTTTTTTGGAGTAGGAAATCGATTCAATGAAAAAGCTACAAGATCAAGAATGAGGAACGGATACAAGAGGGGTTTGACAGCTCATCGAGCTAAGAGGTCTGTCGAGCCTTTATCCGCGAGTTAGGAGCGAAAGTTTAAATTTCCTCTCTTAAGAAATTCTCGATTTGTTCCCAAATGGCCGAACTCCTCAGGAGCTTCATTTCGCGTGTGTGGGGCTGGAAGGGCACTGCAAGAACCCCTTCCTATGAGGTAATGGGCATTTCAGCTCCAGGTTTCGCTCGAGCATCTGGAACAACCGGATAACCATTTCATTCCGTACTTGGGGTCAACATTTGGAGATTGGATTTGTGCACCTTTCCACTAATATTCTAAGTTCTAGGGACAAAGGACTTCCACAACCGAACATTCGGATACGGGGTCTGCCTCCTCCCCTCTCTTGTTCCTGCCGAAGTAGCTACCCAAAAGGATAGGAGGGATCATAACTAGAAGGAAGGGTATTGGTTCAAGGATTGACATCCCCGCAGATTCAGATCCTGCTTCCGAAGCCGTATTTGGATCTTTATCTGATCGAAGGTATTCACCTTTGTATCAAGTAGAAATATGAATCTTCTATCTGGGGTATACCCCTCCCCCTTTCATATCATAAAAGAAAGTTTCAAAAAATCCCTTAGTCAAAAACCTCAGCTCTTGACCCCTCACGATAGATATGACCTGAAGCCTGGCTTAGTTGGAAGTTTTTATTGATTTCCCTATTGGGAAGCGCCCTGTACTTATTCTATTTATCTAAAGGATCTGCGCCTCTATCCCCTCGAGCAGATTCCACAACGGGATAACTACTTCAATCCGTGTTCAAATCTCTAAATAAAGATTCTGCTCGCGTTCCGTGTACAGTTTCACTAATAGCTCATCAGCTCTCGGGGTTTTGGACTTCCACAGCTGAACATTCGGATAAGTGCTTCTTCCCTTGTTCCTGCTAAAGTAGCTACCCTCTATCGATGGAGCTAAGCCCCTTGACATCGGCTCCTCAGTCTGATATGTACAGGTTTGAATCCTGCTTTGCTTATGAGTCTGAGGCATACATACCGCTTCCCTTGCCCTGTTCATGAGCCGAGGCTGCTAACTTTGTATTTGGATATGAGCTATTCCCCTGCCCTTAGCGTCCAATCTGACAAAACTATAGAGAAATTTCTACCTTTTTCCTCACGAAGCCGCTTTTGGACGAAATACAAGGATAAATCCATGAAATTTGTAGAAATCCATAATCAAAATCACTAAAAATAATGGTTTTTGAAATCAAGATTATGTTCATGTTCCGCGCCATCAATTCCTATTCACATCAGGAAGGGAAAGATCCGCCCAAAGGCCGCATTTTCCAACTTTTGACAATCACGAGAAAACTCTTGACTACAAAGACCTGTCAGAACAGCTTATTTTGGACTGGACCTACTTTTTTTGATCCTAAATCTGGCCTATTGCATAGTGCCTCAACTGATGACACTTTCGAGTCCTTTTGACCGAACTTTATTAATTTCGAGATTGGGTTTTGCCATTTCTTCCTTCTGACTTCCCTCAAGGGACTTCCCAGCCTGCAGGCCTTTAGCCCGAGAAATGGCTGACCAACCCTTCCCCCGAACCTATGAAGTACAGGACTAACAGATGAGAAATTGAGGTGAATCGCTACATCACTAATTCCTGTAGCCGATTTGCAGTCTAAAGAGCGAAGGGCATTGAAGGGGTGACTTAAACTACCTCTCTTTTATCCCATAAAGCAGCACTATTTGGCTGAAATCGCTAGCCTGGAAGTGACTTCTGCTCCCTACATAAGAATACGAATTGCTGAAGTTTCATTGCTTTTATCTCATCTTCTCTTTGATCTGTCCTTTACTGGAGATAGAAGAGGAAAAACGGATATAATGAAGGAGAGCTGAGTCGCGTAGCAGCGAAGAAAAGAAAGAAGCGCTGACGCTCTCACTTGAAGTCGAAAGAGCACAGCATCAACCAAGTAGCTCTAATCCAGAAAGAAATTGACTGGGTCGCTTTAACCATTCACCTGCTCTTTTGAATGATTTAGGAAGGAAGGAAAAGCCCCCATAGCTGACGTCAGAATTCTTGTCTTGGTTCCCTAACAAGGAGAGCGAAGTGAGACTCAAAGAACGAAGCGAAGTTCAATCTCTGGAGAGGAGAGAGGTAATTGAGAACAGGTTATTAATTGCTCACCCGACTCGTCCAATAAGTGTGTTTTCCATTGTCAATTTGAGAAGCTCATTGGGGAACTCTGGGCCTCACAGGATTCGAAGTTATGGCCTAGGGAAGAGAAAAACTTAAGTCATTCCTATACGCCGGAGAGGTTTAAAGAAGGGGTAGACCTTGCACCTTAAAACCAGGAAGGCCTGATTAATCCCTTCTAGGTGCTATTGAAAAGGATGACGTTTAGTACCTTCCCCGGTATTTGACTCAAAGTCGACCTACCGCTCCGTGGGTTTCCAAACCGTACACAAGAAAGAAGGCAGTTCATCTTCAAGTCTTTTATTCCCTGCGTGTGATCAGCTTTCTTAGGTAGGGATAGCTGCTTTAAAGAAAGAGCTCGGTTCCATTCCTTGAGGAGTATCCTCAAGTGCGAGTTTCGTAAGGTCTGAAATGAAGTTGTTTAATATTTCTTATCCGATAAGATAAGGTTCGACGAAGTTGAGAGATCAAGTATGATCCTTGCCTCTTCCTCCCAAGCTAGTAATAAAGCCAGTTACAGGTGGGGTCACTCCATTTGAAAGAGCTATTGAGTTCCCGCAGTAGTAGTGCCTTTTCTTGCCGAAGGAGGAGAGCAAAGTGAGACTTGGAGAACGAAGCGAAGCGAAGTGACGTCATAGAAGTTCGGAAAGGTGTGAAATGCCCGATACGTTAGGAAAAACCTGGACGAGTTTGTAAACAGATTGGCCAAGGGTAGAATAAAGAAGTATTGAGGACCTGGAGAATATGCTTCCGCACAAAAAGTGTGGTGGGAGACTGTTAGCAGAGCATAGGGCTTTTATCCGCCTAACAGAGAAGACCAAAGAACTCAAGCGAGCAAAAAAACTTGCGCGAAGGGCGTAGCGAATCACATAGAGATTGCCCCTTGGACGAGACTCTGGAAGAGTGGCTTTCTGCTGTGAATGGCTTCTTCTTCTATTCTCAGTTCGTGAGTAAGAACTTGTTGAAGTTGAAGTCAATCTGGAGTAGATCGATTCCCTCCTCTCCGAAGGAGCTCTTCGGGAAAGGCCGCTTTGCGTTGTAATGCGTCAGCTCTCTACCATAGAATTCGGCCTTCGGGTTGGGGCTTTGGAGAATCTTTACCACGGTCACACATCACACAGTTTCTTTTAGATTTAGAGAAGGCTTGGCTCTATTTATGCTATTTCCATCCACTTGGCAAGGACTATCAGGTCTCTACGAGATCCTTGGACTTGCTCAATCTCTTTCGAGCACTCACTTTTTTCATCTCATATAGCTGTAAAATCTGACTTTCATAATTCCCTTCGGAGAAGATAATAATAAGGGAGAGAAAGTGCCATTTAAGGCGTCTAATAAGATTGACTAAAGGGCTCGACTTCCCCGCTCTCTTCGCTAAAGGATCTACTTCGGCCAATACTATTTAGGGATCTTTCGCTTGTAAAAGGATGAATCACCCGTGAGGTCTTATTTACGCAGGTTTTGCTTACCAGGATTTGAAACTTTCTTTTCAGCTCAGCAAGAGAAGTGGTATACCAAAGACATTTGCACTTAAAGGGCAGCTGGTTTGGTAAATCCCTTATATCCTTTACGATCGGATCAAAGCGGGCTCGGAAGTACGCTCTGGCGGTGTGAAGGGAATATTTGATCGCCAAGTGGCACCACGTGTCTAAGCATCGAACTAGGGGTGCAATTTCGTCCTTGTGGACAGATGTGCGAAGGGCGTCCCCGTGTTTTCAATGCAGTTTCGAAAGTAGGCAGCGCTATTTGGCTCATGTTTCCGCTCCGTCTGTTAAAGGAATTGCGCGTCCGATCAACGTGTGTAAGCGTCCATCCTAGCCGGGGCATTTTACAAGCTCATTTTGAATAAAGAATTTGTCCAAAAGATCGGAAGTAGAAGCCATTCTGTCATCGGTTATAGGCGTAAAGTAGATGATTTACCCTTATCTTTCTTATCCAAAGGCGTAACTTCTCTGTAGTTTTGGCAGATTGGACAATCAAAGTACTTGATTTTACCGAAGCGATTAGCGATAGTTTGTCCGAAATTCGATGAAATGAAACAAGGACGAAAGGAGGGCTAAAGCCCATTTATCAGATTCATTCTCAGAAGGCTGGATAAGAACCATAGCACGTCGCTTTCACATATCTAAACCTTTCCTCTTCGCCGGCTGAAAGGAAAAGGGGCCAATACCGATGTGAACCAGAAGGAGGTGAGAAGTCCCAGTTAGCTACTCAATAATAGCTTCGGCACACTACACACGAACCATCTCTCGGAATTGAGAATTCAAGTACAAACAAAAAGTAGATATTTTGACTAATCCTAGTAAGAAAGGAAGAGCAAAATGATGCAAAGGCTTGCTTTTGTCCGTTAAACCTGGCATAGGGCGGCATTGTAGATCGGCTTTACTTTTCTCTTTCGCCAACATGGACCTTCTAATATCCATCTTCCTTCTTCTATTTTTTATAAGGCAGTTCTCCAGGAGAAGGTCCAAAGGTAGAAGATGTTGAGGGCATTCATTTAGATGAACCAAGTGAACAACAAAGTTGATATTTCTCTTCGAGGAACAAGTACTTCGCCTCCTCGGATAGAGCTAAAAGACTAGGAGCTTTCTTAACATACAAGAAGGAGAGGAGGGTTAAGAAAGAGAGTGAGTTGAATCCTTACTACTTATGACTTCACTTCGTATGCAGATCTCACCAGCAAGTACGCCTTGCCGAAGAATTTCAGACTGCCCTCCCACTCGAAGAAGTAGCAACCCTGGCTTGTTGGCTCGTACTAGCTTGCTTGATTGTTCACACGAGTAGCGTAGCGATCGTAAGAAGAAAGCATGGATGTCCGTCTAATCTAAGGAAGTTCGTCACATCGGCACAGGAGATAGACACAGGCGGTAGAGAGGTCCCCCACTTCGATTCCGTACCCTTTCTTCCAGAGAGAAGGAGGTGAAGGGCTTGCAAAACAAAGCCTGCCCATTGGGTAACTACTCGCCTCGTCCCTGGAAAAAGGCTTCTTTCCACGATCTCAAGTCTTGTTGGAAAAAAGAGAGCAGAAGGCACCACTGGAACTTGTGCATGCTTATCATGAATCCAATCTAGACGCCAAGTCCGGTCAAGAAGATGACCTGGAATGGCTAAGGCCGCCGGGCTTGCTTCTCTCCTGGACTGATGGCGGTTTATATAGTGGTCGGCCTTCCTACCAGAATGCCTTCTTGGTCGAAGAGCCACTTTACTAGTAAGGGCGTAGGAAGCAAAAAAACTTGCGCGAAGGACGTTTTCTTCTCTGCCTTCTCCTCTCCAAAGGCCAAGGTCTTACAAAAATGAAGAAAGACTTATCTCTTATTTTTTAATGGGTGCGCCTTGGTCCAACCAAGAAAGCCAATCCTTCCCTGAAAGAATCTCCCGGTGAATCTTTAGCTTGGAGAGAAAGATAGAGATCTGGAAGCCTTTTCTCCTACATTGTCCTTACAAGAAATCCGAATTCTATGGCAAGTATTCGCAGCAAGAGATTCTGAAGCGGTCACAAAGAGAAAGGTCAATTATATCGAGCCACGCTCAGATAAAGGAATTCCCAAGCATTAGCGGTTTTTTAACAAGTCGAAGAACAAGTTCTAAAAGACTTGAATCAAAAAGATCGCTTCGACATGTAGTTTGTCAAAAGCCGGAAGCCAATATCTTTTGTAGCTGGACAGCCCCTGTAGAACAGTGGGAATCTCATGGGAACCAATTCATTTCTATCATTTTCAACTAAAGTCAACTCAAAGAAGACCGAGGAGAGCAAAGTGTACGAACGAAGCAAAGCGAAGTGAAGGAAAGGAGAGCATCTTTCGCCCCAACTTTAGAAGCGAAGTGAAGTCAAAGACCATTTCTTTTTTATCTGTCTCCTGGCTGGCTCGAACAGCTAATTGCGTAGTTTATAGTGAGAACAAGCCTTTCTTTCAAAACCTATTCTTGCCAAGACATTCCGACTACACCGCTTCCCCTCAAAGACTGGAAAAAGAAAAGAAGTTCACTGTCCCAAAGAGTAAGACATCTAGCTAACAGCTCGTTGCTTTGACGGGGATATCTAAACAATATTCATTGCCTTCCTCCCCTGACTCGGACAAAAAGGCAGTTAGTTCACTTAGGGCAAGCAGTTCGTCGCAGCCTTTTCTTGTTCTTTCTCAATTACATCGACCAAACCTCTCCTCTCCTCGGATTTATAGTCGAGTAAGTACCCGCGCAGAACAGACTCGCCCAGACCCATTCTGTTTTTCACAGAAGAGACGAGCGAAGTGAGGTCAAATAAAAAGCAAACCTCCGGAAAGCGGGAAAGTACCTGGCAACTAAGAGCGTATTTAAACGGGTACGAGCATTGAATGAACGTCCCCATTGTTCCCATCCGTCTTCTCCTCCTGAACTGAGGTCTCCGTGATGAAAAACGGGCACACCTCCTTGTGCAAAGACAATGATTCAATTCAT
Source organism: Striga asiatica (assembly GCA_008636005.1). Taxonomy (NCBI): domain Eukaryota; kingdom Viridiplantae; phylum Streptophyta; class Magnoliopsida; order Lamiales; family Orobanchaceae; genus Striga; species Striga asiatica. Next base: position 527,124 of record BKCP01005572.1, on the reverse strand, counting down.
AACTCATAACAGACAGTGGAAAAGAGCGCTTCCTAAACTCAGTCCTCCTCTTCGCCTGTTCGCCTAAAACCTTGCTTGCTTGGTCGCTTCCTTGCATAAGGCTGAAGTGCTTGAACCGCTATAGAACGAAGCTTAGCCCTCGCTCATATGCCAGAGATTCTGTTGGGTCCGTCCCGGGCCCCTTAGCTCTATAAAGACCTTTGAAACTCAAAAAAAAGATGGTATTATGGATTTCTGACCACATTCTCCAACCACTGGTTCAACGAGACCAACTGAAAGCAGATCTACGCTTCGAGCTGCCTCTCCCAAATCTTTTCTACACTTCGCTTCGCTTCGTTTGTACCTTCCACTTTGACTTCGACTATTGCTACTTCCTCGCCCGAGATCTCGAATTATTTTAAGAGACAGAGACAGCCCTTAATTAGCTTTTTCTCTATGACTTCACTTCGCTTCTAAAGTTGGGTAGACAAAAGACGACCACTTTGAGTAAGATAGCAGCCAATTAAAGAGTAGAACTCCCATTCCAATTCGAACTCCAAGTGTGAAGCAAGGTCAATTACATCGAACCAGATGCCAGGATTTGGATGAATAGCTAGTGTAATCCATTGAGAGGATACTCTTGCTTCTGTCTTCTAGCCTTCGCTGCTTTCATTAGTTAAGTTTTGGTTCTTACAAAGTAGCAATTAGGCTTGGACTTTGTACTTTTTCCACACCGGGAATTCTCTCTGTTGTTGTTTTTAGAGAGTGCAGGGGACGAAGTAGGCTCGACTAAAAGGAGAGGGGACGAAGTAGGCTCGACTAAAAGGAGAGGGGACGAAGTCTCTAACTGAACTGCGGTGACGTAGCTTCTTATGCTGCGGCCCATACCATCCTAGCTTCCCATACTTTTTCTACCGCTAATATGACTAGTGCCAAGATTGAGTCCGTCACAGTCGGATCTAATTTTAACAGCCGGAACAGTAACAATGAAAATGGCACCCTCTTTAGTGAGATTTTATGAGCAAATGCCCGAACCAAAATATGTTATTGCTATGGGAGCATGTACAATTACCGGAGGGATGTTCAGTACCGATTCTTATAGTACTGTTCGGGGAGTCGATAAGCTAATCCCCCATGGGCCCAAGTACTCTGGCGCTTGACACAGCCGCGGAAGAATGAACCGAAGGATTCAAGCGTGGAGTTCTTTCCCACTTATGTACTGGAGCAATACGGCATTGAGCAGGATTGCAAGCACTATTAGGGTTCCTAAGGTGACGGATGGGTTGACTGCGCAACGAAAGCGTATCTCCTTTGCCCTGGTTGAAGCAAAGGTGTTTGATAAATTGCCTGACTCAGTTGAGCTCCAAAACCCTATTAATGGTGTGATTTTCAAACAGCCTATTGAGTATGAGTGGAGGAGAGCAAAGTGAGTCTCGACCATACAAACGAAGCGAAGTGAAGTCCCGGAGAGGAAAGGTGTAATTGAGGCTCGACTGAAAGGAGAGGGTTAAAGCTCGACCCCACGGAGCGGGAGAGAAAGGAAGGCAAATCCGCAATACGTCAACTCACTCCGCCCTTCTCACTACTGCTTGCTCGCCCCACCTGTCTCATACCCGCCCGTGTGTTAGGAACATGAAAATCAGAGGTCAATGTAATCGAACGAAGTGAAGTCATAGAAGCGTTAAAACCTTGGTACCTAGCCCAGATAGCCGACCTAAACCTTTCCCTTTTAGTATGAGGAAAAGAAAGATAACAACCCTTGGGTTCCAAACCTGCTGTTGACCGAAAAGGAGAGATAGGGCGGGGCTAGGAGGGCTTCGCTAAACCTTTAGCTGCGGTTCGTGACTGATATGACCTTTTTTACCGAGAGGTTGGGATAAAAGGGCTCCTGGTGCTACTACTTTCTTTCTATTTCTCTATTTCTGCGCCTAGTTTCAATGATCATGATCAAAGAAAAGGCCGAGCCAGGAGGGATTCTCGGGCAGTGCCTGAAGGGGCCCCTTTAAGGGGTCATGAGGTCGTGGGATCTCCTTGGTTCTGGTACGATGTCGTCTGTTGACCAAAGGGACAAGAAGGCTCGATTACATTGACCTCGCTACTCGCTGTAGGGACCTAGAAGCGCCTTTTCCACGAGCTGCTGACAGATAGGTCATTTTGTACCCAGATCTTGAAAAAAGGGGCTCCAAGCTCATAGCTTCATAGCTCCAAGACATAACATTAGCTCATTAGTTAGTGCAGTCCTATTAACCATTCATCCTTGGTTGGTGCTCGGTATTCAGTCTAAAGTGCAAGGTCCTTCTTTTCTATGACTTCACTTCGCTTCGCTTCGTTCGTTGGGTCTTAGTTTTTAAAGTCTAAAGCAGATGAGGGACTAGCGAGTTCAGTTCTCTTCTAGTATGAGGACTAAATGACTTCGAAACTCTTAAGCCTGGAGCTTTCTTCTACGAGTTCATATTCTAGTAGCTCACTTCCTGGAGTGAGGAACGAAGTAACTCTTACTCGTCAACTGTAGCTTTTGAGGATCAGGTCAAAAGAAATTCCGTCCGAATAAATCGGGATTCCCGCTGAAAAGGAAAGAGGGCATCCTCACAAACTCACAAAGAGGCTACCGAAAGGCATAAAAACATAGAAAATCAGCAGGCTAACTTTTGAAAGCAATGGAATGACTGGTAGGCGATCTCAGGCTCGCTCGTCGTTGGGTAGTTTCCGAACCTTGCTCTTTCTCCAGCCTTTTTCCATCTCTCAATTACATCGACCCTTGGACCGAGACCGAAAGCAGCTGACTTGCTTGTTACATAAGATTCAAGATGAGAAATCCCACGAGAGCATAACCAGATTAAGGTATGGGGGAAGAGCTCCGAAAGCGAGGAGAAAGCATTAGCAAAAGGAATGCCTTCGTAGTGGGGGAGAGGAACGACACACGACTGCTCTTCTTTCCGTTAGGTCAGCTGCTCTTGGGATTAGACTCGCATCGGCTTATTTCCTTTCTCTAGACGAAACCTAGAAATCGATCACTGATCCAATTTGAGGGAAGGAGAAGGCCCTGTAGGGAGACTGTCTGGTCTTGCTATTTAGTACTAGCAGCTTGCATTCGATGCCATCGTCTGTACTTAGCATGCCTCCTGAAATCCTAATAAGGAGGAAAGGCAGAAGTGCCACAGCTTTTGCCTCCGTTTTTCACGCTCTTGCTCCTCTGATGTTCAAAATCTCTAAGAATCAGACTTGATCCCTTAGCTTAGTTTGAGGAATGAAGTAACTCGACTGAAAGGTACAAACGAAGCGAAGCGAAGTGAAGTCAAAGACTGTACGAAAGACCTGTCATCAGCAGAGCAGGGCAGTTCATCTCAATTGATTCTCCCGAGGGAATAATCATTTGAGTTCTTCGAGTGAAAGGATGGTGCGGAGAGCGGCGATCTAAACTCCACTAATAATAGAGAAGCCCTTCCTCTTCGACTTGGAATCCACCGAGAAGGCGGATCAAGCAAGAGCTATTCCGATCATAGATGGCAGCTCTTTACGTAGTTTCAGTTGTTCGGGTCTGCACTCCCTCTTCTTGGAACCTCCAAAAGACAGCCTACCATACCATCATTTCTTATTATTTGTAATGGTATCCTACCTACAGCGAGACCTCCTTTTCTTTGTCATCCAGGGGTGGACTCGGCGGATCTCTCTGCTAAGTCGTTGTTTGCAAAGGTACTCCATCTCGACTGGGATTAGTTTCATGCATGATAGTTTCACTTCACCGGAGTTAGTTGCCTTAGAGGTAGAAGTGGGCAATGAAGCTATTAAAAGAGGGTCATGCGCGGGCGAAGTCGAACAGAACCCCATCGACTGAGCATGCGTCGTCCTCTGGAAAGGGGCTTGAAGGTCTTGCAGAGCCTATTAAGCGGGCTAAGGAGTGGTGCTATGGGGAAAGCCCACTAAGGTATAGGCTATCCGGCATCATCTCGCTTTCAAAAAGGGTATCCATTCTTCGACTTGACCAGAATCACCTGAAATTGCTTCTAGTGGCCTCTGGCCAATTCCCTGCTTGCTTCAAGTCATTGTTAGCAATGGAGTCATTTCCACTCAACTCTGATGGATTAGTTGATCGCATAGACGCCCCTGGGAGTCTCATCATGTTTGCTTTAGAGTTATCTTTCTCGGTGATGGTTGAGGGACAGTGGCACAATGGCGATTGCACCCGATTGAGTGTGGAGAGGGGCCGTAAGTCGCTGAACCGCTACGCAGCGAATAGGACGAATGAAGGTGAGCCATACAACGGAGATAATGTAGCTACGCGTCATAACATGGTGCGTTGTTAGACCTCTGCTATTCCAGTGCTATCTTACTCTACGGGTTGTACCAAAAGCAGAGGGCTGCGCTATGCCACCTAAGACGAGTTGCCTTTTTATCATTAGTAGATATTTTTCGAGTTGAGAACTAATGATAGTAGTCCATCAGTCCTAGATTAAATAGCAGGGCATTCTCCTACAGCAACAGTAATAAATAGCCTATGCTCGTGTCTATTTTGACCGCTACCTATACTCAGTATCGGATGCCACCTTTACTAGAATGTGCAGTTAAATTCCTTCGGTCCGGGCATGCTCGGCATCTTCTTATCAGTTCCTTCAAAGATCTCACTGCTTAAAAAATATGAATCCACCTATTTTGAAGAGACACTCAACAAGTTTTCAGTCTTCAGGTATTTTTCTTGTAGCTATAGCTGCGGATTCTGTAACGGCTGCAGATTAGTCTATAACATCCACCCGTAGGTATCTTTACTCCTGATGACCGCCTATCTCTTAACAGACCCTTCGTCTTGTTCGCCAACTACAGCGGATATAAAGTCAGCTCTTTCAGATCCTCTCCTTTTAGTCGAGCCACTTCGTGTCCTTCTAGTTCGCCAATCGGTGATGCTCTTTCAGACTCTTCGCGGGGTCGGTTCAACCATCCCCTTTACGACATGATTCACTCCGTTGAGAAGCAGATTTCGAAGTGAAGTTCTCTTTCTTTACGTAGGGGACCCTCTTTTACGCCCTTTTTTGGAAAGGGATCCTAACCGCTTTAGTATGTAGCACCTGTCTCCTAACTGCCAGACACCTTTACTGACCCAAAGAGAGTGACTAAATCACATGTACCAGCTATTGTCTAACTCCTAAACTAGTAGGAAGAAATACTCATACCATGAGTAACACCCTTTAGAGGTAAATCAATCAAGCCAATCAAGAAGCAAAGAAAAGAAAAATGAAGACAAGCAAAATAAGAGAGTGTACACAACCACTACCTTATTCAACGAGTCTTTTCCTTCACTTCGCTTCGAAAAGTTTGTTTGGTCAAGATTGAACTTCTTTTTCTTCGCCACCGCCCTCTATCAATTCCTTTGTCGAGAAAGAAAGCAAGCTCGGGTGGAGGAGGAATTTAGTACCAAAAGCAAGCCGGTTCAGCCCCCCCTACTAAGCATACGTTTATTACCAGATCCGATAACAGCGATTCTCCGTCTCTGACCAGGAGGTCTCACATCTACAGATACCCAAATGCTAGCTCGCAAACTTCATAGTAAGTCGCTACATCATGCTTTTGAGGAAGCTCTTCGGCCCAACGAACGAAGCGAAGCGAAGTGAAGGCTCAATTCTTTCAGTTTGATGGGCGTGCTCTCGTTTCTAGGTTTGGATGTTCTTTAAGGGTCTACTATATTACGTCAATACATGAATCTCATCTTTCCAATCTCTTTATTCCCGCCCATTCCTCTGACTTGTTGCCTTCTATTCGGCTTCTACCCGGGGGTTACCTTATCGTTATCAACTGCTTTCAACCTTCAAAATGTTGTATCATGGGCTTGAGCCGCCTACGAGTATAGATTTCCCGTTCGGTACACATAGCTTTTCCTATCGAAGGATATAACCTCTCGCCTCTTCTGTGGAAGCATCCTTAGGGAGGTCAAGTCCATAGTTGAAGACTGGCCACAAGTACTGAGACAAGATCTAAAATCTTTGCAATTATTAACTTTTGGGATTTGTTCCCACTTCCGGGAATAAGGCAAGTAAGATATTTCACACAAGGCACCCACCTAGGAATAGGCGTTTTATGGATGATTCAAGCCCAAGGCGAGAACGAAGTAGCGATTGCTCGTCCAAATGGCACCTTCGAAAGAGAAATTTGAAAACTATGTATTGAATTAATACCTCAATCAGCCCTTGAACACCTTCGAAAGAAAAAAGAAAGAAAGCACCCATCTCAAGTGCCGGCTCTTCTCATTCGCCATTCGTGATGGTTCGTGGAAATGTCATAACATGCGTAGGCGGACTAGCCCAAATGGGAAGTCTAATCTTCTTTCTGCTTGCTTCGTCGTTGTGAAATAATCTTGTGTTACACTGGACAGAAATTCTTTGTCAATACCAATCTTGGCTTAAAGCTCTGCTCCCTTCGAGATAGGACTCAGTGGCCTCTTCAATGGTGCTACTTATGCAACTAGTTTCGGTCAGAAGATTGCACCTTTTGACCATCGCCCACATCCAACTCCTGGGCATTTTGATTCTTTCAATCTGGATTTGTTTCAGGCTTTACATATCCATTTTAATTAGAAGAAGACCAAACAAACTTTTCGAAGCGAAGTGAAGTCATAGAGGAATCTGGTCGAGACTCACTTCGCTCTCCTTTTCCGTTCTAATACTTTGATTTCAAATAGTTCCCAATCATAGATTCGGCGGTAGTGTTGCACATGGAAGGCTTGATTGAAATGCGCCCTAACTATGGACGCATATTCGCCGGGGCGCGTCTGTGGAGGTAGCCCATAGTACCTCTGGTTTTCTAGGACTGTGATTCGGCTAAAAATCTCAGCTTCATTATTCGCCGCGATCACATTTCGAAAGGTCGTTAAAGAAGTAATGAAAGGGGGGCGCGTTCGTTGTTGCCTGTATAGCTTTGACGAGCAGAGATCTAGCAACGCATTCTAGACACAGATCATTGGTATTGGATGTATCGTTAGGTTGTGCCGAGTCAAATCTGCTCCGTTTTTTTTTCCGTTGCAGAAAAGAGATCCCTTCCCCCCACTTTAAAAAATGATGAATATGAAGTCCGGGAGGCTGCGGGTACTATGGATCCTCTGACTCCCAATCGGGTTGCCTTCCCAGGTCTCGCCGGTCTTGCCTGTAGGTCGTGATGCGCCTTGAGATGGCCGTCTCCTGTCCCCCTGCCGGTGGGGAATCCGCTCCCGGGTCGTCGCTCTGCTGCGTCTGGCCCGTCCTCTAGGCACCTTTGGAAGGCAGGGAGTGTGACAACGTACACGCTTCCCTTTACTCCATAGGTCAATTGCATCTTTAGAAGTTCAGTCATAGACAGTTGCAGGGTTTGGTGGCCCGAAATTGACTTGACTTTGCCAAAAGGCCTCATCTCTAAAAGCCCGGCTCGCGAGGCGTCCCTCCCGCAGTAGGGTTCCAAACCTCGCCTCGCTCTTGTGACATGCTATCTTTCCCCTCTCTATTCCCAAGTAAGGGGTGAGTCCCATGCTTTTGTGGATCGCGGTCTCACACACTAATCCCTACAGGTGCCCGTAGTAGGCCGGCCGCCCTACCTAAACCAATCATCATATCGGTCCCTAAGCCCCATTGCTTCCAAGGCTCGGCTTCAAAACCGTACGTGGAGCTTCCACCTCATACGGCTCCTCTAGGGATGGAAGTAGGCCCAGCCCAGGCTTGTGCGGTTAAGGTTGTTGTACATACAGGCTATGTGCCAGAGTGCTCATCGAGATTCTCTCTCCTTCTGAAGACTTTGTCTTTCAAAGAACTAAAGGCTTGGGATTCGACTCCGCGCCGCTTTAGGTCTTCTAGAAGGTCATAGAGTCTCTCCAAGGACTGCTCTCCCGTGGCAGTCCGGGGATTATCGAGAGCGCGAGCCCCTCTTAGCTCCCAATCCCCCTCCGGGTCAAGGACCCCCATGAGCCTGATAATATCGACCTTGACCTCGAATAGGTCTTCGGCCTGCATTTTTGTCATTTCTATCGCTTCGTAAGAGGGAGAGGGGTATTGGGCCAAGAGTCTCTGCTGGATCGACAGAACAGAATCTCCCCCGATCACTTCCTCCGGTTCATACGGATAGGGGACTACGGGAGGGGTCCTATTAGATGGACCCGCTTCCTCCCCCCCGGGAGCGACCGGATTCGCACGTCAATTACATCGAACCTCCGGCTGATTGACCGACTCAATTACATCGACCCTCTGTTTCGGTTTCATAATTTGACTCCCCCAGGACCCTCGTCCACGATTCCGAGCCGGTGGAACCCTCAGATGGAACCATTTGGTTCCCGAAAGTCGGGCTCTCCGAATCACAAAAGTAAGATAGTGCCACCAAAAAAGAATCACACGACATCAAATATTTTAGATAAATAAAAGATAGAAGCAAGTGGAAGCTCCTCTTAAGGATTCTATGACTTCACTTCGCTTTGCTTCGTTCGTTGGGTCGAAGTCAAAAAAAATGCCTTTGTTCTTTTAAAAATTGAGTGCAATGAAAGGATTTTGCTTTTTTTCGTTTTCATTTCCTTTGGTTCATTCTTTGACTGCTCTGCTCCCCCCAAAAAAAAGAGAGACTTTCTTACTAAACGAGAGCTTTTGTTGGTTGTTGACCAGCATGATCAAAAGAAAGAAATGGGAGTTTTTGGACGTAAAAGTTGCTTTCTTATCTTATCTGGAGATCTTTCTAGTTGGATGAAAAGAGCGCTCCTAAAGATGCTGAATCAAGCGCACGTCTGCCACGAAATTTCTATGGATAATTGGGACCATGTGATTGGAAACTTGGTAGCCGCGAATTACATATCTTTCTCAGATAATGAGATCCCTTCGGAAGGAACTGGGCATATTTCGGCAAAGTGTAAAGGTTATGCAATAGCCAAAATCCACACTGGCTAAGTTGCCTGTTGAGCCATCATTCATTAAACCTAGCTATATGGTGGTAAGGGCTTTTGATGGCACTCGAAGGGAAGTAATAGTCAATGTGGAGTTACCGA
>BKCP01005572.1:505812-518129 GCA_008636005.1 Striga asiatica | reverse complement strand
AAGGACCCGAACGTGCCATCTCCTGGTTAAAGATCGGCCTTGTCGAGGAAGTTTTGAAATAGTTGGGTAGCCTTAGATTCAATCTTTGGAAGATCCAGGCCCCTCCACAGGCACTGACCAAAAAGTTCCAAGAAGTGGTCTCTCAAAAACGAATCTTGGTGTGTGTATAGATACCCCAGAGGGAGCCGGCGGAGCATGCCTTGTCACCAGCAGTTGTGCCTCCCTCCATTCCTTTGCTTGATTGAATGATTCTGAGAATCATTCCTTCCAGGGCCCCCCATTGGTCACATTCTGATTTGGGAGAAACTGGGGCTGTTGATTAGGAATCGAAGATGTTGAAATTGATAACCTTTCCGCCCTAGCCTTGGTTGGCTACATCAGACCAGAAGTCATCTCCTCCCTCAGGTTCGATGTAATTGACCTGCACAAAACCACTAAGCTTGGTCGGTCGAATAGCAAAACCATTCGAAGGTCTTTCTTTTTCACATACGCAACAACTTATACGGGCCGAGTTGGTTAGTAAGGAAATGAAAGATTTTACCCGCCAATAGCTTCGCTAAAGCGAATACGTACCCGCCCACCGATTCTTTAGAAAAGAAATCCATTTTTTCCAAGCGTGATTCTTAATAATCATTCTTTCATATGCGCACCGCTTCTCTTCATACCTAGACCTACCCACCCACTATTCTACCTTGACCGCCCTGAGTATCCTTCATATTCATCGTAGCGGTCCTTGTCTCAATTACATTGACCCAACGAACTTTTCGAAGTGAAGGAAAAGACCTTAGGAACGAAAGCCAGTATCCGCAGAGTGATTAACTCGTCCTACCTTCTCAATTACATCGACCCTACCGGAGAACGAGCCAGCCAGTCCGAGCGAAAGAAGGAATACACGGGCAAGCGTGTGAATCATCACAAGCGGGTAGACCCTTATCCACAATAGGATTGGCAGTGGTTCACCCAGCTAGGACATGATATCCGTAACTGAGAGTTCGTTCCTTCGTATTCCTCAATTACATCGACCCAACGAACGAAGCGAAGCGAAGTTCAGTCAAAGAGTTCCTTCGGAAGGGACTGAAAGAGGAAGCTAAATCAGCTAGTCCGGCCTTGGGTTAAGGAGGACTGGTGACCTTGGCTCAACCGGAACTACAAATCATGAAACTACAGAATAAAGACGGCCAGGATTCGAAACCCTAAAAAGTACATAGCAATTGGCTTGTTCGTTCCTCTCTCTATGGCCGAGTGACTTCGTTCCTCAATTGCATCGTACTTTTGTACTGAAGGCACAAGTCAAAGTCACCACTTTGAACAGCGTGAGGCGCACCTCCATCCTCTGCCTACTATTGATGTAGCACGTTCACTTAACGCTGAAGAGATTCCGAAAAAGAGGCCCGGACGTTCTGCCGAGCCAGCTACTGCGCTTGCTGCTTCTGGCTCTCAATCGAGGATTTCTCCTTTGCTTCCTTTTATCTTCTGTCTTTCTCCACCCTCACCCAACGAACGAAGCGAAGTTCAGTCATATAACTTCGGAGAGGTAAGAAAGGAAACTTATCTACTCCAATAGTTCGCTTGAAGCTCAACTTGACGTAAACCTTCGGTGCGGTAGACTCAACACCAACTCCCGACTAAGCTTGTTCAGCTAAGCCGAAGATTAGACACAAATAGAACAATGAACACTGACTTAATCTCTTCATTTAAATAAAGAAAGGGCAACCATATGCTTCGACCCGCATCAAGGCTCGATGTAATTGACCTTCTCACCCGAAGTTCAAGTTTGTTCAGTTCCTTCCCTTGTTGGTGATTAGTGATCCCTCGAGGCACCTGTTGTGGTCTTCGGATATACAACAGACTACCTCATACTAATAGTGCATCTAGGTAGTTCAAACCTAGGTACATTATCCAGTCTTAGTACCATTGGTGCCATCCTATGGTCAGTTCTGCTGACCAAGTGGACGAGCAGTCAACGGTAAGGGGGACTGGTAGCAATATAGGTCTCTCCCCCTTGTTCTGTGGGAGAGTGAGAAGTGTTAGTTACCATAGTGGCGCGACAGGTCAGCGACCACTGTGTGTCTTCTTTATTCACATATTAAGTGAAGATGCATGCTTTAAAGAGTGAGCCGACCTCCAGTATCAAATAAACGATGATAACAGATAAGTCGCTATTCTCATCTCTCATTAGTATACATTGACTTGGCAGAGGATTTTTGAAGATTTTCGTATGGTACAAACTTTTCGAAGTGAAGTCATAGAGCGGAACCCATCCCTAAACTATCTTTCTTATGCCGTGATCCTATCTTTCTTTAAATAGCGGTGAGGAGTTACTGAGCTTCTATCTGTATCTTCTTTGGCTAATCCAAAAGAGACTCAATTACATCGACCCTACTGTAGTTATAGAAGCTTTCGTTGGTACCGCATCAACTACTAGGTATTTCACTGCCTCTTTGGTTGCTGGGCCTGGGGTCCCTATTCTATTCGGTATTTACGTTATAGGTATCACCCTAAAGTCTCTATAGGTACCCCTCTACCTTTAGGGGAAAACAGAGCCTTGAGAATGTCGAAAGTAGTTGGTTCAGGCGGTACCGGGACTTCTTCATCTGAGCGTACTTCCATCAGCTTCAGGAAGTGCAGTTGAAGTAGAGTCGTATTACCAGTAGAACATTCATTCGACCTAGTACCAGCGCCTGCCCTCTGAGCTAACTTTCCATTTGACGGCAAAAGAGCAATAGGACCTGTGAAAGTAACATCTTTGACTTATATACACGAGAGGATTTTCTTAATCAAGCCAAGAGGAATCGATGACGCAGTCCATACCAGGTAGATTTAGGAGTTACTGGCACCCGGTAGCAAAGGTGCGAAGCAGACTCGGCTTAACTTCACTTGAGTTCGGTTTCCCCTGTAAATAATGAAATAAGCTTTTCTTCGCCCTTTGTAGATAGGGGAGCCGCTAATTCACTTGGTTAACTGGGACTAAGAAGGGATAGGATTAGATTAGAGCGCTTTCTGCCTGTCCTTTCCTTACTCTGTCGATGGTATGCCTGAGATAAAGTCTTTCTCCTTGGCTTGTACTCGAGATCCGATGTTCGAAAGACAACCAATCCTTTTCCAGTAACCATTCTGAGTGGGAGTTAGGATCTATGTTCAAAGGAGGGAGTCTATTAGCAGAGCGTCGATAATCGGGTTCTTGCCTTTCGTTTTGACGTCAATTACACCAAACTTTGACTGAACTTCGTTCGATTACATTGACCTTACTACCCTCTCTTTTCCTTCACTTCGCTTCGCTTCGAAAAGTTTGTACGGTCATTCCTGGATATTCCTTACTTGCTTAGGGCCTAGGAGTTTTGACAGATTTTTAGCATTGGGATTCCTTTCACTTCTCAAAAGAGAGAAGAGAAGCCCCCTACCCTAATCTAATAGGCCGTAGGAGAGCTTTTTGCCCCTTCCTTCCCTTGTTCTCTTCCTTGAGGGAATGCCTCTATGTTGATTAGGGGAATAGCTCATTCCAATCTACGTACCACTTTACTTGATAGGGCTATCAAAGCAGAACAAGAAAGCAAGGAAGAAGGATCGGTCACCCTCTCTTCGAAAACTAACCCTAAAGGGAAGCTCAACTACGAGTTAGCTCTCTTAACCCAACGAACGAAGCGAAGCAAAGTGAAGTCATAAAAAACGAAGGGAATTAAGAAAGTCATCTTTCTTGGAAAGATAGCCCCGTTGTNTCAGCCACGCTTTGTTTTGAATGTTCAATTGAAAGAGAGCGAAGGATCCCTTCAAGAGCTGACTGAGCCGATTGGCGAACTCTCGTTTTAGTTGCTTCACCCCACCTTAACGACCAAGGTTTGGAACAAGGCCTATCTCGCTATAAGGGTACGGAGAACTAAGAAGAAGCGGGTGACATACTTTTTCTAGTCTTATCCTCAAGTTAGGGCAGGCGGGGCTCTCTATTAATTGGGAACACTTCATTCTGCTGGCTACCTTGCATCAAAGAAAACTTCCTTGCTGGCTGCACTCCGCGCACTTCAAGGAGTAAGTATACGCTTCCTTCGGTCGAAGCAATAAGGTCTGTTTCACTGTTGGACTCGAAGTATCATGGGCTCTTTCCCATCTAACATATGTGTGCTCCGGACAAAGACTTGTTTTCATCGTTGATCTCCTAATCCTACTGGGAACTCTTAGTAGGTGGTAGCTCATCTAATCCTTTAGCTTCGCAGGCTTTCGTTTCTCTCTTACTGCTTTCGGTAAAACCTATTCAAATTTTCGTAAATAGTATGTATTCGCTGATATCGAAATCAGGGTTTTCCGCTTTGGATCGCTGGGTGGAGAAGAGGAATCAACGAAAAATCCAGGAAAGAGCTGCGAAAGAAAAGCGTGACGAGCAAAGTCAAGTCTGCCTTTCTATTTCTTCTTTATCCGCTTTGAGATATAGTTGCCTTCCTTGGCAAGGGATTTTTCACCCAGTCACTGTAGTTAGGAAAAAGAAGCTAGTGAACGTGGACCTCCCTCCTCTTTTCCAGGCGGGACAGAGAGAGTGGATTGGCTTTTTCCTCCCAAATAAAGAAGACTTTGAGGTCAATGTAACCGGGACTTCACTTCGCTTCGAAAAGTTTGTTTGGTCGACTCTTTTATGTCTTTTGACGGCTAGGTCATCTACGTAGCATTCTACGGGTTTATGCAACATCTCTCTTCAGATTTTCGTCATAGACTTTCGTATCCTGCATTTTTTGAACCAGGAATAACAGATGCCGGTCTGCTTTTTCTGTTCTACAACCCACCCATACATAAGGGTATAGGGAACTCGCATAAGTCAGAAAAATCCTTCTTTTACGAGCATAATCTGAATTTATAGTAGCGAAGTAGGAGATGGTATGGGTTTGAATATCGACTTGGTGAGCTACCGTCCTTCTCTCAATCGTTTGTCTCCGGACTCCGGAGGGTTCACGCCAAGCTTCATCAATCGCCACGAACAATCGCTTTCAAGCAATTTTTCTATCTCGACTGGCCAGTATAGCAGATTAGGATTTCATCACCTTCTCTTTCTTTTGTCAAGCAAGGGTGGTCGTAGATCAGGAGCGGTTAAGCAAATCCGTACGCAAATAGGGACAAGTTAAATAACGGGAATAGAAGCAGCATACACCAAGGTAGAAGGCAAGCAACTCTCGTAAGAGGTCTTCCCGGTCGAGATGTCTGAGGTGTATCGGTATCAACTCGCAACGGTCCTGTAACTATGGAAAAGGGGTGATTGCACTTCTACTATGGCATCTTAGCGATGCGGGCAAGCCTTGTTCTCGGTAATATACCCGAAGATGCAATCCAACGAACGAAGGTAATACCATACCAGGAAAGTAGCTAAGAATGAAGCTCAGAATGGAGATAGTGCAACTAAGAATTAGACCAGAGAGATGAGGGATAAAGCAGCTAATGCCAAGACGGCGTAGCTAGTAGCCTGTGCTCTTGTTCCCGCCGGCAAGCGTTGATCGTCATCCCAAAAAATAGAAAATCCCAGCTTTCTGCTTAGAAAGAGCAACCCTGCCTTTGATTCCCGCCTAAACGCGAGAAGAAACCCCACTATCCGAAGAAGATCGCTTAACTGTAGCAAGAGCCCGAAAAAGCCCTTTAAACTACAGGAAGAAGACCCTAAAGAAATTATAGCTGCTCAAGAAGTACAATAAGACAAGTAGCTTCAATAACTCATAACTACACTGTTTAGCATAGAAGGAAGAGTCCTGACTCCATGTCGTCCTTTTAGTCCTCATGGTCGGACTCGATAAAAAGACTTGAGGAGATAGATTGGTCTGGCCTTATCGCATTGGTCCTTTAACCCAACGAACGAAGCGAAGTGAAGTCAAGAAGAAGTGAGACTAACAGAAACAGAACGAAGCGAAGTGAAGTCATAGAGATTTTGGTTGAACCACTCAGACGAAAGAATCAATTCTTTTTAGCTATATTTGTAGCTGATTTGCTACGCAACGAAGAGGAACGATAAACACGAAAGTGGGTGACTTGCGGAACCTTTCAACTGGGCTCCAAAAGAGGATCGGAGATGGTACCAATACCAGATTTTGGGTAGATCGATGGCTCGATGTAATTGACCTCTGCTCGACTATGAAAATGTTTCGGCTAGTGTTGTTGACCTGAATGCACGTGTGAGTGATTACATACTGGAAGCTGGTTCTTGGAATGATGAAAGTCTTTTTGCTCTCTATGACTGAACTTCGTTCGATGTAATTGACCCCACGGAGCGGTCGAGCATATGTTATAACCTCTTGAAGCTGCTAACAAAATATTAGGATACCCCCGGAAAGACATGGCTGATAGCTATGTGTGGAGCTTAACCTCTAAAGGGAATGTACTCTTCTCAATCTGCTTATGCAAGGTTAGTGGCCGAGGAAACCTCTGGAGAAAATGTTCAATTAGGATGGTACGAACGAAGCGAAGCGAAGTGAAGTCACTCAACCGGAAAGATGTAATCGAGCCAAAGGTCAATTGCATCTTTAGAAGCGAAGTTCAGTCATAGAAGAATCCTTAGTTTAGGAAGTACCAATGGGTCAATCAAAGCAGCAACTCAGAGAAAGAAAGAACTCCTAAGCCCAGATTTCCCCCCTTTTAAGGCATCTTTGGATGGTGCCATGGGTGATGAATCAAAACCAGAGAAAAGATCAGATAAGAGGCCTGCTATGCCTTTTTTTGCGTTCTATCGCACGTTTACCTAGGGACTTGACTTCTTATACCGGGAATAGAAAGGAAGGGATTTACTACTCTCAGTTTAAACACATCAATTTGGTGATCTAACTATCACGTATATGACTGTCGAAAATATTGACTAGCGCTATTGAGAACTCAATTACATCGAACCTCGTGTCACATGTCATGAGAGGAGTTCCGAAAGTGAGTAGGGCCTAGTCTTAGCCTGAAGTTAAGCAAGGTCTTGCAGAGCCTTTAACTCGTTTAAAAGCCCTGAAAGGCCGTATAAACCATAGCAAGAACTTCCTTAAGACAGTAACTCAACTCAAGGAACTCAGAACTAGTAGCTTCATCTTGGCTTTCGCCTTACTTCACTAGAATCTCTTGCAGCCTTGTCTTTAGCCGCTAACTCCTAACTCCTACCACTTTACTTGATAGGGCGAGCCAAGAAGCAGTATCGGAGGTCACCTAACTTCAGTAGAAGCACAGGAGCTTCTATTTAGTAAAGCCGAAAAAGGCTAACGAACGAGCCAGCCGACCTATTCTCATTATAAGCTGACCTTGAAAGGGCAAAAAACCCAATGAACTCTATCCCATTAATTCTTTCCTATGCATACTCGTTACCGAAGGGAGTTGTAGTCGGAGAGCTATTCCTTAGTATTCTTTCCCCCGTTGCAATGAAAGATCTTCTTGGCCCTAATTTGACTTCACTTCGCTTCGAAAAGTTTGTAGGGGGTTTGTTGGAATACGTAGGGACGACGTATGGGTAGCCGAAGAAGGGCAAGAAGGCAAGAAGCACTTTTCTAAGAACTGTCGCTCGGATGCACATTGTGACCTTTCCTCTCTTTCCGGCCTACTCGAAAACCAGTTTTCCAGTGGTTCTTGGAATATCAGGACGTATCCTATTGCAAAGCTTCCCCTTTAGTGCCTGTATATTGACTTTCTTTTGAGCGGGACGGAATCTCAAATCCGATTTTTTCATCGGGGTTCATTCTACGAGAACAAGTGGAGAAGGGAAAGGCACATATTCATAGTGAGCTCCCGTGATATTCCTCCGAATTGCTCGGGAAAGAACTCTTATTCCTACCATTTCACCAGCTTTGGAGCCTGAAACCGGCTCGATCCAGAGACCTGATCTCTTCGAAGGAGATTGTTAATACGATATACTGGAATTTGGCCCAACTTCTAGTCCACCGGGGCAGTTCTCTTATGGGCTCGCCTAGGAATCGTGAGTTCTTTTTTGATTCCGGAAATTCGAATTCTTTTTTCTATCTATATACTCTCGCCCCTCACAGTCTTCGGCTCTGGGGCTGCGGGCATGACTGAATTCATTGGGATGAGGTGACAAAGTTGGCTCGACTAAAAGGAGAGGAAAGGTGTAATTGACGAAGCGAAGTGAAGTCAAATTAGGTCAATTGCATCGAGCCTCGTATAGGCAGATGGGTATAAAGTGGGTCACTCTGTCAAGATTCCATCTTTCCCCCGATCTTTCTTTTCTTTGAGTCAGTCCTCCCTCTCACTTCGCGCAGCTTCATTCGCACCCTAGGGTGCTGCTCTGTTCCCTACTTTTTGTATAAGAGAGTTGTGCTTCTCTTCCCCGATTTCTTCCACAGGTTTCTCGAGCCTGCAGGTTGCAGCTATCCCCCGAAGAGATTCTTCCCATTATGGAATGCAAGAGCAAAAGCGGAAATCCCAGTATTTCCAGAGAGGGGTCAGCTCATCCAGCCTCAGATGACACTCCTTTGTCAGATGATATACCTGATGAAGAAGTTTTATATGCTAAAGTTCAGTTCACCTGGGAGATGTACTTCGATGGTTCATCCAGGAGCGGGGGCAGGGACGAAAGCAGAGCTAGTGGTGGCCAAGTTCGAGAACCGGTAGTAGATTGAGTTCCAGATAGAGCAGCATATGACGAAAAAGAAGAACCTGTTTTAACGTAACAACACCGCCAACTGCGTCAGAGGCAGTTCGAGATGCAGCGAACTAAAAGTAGCGGATTCCGTTGTTTATCTTGAACCAGTCGCAGCATTACTTCCAGGAGTAGGAATAAAGAAAATCATTAGCTCTAGCAGCAGTGGAAACATGAGCAAGATTAGCAAGCTCTTAAAGCTTCACCTTAACCATAAAGTTCGTCAATTACACCTTCCCCAAATCTCGACTATAAAGGAGAGGAATTCAAACTTAAATAAGAAATAATCATACCCAAGATCAACAATCTTATACCTCCCGTCCAGTTGCCACAGCTGTTTCACTCGAGAAGAGAGAGTTTGAAAGCCTCAAACTTTTCCCAAAAGTTTAACAATAAGAGCATTACGCCACGGCTTCCTTAGCAAGGCCTTCTCTTCCTTTGAAAAGCTAACCCGGATCACCACTTTCTTCATCATCAGAAATCGCCTCATCAAAACACATGGGATCCCCATCATCGTTCTCTGTCCACTCCTGCCAAGCCGAATCGTCGACTTTGATTGGCACCTGACAGCATATCTTTGTAGGACGCAGGATTCGCACCAAGAACCGCCCCCGAAGTCCCATGTACCTCCTTATCAGAGGAGACCCATTAACGTCCTCACCAGCCTGAGGATGATCAGAACGGTTCCCACTTCCATTTTCTCTTTGAAAGCATACGGATCTCATTAGCAGCAGTAGGGTTAGATTCTTGAGAGAGAGAAGCCATATGCATATTTAATTGTTAGACCGGCTATTCTCTGGTCTTTTCTTTCTTTCTAAGTTTTTCATCAAGTGGTGGCACAAGGAGAGCAAAGTGAGACTAACAGAACGAAGCGAAGTTCAATCTCTGGAGAGGGAAGGTTCAATTGACGACTAAAAGGAGAGGATAAACTTTTCGAAGCGAAGTGAAGTCATAGAAGAGAGGAAACAAACGAAGCGCAGTGAAGTCCTGGTTACATTGACCTCGCGGATGGAGAGGGATTCGAACCCCCGGTATTCTTATCAATACTTCGGTTTTCAAGACCGACTCTTTCAACCGCTCAGACATCCATCCCTGCGCTCGCCCGCCCTATCTATCTGCGCGCTGGCAGGTAGGGGCAAACTCTATGTGATTCGCTACGCTTGCTTGCGCCCCACCCCGTAAGCTGACTCTATTGCCTAGCGGTTAGCGACACTTTTCCGGTAGTACGAATCGCTACGCTTCGCTTCTTTCTATATGATAATATGCACCGAGGTCAATGTAATCGAACCTGAAAATTGGTTTCTTCTTTTCGAGAGTTCACATGCCAATGTTGAGATGCTAAAAGAGTTACAGGTTTTGAATCAAGCAACAGGAGAAGTCAATCCATAACAGTTGATCGTATTTGCTCCCTTCCGGATATGCGATGCCTTGGGAATGCCAGAGTTGACAGGTGCAACGACCTCAGGGAGGAGAAAAAACCATTCCAGCACGAAGATAGGCTACACTCAAAAAGCGTAGGCCCTAGGTGAAAAACATGGTACGAAAACGGTTACATTAGTGGAGTCAGATCCCGATCAGAGCGGTCTCATCGAAATAAACATATCCAAAAAGGCAGGCACACGACTGGATATCAAAGGTGGGGCTCGAAGCTGCCATCTCCAACTAGTTGGTTGAATTCTTTAATCGACAGGTGAGGATAGATGTAATTTAGAAGCGAAGCAAAGTGAAGTCATAAAGGAAAGTAGGTAATCGCATTCCGAAGCAAGGAGTTAGGATCGACTCAAGTCGACCTTTCCTTCACTGAACAAGCAACGGATTGAGCAACTAGCGCGAAAGCCGTTGCGCTAACGCGCATCCGTTTTCTTGCTGCTTCGAAAAGTTTGTAGGGGTTAGAACTAGTCTGAAGCTTGTCAAAAGGCTTTTGACGGTTTTAAGATGGCGATGGTGATTGAGCCGGTGCTGAATCGGTTGAAACTTTCGCTTCTGGCAGATACCTTGACAGGCTGAGCACTTAACCAGTTGGTGATGCAATTGGCAAGTGAACAACGAGTCTTGGTTGAAGACTCAAGCTTGTGGGCTTGGTAGAAGCAAACGAGTTGGCTATGATGGGCATGTTGTCGCTTACGACTTGGGATGGTATGGGACATTCCCTCATGATGAAATGGCTACCTTCTTTGTGTTGTCTTTCGGTAAAGCGGATCCAAGAGCGGGAAGATCCCCAAGTCTCAGGTGATGTAGATAATCAGTCCAAAGAGAGTTTGTGATCCTAAAACCATTGGACTTCACTGCGCTTCGCTTCGTTTGTTTCCTTTCAGTCGAGACTCACTTTGCTCTCCTGATTGGCTATATTACTAAGGTTTAAGCTTGTCTCCTTTTGTTTGGGGTGTTTATTCCCTAGATCAGATTCTTTCTATCGGTGAAACTTCTAGAAACAAGAAGAAGAGAAATGTTCAATCTACTGAACCGATTTTGGATAAATTCAAAGAGAGTGCTGATTGGTTGGTTAAAGAAGAATGTTACATGGTAGTTCTTATAAGAGTAGCTATCTTCTCTCTAATAATCCGTAGCCCGCCCTTAGGCTTAGGCTGGACAAGGATGCTTACCTGACACTCTATCTCCGGTTCGATAACAAAAACTAGGTTTCAAAGTCCGGATCGGTTCCCTATATTGCCAAATCGCTTCCTTTTTCCGATGCCTGATTCCCGTTATTCTATATCTTAAGGGTCAGAAGCGTCCGCCTTAGGGCAGGGTCGACTTGAGTCAGGGTACAAACGAAGCGAAGTGAAGTCACCTTGGAGAGAGGCAATTGACTCGTACTAGATAGAAGCGTCAGTTAACTGATCTTGTTTGCCCCGTAGGAGGAGGGGGAGAAGAGCAGAAAGGATGCAATCCATTCGAAGCTACTTTAGGCTACAGAGGTTACCTATGTTCCGACTCCGACCCTACTCGTAGGGCCAAGTGGAGCTCCTTTTGAAGGCACGGAAACAGAGCCCGAGCTTTCTAAGTTGAATCAAGTTATTGCCCTATATGTTCCTACCGCTCCTCAATTGCATCGTACTTTTGTCTATGCTGTCTTTCTTGGTTCAACTCGGGAAATGTTTTGAATTCATGTTGTTAGTCTCAACTGGAGTATACCCGGGTTCGTAGTGTTCACGTGATCGAAATGCATTGGATGTATGCCCGGGCAATGTAAATATTTCATAGAGGGAGTTTTTGACTAATGTCTAGATGATCACTACTGACAGTGACATCAGAGTTGGTGACAGGGGAAAGCATGTAACGTAAAAGTCTTTCAAGATGTGGAGAGCGAAGTGAGACTCTAAAAAACGAAGCGAAGCGCAGTGAAGTCAGAAGTAGTATGGGAGAGGAGAGCGAAGTGATGTTTATGGGGGACAAAAAAGCTCATCCAATGGGCCTTTCCCTTTATATATAGGTATACCATCCCTTACACTTGGTCTGAATCCAAGCCCTTTACCTTTGAGATAGCAAACTCTTGCGCGCACCCTTAGACCTATTTCAGCTATTGACCCAGAGAAAGAGCCATCAGCAAAGGTGGCTGGGGAAGTAGGAGTAGTTATTAATAATGCACTCTTTAAAGGTTCGATGTAGAATACCTCTATGACTTCACTTCGCTTCTAAAGGCTCGATGTAATTGACGTTATGTGCATAATCCCGAGTAAGGTATCATATTAGAATAGAGTTTGGCACCTACGCCTATCTCGTCAGCCTC